>OU015492.1:65744221-65851721 GCA_907164885.2 Dolomedes plantarius
AATTATTTACTTAGCCCCCTTTAAATTTAGAGTAATATTCTTTCCCCATTAAATCCTTGACATATATATATATATATATATATATATATATATATATATATATATATATATATATAATATGTTAAGAACACTGAATTATCACTTTTACGTCCGAGGCTCACTACGAGATCCCAGTATATATGTAGAAGACATGACAGGAAATAGACGGAGTGACACACGGAGAGAAGAAATTCTTCATTACTGTACATTAAATATCCTAAACACATGGAATGAAATTTTTTTATATTTATATATCTAACCTTCGTGCGATGAAAAAAAAACAGCAACTCAGGGCTTCGTATTAAATTTATGACCATTAACAGGGGTCTACTGCAAAAGTGATTTATGATTTTTTAAATAAATTCAATCTAGAAGGAAGCTCCAATAAAACTGTATGCTATTTATGAATTTAAATTCACATTTTTACCCCTATAATTGATTTTAGAAGTTTGAATGAAAGGGAGTCATCACTATCTGTTCGCTCGTTCGCTATCGTATGCCCCTTGCAGGGCTGAATATGTTCGGCTCCGGTTTTAGCTCATGATATTCGGGTCGGAGTCCGATTTCTACCTTAATGCCACCCCAATTTATACAGAGTTTCCCCCGCGCGACATCTGGTAAGCTCGCACTGTCCTTCCTATCTTACAAACCCCTCAGATGGACTTTCCGCCCTACAAATCAAAAGTGTGCATACCCGGCCTAGCCACGAGATCTTTCAGTGTCACTTGCCGGGATTTGAAATGAGCACCCTCAGTGTCGAATTCCGTCACCCTAACCACTAAGGGTCCCACTGTCTGTTAATAAGTGAAATTGCATATCATTATATACGGATTAATCATATCAAAACGGTACGTGTCGATTAAGAGGGTAAAACCAGGATAAATAGAAGACATGCAATACTAATAGAAAATTTCTGAAGTTTAAAATTCTGCGTTAAAGCTCGAGGCAGGGTCTACGGTGAACATTTGAGGTACTTCGCACTCGAGTCAAAGAGACCTGCCATTGAAAAGTGATGAAATGTGAACCAAACTGTACCATTTCATATTTCATTGAAAACTGAGGCGAATTCCTCGCCCACCCACAAAATTAGACCCCGCCTCCGAAATCTAGAAAAATTCTTTACTCATCAAGCCCCCTCATAACTAAAGATATAATTGCAGTCCCATGTTTTAAACTTTACTGAAACTAAATTCCAAAATTCTTCTCATTAAATTCTCGTTATAACTATCTGCAAGAATTCATCAACCAGGTCTTTTCAAATGAAACACTGTTGTTAAGGGACGGGAGTTCGCAATCCTTTCTTTTTTTTTTTTAGACTTCCCCATGAACGAGAAAGAAAAGAACTAAATTTTCTACGACCTTCGTAGACGCTCGCAATCTGGTGCGGCGATGATTGATGACGTGGACAAAAGAATAATTCTTCTCTCGAATGATTACTATCATAAACATAATGAAGCAGAGAAAATATAGTAATACCTTTAATGGCCTGTTTTACTTTATTACTAATAGACTGATGGCAGAAAGGGAGAATCGAAGAGTATTGTTTTTATACAATATATATATATATATATATATATATGTGTGTGTGTGTGTGTGTGTAAGTAAAGATTTACTCTCTCTTTAAGTGACAGATTCGCTCTAAGACATAACTTACTTTAGACAGTTGTTGATGGTACAGAAATCAAAATATTTTAACAGAGTATAATTCTATTATAACAAAAATTAAAAATCGTCTGAGAACAAGGTTCTTTAAAGTAACACGTATTATCCACAACATTAATTGATGGTACAGAAATAAAAACTTTTTAACTGAGTATAATTTTGTTATGACAAAAATTAATAATCGTCCGTAGAACAAGGTTCTTTAAAGTAACACACAGGTGTTATCCACAATAGTAGTTGATGGAGCAGAAATGAAATTTTTAAAACTGAGTATAATTCTCTTATAACAAATGTTAATAATCGTCCGAGAACAAAGTTCTTTTAAGTAACACACGTGTTATCCATAACAGTAGTTGATGGAGCAAAACATGAAACTTTTTTTGCGGAATATAATTCTGTTACGACAAAAATTAATAATCGTCCGAGAACAAGGTTCTTTAAAGTAACATAAATGTGTTAGCTAAAATGTCATTTTGTGGTTTCATATGATTTTCATTTAGCATAAAAAAATATGATAGGAAGCACCTGGCAATAAGTTATAACGGAATAAAAAACACAGTTTTTCCTTGTTATAGACCTCTTATAAGTGCAGTGTTAGTCTACTTTCTTAACATATTGTTGATCGATACCGAATAAAATCGTGTTTTTACACGCAAATATTGAAGACAATTTAGGATAAAGGAAAGTTATATGGGACAAATTTTTGATCCACTGAACATTGCTTTATTTGAAAACTACCTTTACTACGACCTGAATGAATTTCAGGCAAATTATCACATTTTATCATTTAATCTGTGAATCTCAGACTCCCATATAAAGAAAACAGTATTCAGAAAATAAAAATACCATACTTTATTCCAAAATTTCAGTCTTTGACGGTGACTTCCGTATATATTTAAATAAAATTGCCGGTCAACAATGTGTTAACAGATGTTACTTTATACAGACAATTGAACGCTTATTTATTCATATATTTCCTACGCCCACAGTGGGGAGAAAAATTTGCAGCACAGAGAAGATTTACCTTTAATCGGTAAACTTTGTTTTCAATAGACATGTGTTGCATTTAGATTTTTATTTTTTCAATTTATCCCTTTTGCGGGTGTTCCCCCCCCCCCCCCAAAAAAAAAAGTCATGTGCTACTTTGTTTCATTTTATGCTATGAAGATGTCATAAAAAATATTTTAATTTTGGGGTGATAGGAGTTAATAATTAAACGTCTTTTAATAAATTTAAGTGAGAATAAATTTAAAAGCTTAAAAAAATACACTTATTTAAATGTCAACCTTCATATGTGAAAAACAGATTTAAAAAATATATCAGAAAGCTAATCTGTATTAGAAAACACTGAGAAAAAATTTCCCAGTGGCTTAACATTGGGATTGACGATCTACGATGTCAACTGCTGCTCTGCTTAAAGTGTTACTCTCTGGTGTAATTGTCTAGCGCTAGAATAAACTCAATAGTTGATGGGACATAAATCAAACCTTCATTATAAAATATAATTAGTTTGCGAAAAAATAATTAAGCTTTGAAGATCTTAAAACATTTTTTTCCTATCATTTAAACATTTTTTTTCCTATTAAAAAAATCCATCATTCTCATAGTTGCATTACTGTACTTTATGTCTTGCTATATAGCAGCATGAAGTGCATAAGGGTATTAAATTTCAATAATATGACTAGCAGATCCCAAACACAATTAGTAAAAATTATAATTAATTTCCAAAAGAATTAAAAAGCCTTCATCGATGTGGAATCTTTTGATGGACTTTTAGAAAATCTGATATAAAACATCATTGAAAAGCCTATATAGGCATCTTATATTTATTAAACATCTAACCACGTATACAAATTATTGCATTTTTTCTCTCTATTATAATCTCTTAATTTAAAATTTACAATAAAGATACGTCATTACGTCAACTAACGAAGGTGAACCTTTCGTTTTCACGTTCAAAAAGGTGAAATTGGCCTCATACTTCCAGCACAGTACTGACGAGCAAATTAAGGCTCTTTACATGACTGGGTAGCGCTCATAACTGTTTCACCACTCGCCTTCTGACAGGCAGAGCCAAAATACAATTCTTCTGGGGTATAATTAGTTTCCCCCAAAGTTAATATTAGTCCCGCATAAAACATCTTTGAAAATACTATAGAATCATCCTATCTATATTAAAAATATAATCTCATATCATCTATTTAATATTATCACTTTACTATGTATCATACTATATTAGTATTATATATTATACTAACGTTAAATTTGCATCTGCTGTAATAAAATGCTAAAAGGAACCTCTTCTTTATGTCAACCAACGCAGGATGAGCCTTTCCAAAAAGATCATTTTCATTTCCAAAAAGATGAAATTACGTCCAAAGCTACACTGTAGTACGTATGTATTCATTAAGCCTTTCTGCATGACTGTGTAGAGTGGATAACTGCTTCACCTCTCGCCTTCTGACAAGCAGGCCCAAAATACAAGGCGTCCCATAAATACCGTACTGGAATTTGTGTAGTGCAAGCATATTAGCCTGCCATCTAGAGCGTGGATGATGGATCGGTCGGAAGAGAAAGAAGGTGTCTCTCGAGGGATTATTCTCATAAACATAATGAAGTCGAGAGGAGATACCGGGGCCCCACACCATTATGCGGGGCTGTCGCAGTTATACTTCATTGGGAGACGATTAGAACAGGCTACCAGAAAGGGAAAACGCGACGGGATGTTTACTTACGGTTCTGCAAGGTGGAGGGAATTTTTTTTTTTTTTTTTTTCGGGCTCGGAAGAGAAATGCGCTTATTTTGGCAGTTTTGGTTTGCTCGAGGAAGCTTTGTCACCTGCGGATGTTTCGATATCGGGTTTTTCACGCACTTGTAGTGTTATGTGTGTTCGAAGACACACCACAAATACATTCATCAGTGACGTTTCTGAGGCGAGTCGGCTTGGTTTGTTTAAACTTGTTTCGCAGTTAAGTTGGTGCATCAGTTGTCGGATGATCAATCCCAATTTAAAGCTATGACAATTTCCTTTTCCGTATTTTCTAATCAGATAATTTTGATTTTCGTTTTTTTTTTCACATGGTGAATGTTGAATAAGGAGTTTTTAGACTTTCAAAATGTTCAGCAGGAATTTTTTTTTTCTTTTTAGAGGGGGGGGGGGAAATTAAATTACTGAGGTCTATCGTTACAAACAATGAAATTCTCTTTCGAAAAATTTAAGTAATAATATTTTTTTCTTTCTGAAAAACATTTTGGAGATTTGTTTTTAAATGGAAAATATATATAAAATAGGCTTTTACTAATTTGTGATTAATAATATACTGAGCAGAAAATTCCCATACTTGACACTGGGATAGAAAATCTCGCATGCTATCTTATGCATTGTTCTAATTATTTGATCTAAAGTGGATTTCTTTAATCATTTAATTCTGTTTGATACATGTCCTCCTTGAGTAATTTTAACAGAATTTTCTGTATTTACCTTTTTAGCAACCAATATTTTAAGAAAAGGTCAAATTTGGACTTTAGAAAGCATAACAGAGCATGTCATGAGATCGTTCGATTCGGCGCACCTGATAGAGTACCATGCAAACTAATTTCTAATGAACCATTTGCTTACCACTTTGCAGGTCATGTGTTGCCCTAAAAATCCTGTGGATACTTGTATTAGGCACCATAGATATAAAATTAATGTTGCCCTAAAAATCCTGTGGATACTTGCATTAGGCACCATAGATTATTAAACGGGACATTTGCAGCCACACAAAGATTTGTCGTACGCATATAAATACCCGATAAACAAGTCTATCACGAACACTCTTCATTCTATAAGAATTTAAATCTATAAATCCAATTTAAAATAGTCCATTAATTATTAAAGCTGGATGAGATCAAATCAATTGTTAAATCATCATCAGAGCCAGATAGTTATTCAATTTTGATCAAAGTTTTATAAGTTACTAGATGTATTACCCAGTTTCTGTTATTATTTTTTTTCAATGATTAGCCTCACGTTATGATGATCTAAAGTTTTCGCTAAAATTTTTTTGTGGTAGCAAATAGCATTAGTTTGTTGTCGGTGCTGTCGTTGTTTATCGCTTTCCTCTCCTTTTGATGTTGAAGCTCGAAGACAATCGTATGTTCGACGCGTTTAAAGTTTCTTCATCAGTCTCACTGCTTCGGATCACTATAATTCGAATTCTGTTACCTTCGAGCTCTTGGGAATGTTTTTTCTTCAGATTCTTGTGTGCGTCTAACTGCATTTCGAATTCTGTTGGCTTCGCGCTCTTCTGTTTTTTTTTTTTTCATCACATTGCCTATTTCTCAACAATCTTTGACATTTCCCCCTTACTTCTGCAAGATTAAAAGTTGCTCTCCTCTTTTTGGTCATTTTAAAGCATTAATTTACAGATAGTCAATAACGTTTGAATGGATTTATTATTATAGAAAAAGAATCAATAATGGTTGAATGGATTGAGATAACATTCAATATTTAAACACAGCAAATCTGATAATTATTATAGAAAAAATATATACAAGTATTTTCATGCTCGGACTTCTTTCTCAAAATTAAATCATCTGCTGTGTTTCAATGTCACTTCAGTTATATAAATCATCGCGTCAAGGCTAAACGCACGTGTTTCTAGTATATTTGAGATAAGTATATTTCCTTCAATATATTTGAGTTTGAACAAGTATCTTGGGATCGTTTCAATTCATGAAATGGATAGATAACACATTCATTGAAAATGAATGACTTTCAATCCTTATATTTTCATTTTTAAAAAGAAATATTCCGGCGTTGCCACGTACATGAAAATAATATATCAAATTCATTCTTGCATGCGCGAATATATGAATAAATCACGTTTTTAATTCATGTCTACTTATTTTTACGGAAATGTTATAATTTAATTGGCAACAATGAAATGTTACAATGGCTTTGAACAAAAATATCCAGGGAGAAGTCCCATATCCTGTGCTGGGAAATTTGGCGATTTTCAATATCCGTTGATACCGCGCAAACTTGTTCTAACATAATTCGGGAATAGAACGTCGTAGCGGGATGAAATAGTCTATAACCTTCGCGCAAGTTCAAGCAATAAGTTAACCAAGTTTCATCGCAATCGGATGAACGGTACTGCAGCGCATAAAATATGAACAAACAAACAAACATTCATTTTTAAATATATAGATCTTCGACCTAAATAAACGATTTTAAATCAACGTGTTTAAATTTTGATTTTTAAGCTGGCCAGCTATTTTCTATTTGATCTCAATCAGATCATTATTTAGCATTGATAATAGTCCTTAAGTTATTTCTGATCACACTCAATTGATAAATTTAATTAGTTTCTATGAGAACCCATCATTTAATCTGATAAGAGTAAACTATTTCATCCTGATCAGAATATTCAAATTATTCACGTAGACCGGAATCAATTTGCTGTTTATCGTGAATGGGAGTCAGTTAACTATTTCACTTTCATCAGAGTACGTTATTCATTTGGTATTTTTAAAATTAAGGAGATTATTTAGCTAGTCATCAATGTGATAAATTGTTTTCCTTATATTATTTGCATTTATTTCATAAAAAATCAGGACTCTGCAGTTTTCACTCTTATGTTTATTTGTTCTATTTACTAAATATAAGATTGTAGGTACCCATTAAGGGTGAAGATTAATTATTATTAATTATGAGCATATATATATATATATATATATATATATATATATATATATATATATATATATATATATATATATATATATACAGGGCTTGATTTCAGATAAAGAGAGGTACCGGCGTGCCGTTAGGACCCTTTAGGAAAAAAAATTACGATAGTTAAAAACATTTATTCAATCACTTTTATTACTTTACTTCAACACATTTTTGTACTTGTTTTGTAAAATAAATTTGAAATAAATAAAATTGTCAAGTTTTAGTATGACAAAAGATTTATTTTTTCAGACCAATAATTTAGAATATCCCCCCCCCCCTGGAAGGTTACAGTTCCGGCACCTCTATTTCTACAAATCGAGCAATATATATATATATATATATATATATATATATATATATATATTTATATATACAGTGGAATCTCGATCGATCGTTTTCGGATCCATCGTTTTTCCGTTTGTGTCGTTCATTTTATCCAGTCCCAAGGATCCTATTGCTTTGTTATGTTTCCGCATCTATCGTTTTCCCGCATTTATCGTTCATTTCAATCGGTCCCTTGAAAAACGGTAGATCGAGATTCCACTGTATATGTGTGTGTGTGTATATATATATATATATATATATATATATATATATATATATATATATGTATATGATATGTATATGATATGTATATATATATATATATATATATATATATATATATATATATATATATATATATATATATATATATAATGTATAGTATATGTATATGATATGTATATTATATGTATATATATATATATATATATATATATATATATATATATATATATATATATATGTGTGTGTGTGTGTGTTGTGTGTGTGTGTGTGTGTGTGTGTGTGTGTGTTTACATAAAATTAGATAAAAAGATTCAGACAAGATTTTTATTAACGTTTTTCAATATTAGAAATATGATTTTTCATTGAATACAATTTAATCGTGTCTTCTTAGCTGTCGTTAAATATATTTTCATCAAAATCCGTGAAATAATGGAGTCATACACACTGCTCAGGGGCCATATAAACTCCCTAGAGTTCCAGAAGCATTAATCCAGGAAACGTTTACTAATAATATGAAGTTCCTCCGGTAAAAATCGTAAAGCACCGTCGACACCCGGCACTTGCGTCATAATCTAAGCATAAACTAATCCCAGTCCGCCCGAATTATTAATAAACATCCCTTCTTTCGATACCGAGCTTAATTACCCATCTTTCCCGCGAAACGCCAAACAAAACAAAAAGGAAAAAAAGCAACAACAACAACTCTGAATTCCGAGGCGGAATGTGCCCGCCGTAAAGATATCAGAGAGCGGATAAACATTCAAATTACATGTGTATTTTAGGTACGATGGGATGGATGTAATGTCCTGGGCTCGAGTCTTAAAAGATAATTTCTGGCCCCTTCAGAGCGTCCGCGAGCCTTTATAACTCACTCACGTGCTGCAGTAATAGAAGGGAAATTCGCCATTGCGATTGAATAATTATTACAGCAGCCAAATTGTAATGGTTCTACCCGGGTGTACTTAACTAAAGTTTGTGAGTCTTGTTTAGGCAGTTTTTGGGCTTTAAAGGTGGCACGCTTTATTTCTGTTTTTTCTTTCTTTCGTTGTTCTTAAATATCGAAAGAAATTTGAAAATAAAAAGTGCTCTAAATGAGATGTCTTGTCGGTTTTAATGTTTGGATTGAAATTTAATTATTCAAAAAAGTTAAAGGAAATTGCTAAACGTGCTAATGGCGGTTTGAGTATGCGGATTGTAATATGTATTTTTTTCGGTGAAGGTTGGATGGGTAAATCTCTGAATTCATGTATATAAAGTATTATTTTAGCCCATTTCAATTATTTATTTGTTTTCTTTAAGTTTTTTTTTTTCCTTGCTCAAATTCTACTTTCGCAAATGTGTTACGTTGAGATAATTGACTTGGATGGAGTCAAGCACGTACATAAGACGTTTTATACAGCTATTTGCAAGTTTTTTTTTCTAGACCAGTAACATTATGTTTTCTTTCTGGGGAAGTTTTAAATTGTGTACGGAATTATCCCACTTATTGCACCTCTTTACTAATTGAGAAGCCCCAGTCTTGGTTCATTTTAGCAGACTGGTTTGTTGAATCTAATATGAGATTGCTCATATTCCTAATACGTCACGCTTCAAGCAATTTTCAGGGTGGTCCCAGGATAAAGATATCTTTGTTCCGAAATTGCTGTTAAAAAGGAATTTTATAGTTTTGGTGCATTACTGAATTTGACAAGTCTAACCGAGAGGTCACTTGGTGATATTAAAATTTAAGTGTTAAGTTTTATTTTTCTAGGTTTCTGACCCATTTTGGGGAAGTTTCTTTTGATATCTTTGCAAACTTTTCTCGCAACGCTTCACGCAATCTTCACTTGTACAGAGGCTGTTCACACATTTTTTAGACGATGTATATTGTATTCACAAAACTAAATTACATAAAATTCTTGTGTTTTAAATGTTCTATTTGACATCCCTTATTCTGAACTATCTTTCGACACCGCAATTTCCAGGATAATAATGCCTTTTGAAGTGGCAGAAGAGGTATTCTATCCCATTCCTCCTGAACAGCTTTCCAGAGTCCTGTAAGGGTTTTGGGACGACGTTTGTATAATGCAGATTTTAAAAGTCCGAAAGCACAAAAATCCATAGGTGATACATCGGGAGATTTAGTAGGGATATCAGTGAAGGGTATGGCCTTGATACCAGTTTTTTGTTCCATTTCTTTTAGGAAATTTTCAGTGGATTTTGATGTGTGACTGCTAGCTTTGTCCTGATGGAGTCTCACAGATTGATGGCACTGTGGGTAAAGCGATGGTATTTCATTCAGAAAAATTGGCGATAAAATATGTTCCTGATAGTATTTGGAGTTAATCTTGACATTTTTTCCACTCTCTTTATTTTTAACTTGCCATTATAAGAAAAACCAGCAACAATCATGAATCCCTTAGAAAAACTTTCTTTCGATTCTTTGAACCATGTACTTAAATTTTTTGCTCCCCTTTTATGATAATAAATGGCTCTTTTTTTGTTGCAATCATTTAAATACACCCATGATTCCTCTATTGTGACAATTATTTTCCAATTTTCTTTGGATAAGTGTTTCTCATATAGAATTCTGCAGCGTGTCCTGCGTTCAGCGATATGATTTGGAAGAAGACGATGCACATTGTGTTTTTTCGCTTTCTTAAGATTTAAATCAACGTTTATCATTTTGTTTACAGTGGACACTGAGCATTTTAATGATTTTGCAACTGTCCTTTGACTAGGGGGATTTTCTTTTAACATTAAACAACGTACCTTTGCAATAGTCGAAGATGTCCGTTTTTTCCTTGGATACTTGTTTGGAATTTTTGTCCCACTTGAGGTTCCAATTTGACGTTTTTTTCCTTTCTTGTTGACGATATTGCCTATGGACGCTTTAGATATCACTAAACCATGACTCTCACATCGTTTTTGGATAACGGAGTATGCATATTTATCTTCGGAAAGAGCATAAATGTAGCCTTCGAACCACTGCTTTGTAAAAAACACCATTTTGAATAAAAACAAAACTTTCAAGCCGCAGACAATAATTTTGACTTTTAAAAACATAGTACAATTGCAATTATTTCTTTTGCAGCAAACGACTTTTTATTTCCGCTTACCAAAATCGTCTAAAAAATGTGCGAACAATCTCTGTATATTCGAGGAAAAAAACGTATGATTATCAAGCGGAATCAGCCAATCCCTGTAACATTCTCTGTGACGAAATAACCCCTACTTTATAACTTAAATGTCCTGAAGATCGAGGTCTGAGCCCCATGATCGTCTAGTTGTGTAAGTTGGGTAGCATTTATAAACCAGACCTCAGGAGCAGCAATTTTGTGAGGAATCACTTTCTAGGTATCCATTGTACATACGAATTTTGAGTGAAATTTTAACATATCAGATGTAAATACAAAATTTTGTTAGGTTAAACTTAACTCTAGTAGTGAATAAATCTTTTAGTTTCGTTAATTCATGTTTATGTTCTTATCTTACACATATGGCCATGGAAAGCAAAGATATCATTATTTGGTTTGATCTTAAATAGAAAAAAAATAACTTTGTGTAGTATTTATCACATAGTATGATGTGCTTGGCCTGTGTTGTTAGGTTAACTACCAGGAATAGCTTTTTTCAATTTAAACAGAGCCCTTGTTAAAGACTAATAAGCACATCCGTGGTCCTTTGTACTCGATATTTCCGTGTTCACGGAATATAATTAATAAACACCACGGAACAGACGTACTAATCTGTATTACCACACAATGACCCTCAATGAGGCCCATTTTCCTTTTGCTTAAAAATGATAAATAATAAAACAAAATCAATGAAACTTTAAATAGAAATAATATTTCATCCTAGTAACCATTTTAGTGCACTGCACTTCGTGCTCCAAAATTCCCGAGTAGTAAAAGCTTCGGAAGAAAATTCGTATGGGGACTTTTTCCGCTTATCTCTCGGATTACCGACTTATTTTACTATCTCATAACATGATTATGTTTCAAGGAAAAAGAAAATAGTGAAATTTAAGCGTTGGTTGTACTGATACTCCATCACCAACTGAAATAATAATAACTTTATTTACTCAGCCAGCTTAACTCATTTATAATTTTTTTTTCTATTTTGCTTTTATCTAAGATAGAATCGCTTTTGTTGTATTTATTTTTGTAATGGAGAAACAAATTTTAAATATTTCCCCCCCCCCCATTGAATTAGCCGAATTTGAGGAGAATATTTTATTTAATAAATTACAAATAGCAGAAAAATGAGAGAAACATAAATTTTCCAAAGATTGATTCAGAAAGGATTTTTTTTTATCTGTTGACACTGCATTCCCCCCCCCTCCTCTACTTTATTAATTTTTAAACATTGATTTTTAGAATTTGCCGAGTTTCTTCATTAATGTCCGAATTTTGTAAATCGTTTATTTTTCACCTGTAATTGAATTAGTTAGTTTTGTTTAATCCCTGTTTTGTAGTGGAAATTGAATGAATTTTCAAAAATCCTTTTTTTTTTTTTTAAGAATGATATCTGATTATTGCTGCTGTAATACCCGACTCATTGTCTACTGCAAAATTTGATTAAAATAACAAGCTAATTGTATATAATTAACTTTGTAGCATAGAAACTGTTAATCCTTTTTAACCATGGTTTTTTTTTATCTTATGCCAACCCAGCCTCCATTATTCCTGGGAGTGGAGAGATTAAGTTTTCAGACGTTTTCAATTTAAGTCGGCTAAGAGATTATCCTCACATTGTGACTGTGAAAGGCGGGAATGAATGAATGCTTTTAGATTTCCGTTTCCTCTTCCAAGCGTAAAAGATTTAAACGGGGAAATTTTTTGGTAGGGAAACAAATGTCACAAGAAAAATATGCTACGCGTAACAAATAATAGTCGCACGATTCATTGAATCTGCTCTGATTATCCAGTAAACGTTTGAATGCGAAATTTTTTTTATTGGTGTATAAATGCCTTGTGTTATCTTGAATAGTGGACTTTAAATGAATATCGTTAAGAGTAAAAGACCTAATTGTCAAACATTAAGCCTAAAAGCTTGCAACTTTCTTTTGTTTAAGTATCATCATTAGTAGCCGCTATTTGTGGAGACGTGAGTAAGTGAAAGTTGTAGTTGTATATTTATGTTAGCTTGTATTTCATTTTAATATGTTTTGATTAAGGATGGGTTATTGTTGCATATGTCAGAAAACTAGTAGTTTTATTATATTAAAATATTTATTTTTAAGGAAATCATGGATACAAAATTTTAGGTTTTATTTTTAAGTCCTTTGTAATAATATTTTTACCTCAAATATATCTTAATATGAAAATAAAAACCTTTGAATTATAAAAAATTAATTTTAAAAATATTAATTCATAACTTAATGCATAGCGTTTTTTGATATACTCACACAACATATGTCACTGTTTGCATAACTTATTTTTTCGATTATAATAGGAATAATTTCAAAATCCTTTGCGTTCAGGGTTTTAAAAGAATCTTATATTTTAAAATTCTTTATACGATCATTTATTTTAAAGATACAAAAAAAAAAAAAAACCTCCGGGTTTTTGTCACACATACGTCCCATTTTAGTCACACTTAGTCAAAGTTTTAGCTAGTCCTGTCACATTTTAGTCTATGGGATGTTTCGAGCTGTTGCGCCAATTTACTTTGATGAACATTTTATGCTTTATGTATTTTTGTTTTCCTATTTCACCCCACCAAATAACTCTCTGCCTCTTTGGACTGTTCTCTAAAATATTCTAGAAATTCCTTTTTAAGTAACTTTTTGAAATATTCAAATGGGTTTATTATGATCCAAACAGTTGTGATTCCCTATTTTTACTTTGTTTTGTTCAATTTTACTAACAGGAAACTTGCGGAATACGCAAAATATGGACACTTTGATTTTTCAATTTCATAATAAAAACTAAGAACAATAGAAGTTAAGAAGAATCAATCCCTCCAACAACAGACGGACCCCTTTTATGTCTTCGCTTTCGCCCCCGACTCCCATGAAGTCCGTCTGGGAAATTTTGTTGTTTATATTTATTTATATCAAAGAGTTTAATCATATTTGCATTTGGGAATATTATAACGAAGCAATCAAATCTAATGATCCCCGGCCTGTTGTAGAACTTAGCTCAAAATTAGCCATTTACCTCGGCTTATGGCCTGTTCACACTGAACCTGGAGTCTAACTACGAAGCGACATCGTTAAAAACTTTAACCAATCACAGAGCTCCATTCATTGACTACGTAATATGTCAAACCAAACACAGGTCATGTCAATTAGCCATTTACCTCGGTTTACGGCCTGTTCACACTGAATTTGGAGAGCTACGAAGCGACATCGTTTAAAATTCTCACAAATCACAATGCTCCATTCATTGACTACGTGATATGTCAAACTAATCACAGGTCATGTCAATAGCCTCGGAGCCAACCTCCGGAGCAGCGCTTCAGATGCGATGTAAATAGGACTTTTCTCCATCTGCAGGAGACTTTCCCTTATCTATTAACACTCTGCTGGCATTCTAATACTTGTTCCTTAGCTTGCCAACAACCATTTGCATCTATGCAGTTCAACGATAACAAATTTAATTTGCTAATCGCATTTTAAAAGCTACGGGAAATATAAAAAAAAAAGTCATCAAAAACGGATTGTGTTATTTAAACTTATAAATGCACGCCTTTTTACACATCAGACTGAATTTATTAATTTCTTCAAAGTTATTTTCTTAATACGTGCGAAGATGTAATTTGTCTGAACACATATGTCCCTCTTTAAGAAAATAAAAAAATGACAAAATTCTAATTTGCTTCTTTTTTTTCTTTTTTAAGATAATCTGTTAATTAATACTTGCATCGGTACATTTACAGAAATGTATATTGGAAGAATTAATTTTCGTTTTTGTAGGCTCGCCAAAAAAAATTACTTAAGTATGCAGAAGATGTTTCAATAATTATAATAACAGAAAGTAAAAAAAACAGAGATAGGTAGGGTATTTTTTCGACATTCCTATATACATTTCATTTCATAATACGTTTTCAATATTAGACGATCTCCAGGAGATTTGTATGCAAAGGAATCTAAAAACTATTTTCTGCTTCAGGAAGAAGAAGAAGATGGGAAAAAATTATCTAAATTTTTTATTTTTATTTTCAGTCTTGCGTTGATTAACACTAATTGCGTATAATACTTTCCGCAAAAAAATAAAATATTACCGTCCATTTTGTTCAAAACGTGTAGGAAAATTATAGTGGCCAAGGAAAAAATTATTTTCATTAAAAAAACCTGAAAAAATGGCTTCCGGAACAGCGTTAAAATATTACTATCAGCAGCAAATTAAAAATTTCGGCGTTAATTCTCCAAAAATATAACCACTGCTTAGTGGGGGAAAAAAATCATCCCATCATTTTTCAAAAATGGTCGAAAGGCTTTTTTCCCCATCTGCTACACAAATAATCCCTCTTTTCCCCCCATTTGCTTAAAAAGGCACCTGTGCTTAAACAAGTGAAAGAAAAAGAAGTAAATCTGGTATTTATTCTTATTTTTTTATTTTTATTTTTTACTTTATTTTATTCGTCGGATGGGGCAAGAAGATAAATAGCATTAGATAAATCGTGAATACGGTTACAGAGCAAGGGGAAAAAAATATCGTTAGACCGAGGAAAAAGACAAATTAAATCTCGAATTATTCTCAATAATCCGATCAATTAACTGACGTAGATTAAAGTTTTGAATAATTAAGATGGCAACAGGAAGGAAGAGAGGGACTGGCTTAAAAATGCATTTTTTTTTTTCAAATTGTGGATTGCTTTTTTTTTCTCTTTTCTTTCAGAGAGTTTCAGGTATTAATAAGCTGAAACAAAAATAATAGTTTTTGTGTCATTTTTATGTGGATTGTATTATATCCGGATAATCGACTATGTTTAAAGAATTAACATGCTCTATTAAACATATTACTACAAATTTAATATATATATACATACATTATATGTATATGTGTGTGTGTGTATGTGTGTAAGTAAGTGTAAGTAAGTAAGGATTGTCTTATAACGAAATTCGAAAATCAGAAACAAAAGAGAGCGGCATCAAATCCAATCAAGCAGTCCAGCCGATGAGAATGATAAGTTTATTAACTTAATTAGCTCGTACACAATATCTACAGTACTCATATTTAGTTGGGTAATATTTATGAGAAGTATAAGGAGGAAAAGTTATTTACAAAATCTATTTAGAACGGAGAGAGTAATTGGAGTCTTCTTCCCCCCAAATTCAATACACTAAGTGAAGCGCAGTTCGACTCTCACACCAGGACAAAAGAAAGTTTGTTTCGTCTGTCCTCGTGATCATCTATGGTGCAATATGCGCAGCGACAGCTACGAGTCACAAACAGAAACAGAAATAGTTGCATAAGGGAAAAGACAATATTAAAGGTAGAGAGTTTATATATATATATATATATATATATATATATATATATATAGAGAGAGAGAGAGAGAGAGAGAGAGAGAGATACTGCGATCATAAAATGCTTAGAGAGAACATTCAGAAGTCTGTTGTCTTTTAAAACTATTCGCTAGCCTGAACGCAACAGAGAAATCCTTGTCAGGTGTATATGAAAAACATCATTTTGCTTTAGTTCTAGATATTTATATATATAAAACAATTCCGTAACTGACTGACTAACTGACTGACAGATAACGCACAAACGAAATCGCTGGACCTAAAGGGCTGAAATTTTGCATGGCAATTCTTCTTATAGTGTAGGGGTGCACTAAGATAGATTTTTGAAAATTCTTCTTAGATTTTAAAAAAATTTTTAAGCTGTTTTTGTAACATTTTTTAAAGTTTGCATTTAAAATAATAATCTGAGGGTTATAAAATTTATATCACGAGAAAGATCATAAAAATACCTTCAAAATGAAATTTTTTTTTAATCTTTACCTCCATTTCTGATTTTTGGTGAATTTTTAAAGGTTTATTTTTAGAATTTCATTTTAAATGCTGATCACGTGGTTTCTTTTCTTTTTGTGATACTTTAAATTAATTTTGCGTCACGTGCATAAAAACGAAATAAATTGACAAAAAAATTATTAAAATACGGTAAAAGATCAAATTTAACCACTAGACTAATTGAGATGGAAGTTTTTTAAGAATTTAATTCAAATTAGTACGTTTTATGGATATTGAACATACAAAATAATTGCATACATAGACCATTGTATTTAATTTGTATAGTTTCTTCTACATTAATTTGTCTATAAAAATATCCGTTACGATTTTTTTATAAATATTTTTTTTGATTAATTTCATACATTGACCGTTGTATTTAATTTGAATGTACTCCCTAGCAAAGCACGGGTATTCACCTAATCTTCGGATATATAGACACGTATGACTATATGAAGATCTAGCCTTTGATGTTAGTTCTCTGGTGAGTTTAATCAGCGCACGTGATCTTTGTCTCTATCTGTATTATGCATCAATGTCATTTTAACTGGAAGTAACATAGCTATGTCAGTGTGTTTGAAAGATGTTTTATTTGTGGCTGACTTTATTTAAGCTTTAATCTTGAGGTCACTTTCATGGATCTTTTGGTGTGTTTTGTCGATTTTTAGCTGTGTGTTTTTCTTAAATATCAGAATATTCCAAACATACCTATTGGTCGTATTTGTGAAGGAGATCGACAAGTCTAGTATACTGCTCTGAATTCTTGCTATTAATAGCTGAATAAATTCCAGTTTTTAAAATCATAACGTCTCAGAATGTCTTGAAAATCTCTAGAAATATTTTACATAGTTCGTAAATTGTGCAGGCGATGCTTGTGATTGAAAATTGATAATTTTTTCCCTTTACATTGATCTAAGTACTCTAAGCGATAGAACTTCTGGTACCTTCATTATATTATGGGAATAGGCTGTGTTCCAGATAAGTCCAATAGCATTGTTATCTAACATAAAAAATGTCGACATATTTGTCTCTCTTTCAGTTATCCTGTTTTGCGTAAGTGTAAAATTCTTTATAACTCTTTTGGATAATTTATCTAAATGGATATCTTTTGGTGGGATTATTTTTTAAATAATTTTTTTCTGAAAAATGAAGCTGCCAAATGAATTTTTTCATTCTGATTGTAATATAAACATTTAGCTGTGAAAGCAACATTAGAAGTCAAACAGTTACGAGATGACCTCCCTTGAATGCATGCAAATCTCATCGAAACGTATGTAATAAAAATGTATTTTCGAGACCGTATATCTTTGTTTTTTATTTTTCCAACTCATTTTGTAAATAATGTGTTTTTATAGAGAGGTCATCATGCATTTAAAATATTCTTAAACAATTTGAAATATTATTAAAACTATTTTAATTTTAAAAGAGTGAGAATTTAAAAATTTAAAGCATGTTTGCTTTAAGAAGCATTTTCAGAACCTAAAATCCCTTTTTATTACTTTTTTTTCACTTCAGCTCGTAAGAAAGTTCCTGTTTTCAGGATTTTTAAAAGATTTACTCGGAAAATTTTGAGTCACTTACAATATATAAAAATTATTCTTTTTTTTGTTTTCAGAATAATGTTGCTTCAGAGAAAATTTTCTTTAGAAGTTTCATTTAAAATTAAATCCTGTAGAGAGAGATTAATTAAATTAGAACAAATAAAAATTTTCCTAAAATTCATAGCAACATCTTTCATGGCATTTTAAATATATATATTTTTTTAGATGGCACGTCATTCCATGCCGAGATAAATCAGCTGAAAGTACATCTGTATGCATTGACAGCACGAAATCAAAAAGCCATCAAAATGAGTCAAAGCTATCCCTGTACAAACTGGTGGTTTGTTTTATTGGGTTCTAAATGCTGTAATAGTATGTTTTAAGCCAAGAAAATAAAAAAAAAAATTGGGATTTTTTTCGCTCCCGGACAACGTTAATATAATAATTGCAATAATATAATAATTAATAATTAATATAATAATTAATAAATATAATAATATAACAATATAATATAATAATTGTAATTTAACAACTTCATTTTTACTAAAACTAGAAATAAAAATCAAGTGAAAAGAAAAGACTTTGTGCTCGAGGAATAAGCAGGAAATCCAACGTAAATAAAGCACAAATAGCAGTAAGGTGCAATTTTGCACCTTACTGCTATTTGTGCTTTATTTACGTTGGATTTCCTGTTTAAAAATCAAGTGGTTATTTTTTCAGGTTACAAATTCTCCTTAACGTCCAAACGCAGTGCCAACGTCTCGCGCCTAGAGCGGAAACAGTTCCTTTCGACCTTGCCTCGATCTAATGCGCCAATATGCATAAATGACAGTTTACCTCAGCAATGAGCGCAATCGAATATACAAACCTGCAGTCTCTTGTCTCAAAATGAACTGTAAAAAAAAAAGAAAAAGAAAAAAAGAAATTAGGAAAAAAAATAACTAAAGACGCTAACAAAAGTTGTCCGATCGCGACTTTTCGCGCACCAGTTAACTGGCAGACAAAGAGCAGGGGTCCCTCAGAGGAAGTAACGCTAGCCAGAACCCGTGTGTGCGCAAGCGGGGACAGAAAGAGGGCTGGTTTCCTGTGGCTGCGCCCTGCACGGTCCGATACGTACCCATAATAGTTGTACGGACGGGGCCCATTCATACTTTTCCCCCGGCCTTAGCGTCATTCATAAAACTCGTTTTTGAGCAGACCGGGAGGGGATATGCCCTTTTTTTTCGCGTGTATTTTCTTCTATTTCATGCCGGTTTCCGGAAT
The DNA here is from genome assembly GCA_907164885.2 of Dolomedes plantarius. Taxonomy (NCBI): domain Eukaryota; kingdom Metazoa; phylum Arthropoda; class Arachnida; order Araneae; family Dolomedidae; genus Dolomedes; species Dolomedes plantarius. The sequence goes on from OU015492.1 coordinate 65,763,939, forward strand.
TGGAGTTATTTATTTTTATTTTTCGCGGTCCTAAGCGAGTGGAAAATCAGTTTTAATTATGAGGTATGTGTGTGTGCAAAGGCGGGTTGTTCAACCCTAAGTGCATTTAAGGGTTGTTTAGAGGTCGGCGAGGCTAACAGGCCGTGTTTAAAAACTTTTACTGTTTGAAGTTGTGAACAAATCTCGGTTGATGGGATACAGTTTTGTTCCTTATCTGGAGCATGCGCAACAAAACTTGAGTTTTATTCACTCGGAAGTACAGTGAACTTTGTGTTGTTTTGAGTTATATGGAACCAAAGGTGTTTCCTGACCCAAAACTTCTCTAGAATGTCTGTAATACTGATTTTATACATAAAGAAATAAACGCTGGAATTACTATGGTGTTAAAAAATGAAGCCTGAGCTGTTATGGACTCAATGCACTTAGCCACTTGAAAGCCACGATACCTATATTTTCCATCTAAGAAAATAAATTCAGAATTGCTATTGACCCATTGTAGTTTAACCCTTCAGCGGGCGCGCCAATTTTTGGAACACCAGCAGGCGCGCGTGGCACAAAGTGCAACGTCTCTTTCAACCTTGATGGTTCCTTTTGTAATAAACTTTTTTTTTTCAAACTGAAAATAATAATTCTGCGTTTTATGACAAGATATAAAATGTTGATAATATTGAGCTATATTTATAATTAAAGGCCAAATAATGCAGGTACAATCGCCTTATTTCAAAACTGTCCGGTTTATTGGATCTAAGGACAACTTGCGAATGGATTCCTATTATGTCCAAACACCTAAAAAAACAACGAGATTGTCCATCTTCGTGATATTCGGGATACCGTATAATAGCTTCACATTGGATCGACTACATCGACTCCTGCTTTTGTCGTATTGTAATCCATTATAATATCTGGTTTACCACGGTTAAATAACGACTAACAATGAATGGAAAGGAATACAAGGGTCAGAAAATTAGACCTGCATTAGAAAAGGTGTAGCTATAAATAGAAACTGCTTAGAACATTCAAACCTTATATGTAAAAACAAACCATTCAAAATTACGAAAATGTGGCACTTTGTACACGGGCGTGCCCGCTTAAGGGTTAAAGCTGCTGTGTACCAACCCTATTGGATTCGCTCACCTCAATGTTAACTTCAGAGAAAATTTGTCCAAGGATTGACAACTTGGATTGAAAGATTTTTTTAAACTATACTCCGTAATAGAGAGAAAAATTTTACGCCCTGGAGCATTTTTCGTGTAAAAAAAAATGCCAATAATATTTTTAAATTAAAATTATTCGGGCGAAAAATCTGTTGCAGTGTGTTTCAAACGCACATCAATTCCTTTGGTGGAGGAAATTTATAACATGATTCCTGTCGCAAGGTGGAGAAAAGTTCAGGCTATCTGAAAATGCCATTTTTATTGCATTATCAGCATTTATGTAGCTGTAAATAGTAGACAAATTTTCTCACCGGGTTAACATTGAGGTGAGTGAATCCAATAAGTTTAGTACACAGCAGCGGTAATATCTAAAAATGTCAATACCGGTATTTGAATACTGACTTTAATTAAGTTTTAATAAATTCATTTGCAAGGAGGAAAACTATTACGCAGATTAGGATTCTGATATATCATGTAAAATGAAACCAGAATTACAATGGCCACAATATAATTTACTATCAGAATATCAATATACAGGGATTCAATATGCAAGGGAAAATAAAACCAGAATCACTGAGTACCCAATGGAATTTCCTTTACGTAAAATCAATAACCATTATCTCTCCCTTACTATTTATAAATATCTTACACTCAGAATTACTGTAGTTCCAATACAGATTATGGTCCAGGTAATCAATACGGGTGTTTAAACATAGATTTTAATGTACCTAAGGTTATAAATTTAGAATCACAATGGGTACTATGCAGTTTACGGTCATAAACATCAAACTGATATTCTGATGTAGATTTTATTAAACATTATAAAGTAAAAATACTGTAACTTTACTGAGTAATGGAATGCAGAAAACGTTGAAAATCTTGTTAAAATTTTTGTTATAACCATCTCAAAACTGTGTAATGCTGTTATATAGAACAAAGAATTCAAATGAGAGTTTCACTTGTTCCACTGGATAAATGATACATCATCTTATTGAAGATTAAATTTCATTCCCGTTTATTTAAAAAAAACTGTTATCATTTCAAAGACCTGTATAGCGTACATAGAAGATAAACGAATAGAAACATCCTAAACAGATATGGTCTGTGCATGTTTGAATGGGGAAGGGGGCGAATTAGATGGATGGTTAGAATTTGCTTTGGCATAAAAACCTGTCTAATTGGCTTTCAGAATGATGTCAAATCAGACAAGCAAAATCTCTTTTTTTTTTCTATCAGAATTTGAGTATGAAGCATCAAACTAAATAGCTGTTAAAGGATTAAGAAACTTCCCTTGGTCGAAAAAAGAGTACAAATTTAATGCTAATTTCATGATAAAAACTCGGCATTAGATTTTAAAAAAGCAGGAAGAAATAAAACATGGATACCATTTTAAATGCCATTTCCTATTGTCCAGTAGCGTTAATTATTAATGAGCAGCAGAATGTAGCCTATTCCATTATTTGACATTTTATGACGGCAGTAGCCCATGCTACATTCCCGACGATATCTCATCAGAAAAGATGTAGGTTTTAATTTATTTTCTTATTAAGGGGCACCTGGACTCCACATTGGTATACGAGGTTTCTTTAAAAATAATCGCTCATTTTGAACGTCAGGATACTAAGCAGCCACCTAACTGATAATTTGATGTAATGTGCTGTGTATTTCTTTATTCGGTTCAACGTACAGTTTGTTTTCCATAAGACAAAAACTGCACGAGCACCTACCAACATATGCGGCGGTGAAAAGCAAAGTGGTGTAAATCACTTTTTTTTATTTGACGGCAAAAATATAATCTTTATGTTCAATTTATAGTAGAATTGCAAATAATTATTATTTACAATATTATAATAATTATTATGAATTCTAATTTGTTCAATTTATAGTGGAATTTTTTGGTAGTTTTTGCAGTAAAACGCTTTGGACTTACACCACTATGCCTTTTACCGCCTTACATATATCAAAAGTAAAATAATGATACACAACATAAAACGCGCGTATTTCCTTCTGCCCCTTTCTCCCTGACAGAGATGTATACTATGCCCGCCGACTGAGAGATGTTAGTTGACTTTATCTTAAAGCACACGACCTTCTGGGAGAAGCGATTGTAGCAGTTCCGCTTGAAGGTTAAAAGTTTTCATTTTTTATTTTTTATTTAACAAAAAAGGCAAAGGGAAAAAAAAAACTCCACTTCCACAGTCCAAGACTTTTCACACGGGAGACGACCCCCTTTTTCTCCGGCCACGTCCCTCGATCCAAAAGGGGACGGAATAAAAGAGCCCGGGATAGAGGAGGGAAATCTCTCAGATTCTCACGAACCTGTAATCGAGAGATGTTCCGGCGGAAGTTACATCCGGGCGACTAATACACCTCGAAGCCGATAAAAGTGGATTTCTCGTGGGCTGGTTGGGGAGGGTTGGTGCTCCGTCCTCTCGATTGTGCAGTGGGGGTAAATAATATGTTATCGATAAGGTGGGGATGATAAGACGCAGGCTGGTGTTGAGGTAAGGTACGGGGATTGATTAGTGTGGATGAAAGCCGTGTTACAGGGTCCTGTGTCCTGTTTCTGCACAGCAGCACAATGCGCTTGGCTTTAATGTTTTCCTTTTATTCGTCCAGGGCTTACTAGATATATTTATGCACAGGTTAGGAAATATGTACTTCTACATCTCTCACACGCTATTTACGGGCGTAAGAGAAATATACAAATTGTATTGCTTTATCGCTTCTTCTGGTAATGGGCATAACAACTTATAGTTCTCTTTAATTCTAACATTAATATATTTAAGGACAGAAGTGAATTGTTCTTAAAATTAGTCCTTTACTGTTTTTCTTCTATTGTCCGATGAACTTTAAATGGCTCTTTCTAAGATTTTCTCATACATTTGAAAATTATGTAAAAGTCCATTAATCCTGATAGATGGATTTTCTACACAAGATTATTTAACATGTTTGGATGTTAAAGCGTGTTAAGCTTCAGAATTTTCCTTTGTACAATCTTTCTTTATTCCCCCCTTAACCTTTCCTTGGGATAGCATGTATCCCAAGAATACGGGCCCAAGAATGAATATATGCGTATATATATATATATATATATATATATATATATATATATTATCCGCTTAAGGGCCGTTCATACAAAGGGGGTATGAAATTTCCTGTTCTAAAGAGGGAATCGGAAAAATGGACCCTGTAAGCTAAAGGTTAATGAACTATTTAATCTAAAAAATCTTTTTTGATGATGAGAAAATTTGGCGTTTTGCTCTTCTTACAAAACTGCTGCTATTTGGGAGTATTCATGAAGAGCTTCGGAAAAATGCATCTACCAGATATTCAACAGCAATCATATCATCGTTCATGGAGTTCAAAAGCATCTCATATCCGCTGAATAGACAGGAGACAAAGGAAATTTCTGTTAAAAATTGGTCTATAATTTCACTGTTGGTGATTTAGTTCCATTATCGGTGGAAATAGTTGGGGTATCAAATCTATGATGTCCGGTATAAAGGGCTTAAGTCAAAACCAGTGATTTCTAGATACTTGTTAGTGTTGATAAAAAAAAATCTTTCGACTGGAATGAAAATTTGATTATGAAACAAGAAATGTAATATTGTATACAAAATATTTAAAGACCTGTAATATTTATAGACCTTAAGCCTTTTATACCAGTCAATTTTAATTTTTTTTTATCAATGCTAACAAGTATCTAAAAATCACTGTTTTTGACTTAAGCCCTTTATACCGGGCATCATAGAAAAATGAATGCTAAGATATGATAAGATTATTCAACAGCCGGAATAAAGTAAATGTCACGGAATCCCTATAACGGTATAAAATGAATAGAAAATGAAAGATAAAAATGTTTGTATATAAGTTATAGGAAATGAGCAGCCTCACTGGGAGTTTCATCGATAAATTAAAATATTTATATTTGAAATCCGGGTTTCAAAGAAACCTAGGATGTTTAGAGCAATTCCATTGTGCCATTTTTAGATTAAATTTTCACTATTCCATCGTAAGTGATTGGGAGAAAGATAGCATCATCCAGTTTGAACTACTCATCACTGATGCTGGCTTTCAAAAACAACTCAGCTAAAAACGTATAAATGCGCATATTTATGTGAAATTCTATTTAAAATATAAAAATTTCCGAGTTCCAGTATGTTTCAAAACAAAATATCTATGGCTTCATATATAATTTTAAACCACATGACCACATGTAGGAATTTAAATGACCACAAACTCGTCATTTAAATTCTTACTTTTTGCTGATTACTAATAGTGATTAGGCGAGTATTTAATTAAGAACACAATTACTAAATAATTTGAATTGTTACGCATTGTACCTTGTCGATTGTAATTAGATTAAATTTATCTAAAAATTAGAATACGTACATAAAATAACTATATGTAAGCTACTAATTCCAGTAAATTCTACATTTCTCTCAAACTGCAAATTGTAAAATTGTAAATTTGTATTTTGTATTTAAATGCCGAATAAAGTTGAACGGTCTTATGTTGTTCACGTTGTTTATTTATAGTAACTCAGAAAATAATGAATTAAGTATACCATAGAAATTACATTCACTTAAATCTTACCGCATAGCCAACCATGTTGCACATCTCTAATTCTAGTTCCGTTAGAGTTAATTAAGAGCATCTCATAAGTTATTCAATATAGTAAAATCATTACATATTACATAAAGCTAAATTTTCTTCCTCCTAGACACAAATAATAACAATTAATAAATTTATAAATCCCGCTAAATTCCAGCCCTTCGTATAATGCCACTTGTATAATTCAGACTAATTAATCAAATTTTATTAAGTTCCGCTTCCAGTTTAACCTTTACCTGATATACATTGCCGAGCATAAGTTAAAATCATCGTAATTAATCACAAAGTTAATAAATTACTAAAAAGGGCCAAATCTTGATATGTTATACGGTCAAATATGATAATGAAATTAGACATAGAAAAAAAATGGAAAAAAATGACAGCATTTGTTTGGACCTTTTTTTCTAATTGTTTTTGAGTATCTCTCTGCCGCTTTTTTTTTTTTTTTTTTTTTTTTTTTTTTTTTTTTTTTTTCTTCGTGACTGTCACGAAATTAGAAAGCCATCCCCTCCCCCTGTGCCGTTTTCAAGCTTTCATAAATATGAAAAACATCATTAAATATTTATAATTGTGTGGGCAAATGGATTTCTAAAAAATGCATAATGCTTTCGTTTTGATCACCATTTTTTGGCAAGAGACGAGTCGGCAGCGGGAGAAATTCCTCTGTCAGTGTGCTGGAATCAATTATTCACTCGTTGAAGAAGAATCCAACGTTATAAGCGTAATTAGCTTATCAAGCTAGCCAGTTGAAACTGTGTCACCAGAGGTAATCTTAATTTCAGGTATTTTATGGGAAGTTAGAAATTAAGAAGAGAGTACTCAACGCAGGTATAATTGCTAAACTTCTTAAGATGCATAAACAGAATAATTTTAACTTTACTGACCGTTTGTGTCATTTTAAAATGTTCAAACATTCGCAAACAAAATTTGGCTTTTAGACCTTACAAAACAGCAGGAATGAGGGGTATTCCAGAAGGTCTTCGGAAGAATGCGTCTACTGCAGATTCAACAGCAGTCATGGACCTCGGTCAGATCATCGTTCATGAGGTTCATAAGCATCCCATACCTGCTGAATACATAGGAGAGAAAGCAAATTTCTGGGAAAAATCGATGCATAATTTCACTGTTGGTGATTTACCTCCATTATCAGTGGAAATAGTTGTAGTATCAAGTATGATTGCTAAGAGATAACGACCTCGCGAAATATGAATGCTGAGAGAATGCACTAACCTCATAGATGGTCTTACAAAATGAAAAAAACAAAAACAAAGCATATATTTAACTCAATAACCGTAAAAATTCCTTTACTGTATATGGACTTTACATACGAGCAGGAGATTATCTATGTGTTTTATATGCCAATTTTACATACAGTCATGTAATTTATATGCAATCATGTAATGATACTTCGTCAAAAAAATTGAAACTCATTTTTTTACTGTTGCTCTTAAGTTAAAAAATAAAATTACGAGACTATATTAGCGTAGATTTTAAGTAAGACTATAAAAGTAATAATTATCATTTTATTTTGACGCTAGTTTTACGTGAATAATTATAAACTCACTCATAAAATGGAAGTAATTAATTTTTAATAACTGACGCAGTATTGCGTATTGGGAAATTACAATATATACCCTACTTTGCATGGCATTACGATCTCGCTTCAAAGCAAATTTTCCGTACTTGTCTCATTGAATGTAATGATTTACCTTAAAATGCACCAAACTGGATATCTCAGTAAAATAATGTCAGAAGAATTTATCGTACTGCATCCCTCAAACTCTTACAGAACATTGTCTCTATACATAGAATTTGCCAGGGGTGCAGAATATGTCCGAACGCGTAAACGAGGTTCGGGGAAAAAAATTCAGGCAGCTGTTGGGAAATTTTTGTCCAAGTTAAAAAAAAAAAAATTGTTATCCGTGTATTTATTACTACAAATATTTTGGCTAGTGACTATGCGTGATGGTTACAGAAGTTCCAGACAAAAATTAGAAAATCTTTGCATAGCATTACTGGAAAAACTTGAACGTAGAATTTCTGAACCTCCAATTATAGAAAATATGCGGAAGTGTTTCAGTAGCAGATATATAACAAGCCCTCTAGATACTGCATATGAGCATACAATTCAGGAATCTTTAGAAACCCTTACCATATGGTTGAACAAAAACCGAGGGTGCAAGTTAGATAACAAAGTTCTTTTTTCCCAGTTGATTATTATGAAAAACAACCTTTTAAACACACCTTTTTTTAAAAAAATACTTCATCATTCTCAAGAAAATCAAAAATCAAGCTTGATCATCCAGGATAACAGAGTAATAAAAGAAGCATTTACTAACTCTGAAGTGTATGGCCACATCCCAGAAATTATTTATCTGCTCGAAAATTGTTTGAAAATTTGCAGTGAAGCTGTCTGTGAATCAGTTGGATCTGTAATTGGCAACCATCTACACAGTCGGAACATCCAGCCCAACACACTTTTCAATGAAGTCTTCATTTCATGGAATGAACCTCCTATTCATAAGGCTTCACAACTATTAAAATAATCCTTGGACAGGCATTTCCATGGTGGAAGATACCATTTCACGCGGTTTTCTTCAGCATCTCGTCTCAAGGTGTATACGACGTCAAAGGTGATTGACAACCTTCACAAAGAGACAGGAAGGCTGTCATTTCTTGGTGACAACTAATGAAATCCATCAAGGTAAAATTATTTTTTATTGAAATAAATATTAAGTTATTTTTTTTAATTTGTAAGTAATAGTCTTAAGGAGAGTTCTTAATCATCAACATTGTACTCTAATAGTCGCTTAAACTGGAATGAAAATACGGGGACTTTTCGAGGAAATTTTGGACAAAAAAAAATGTGTTCTGGGGAAATATTGGTCCCTCAAACATTTTCTCCACCCCTAATTTGCATTACCTTAAGGCCATTGTGTATTAACTCTAATGGATTCGCTCACCACAGTGTTAACCTATGCAGAAAATGTGTCCATGGCTTGCTGACATGGATTTAAAGATTTTCTTTTAAAAAATTGTACTGCTTATTAGAAATTTTACATTTTGGGGCAATTTTCTTTTTTTTTAAATGCAAATAAAAATTTAAAATTTAAATTATTCGGGGGAAAAATCTAGTATAGTTTGTTTTAAACGCTGGTAAATTCCTTTGGGGGACGAAATTTATAAAATGAATCTTGTTGTAAGGTGCAGAAAAATTCTGGCTATCTAAAAATACTGTTTTTATTGGATTATGTTGCTGTAAATAGTAGACAAATTTTCTCCATAGGTTAACATTGAGGTGAGCGAATCCAGTAGGGTTAGTACACAGCAGTGTTAAAATATTAAATGTTAATGTATATGGTTACCTGCATATATGTATTTTTTAAATTTATGAGAAAACTCTTATGAGGGATAAGGACACTGCCTCAATACAAAAAACATTTTTTTTGTTGTTTTTTTTGGTGTGGGAGGGGTACAAAAAGTCTTTTAATGTAGGATTACGATTATTAACAAGTCCGATACAAAGTTTTATTAAAAAATGTCCTCCAATATGAAAATTTCTTTTTTTTTTAAAGTTAATTAATAACTGGCGAAAAACCTATCAGCTAAAGTAGAGGGGGGGGGGGGAAGACACTTCATCACTGGGTCATCACGCTTTCAACGCCTCGTAACCACCAGCCTCGAATTCTCTGTTTCGACTTTCCCTTCCCCAATTCTCGCGCCCAACTCTTTTCTAGGTAACTCATAAGCATCCCTCTCCTGGCTTCTCCCCGCAATAATTCACTCACAGCCAGGGGTACATACACACACACTCCATCGGACCTATTAGCGTAATTAGTGTGGCGTCCGGTTGGCAAGCATCCGGTCTATCCGGCGCACAAATGTGTCTCCGGAGGACGGGATAATTTGTCAGTTTGGGAAAATTTGTTATTGCGTTTGAAAGCATGTCAAACAGTGTGTTATAATTTGTGTTTGCACCCTGTTTTGATAATGATATGTGCCGCGGTGGCGTGAAAGGAATTTCTTTCTCTGCAATTATATGCACTCTTTATTTGTTTTGAGTAATATGAACTGCTATTATTGATTTTTTGTGAACTTTTAGCCGCTTTTTGTGCAATATTAAGTATGACTTTGTAACTTACTGGGTGAAAATTTCCTCTTATTTTTAAAATTATGAAACCAGCATGTATGTAAAATTTGTCTACTATTTACAGCTACATAATCCAATAAAAACAGTATTTTTAGATAGCCAGAACTTTTCTGCATCTTATAACAAGATTCATTTTATAAATTTCGTCCCCCAAAGGAATTTACGAGCGTTTAAAACAAACTATACTAAATTTTCCCCCCGAATAATTTAAATGTTAAAATATTTGCATTTAAAAAAAAAGAAAAATGCCCCAAAGTGTAAAATTTCTATTAAGCAGTACGATTAAAAAAAAAAATCTTTAAATCCAAGTCAGCAAGCCATAGACACATTTTTTACATAGGTTAACACTGTGGTGAGTGAATCCAACAGAGTTAATACACAATGGCCTTAAAGTAACGCAAATTCTATGTTTAGAGAGTCTGTAAGAGTTTAAGGAATGCAGTGCGATCAATCGTTTCTGACATTATTTTACTGAGATATCCAGTTTTCTGCATTTTAAGGTTAATAGCATTGAATGTACACTCAAGCAATTGACTTTCTGTCTTTTACTATCCAGTTTGACATGTTTAGAGGGTTTATGCTGTTTTATTTTCTTCAGTAAATGCTACATCCTACTATAGAACTAAAATATCTCACATGGTTAGTCTGATTTCACAATTTCCCCTTGATTACATACATACATAGTGTCTTCCTCCCCTAAACCACTCTGCATAGTCTGTTGTTTTCTGTGGAACTTGGTAAAGTAAAAGTCAATTTTCACCTTGCTGAATTTTTGTTAGAGCGTTGACGATATTCTGTCTACTTACTCCCTAGAGCTTACCCCATAGAGCGAAATTTATACTGCAAACTCCTCTCCCATAGGCGATTTTAAGATAAAAGACACTCCTCCATATTAAGTAATGCTCTTTGGTATTACAAATATTTTTTCATTACATGCACTTTCTTTATTTTTTACATAACCCCATTGTAGCTATTTAAGCCTTATGAACACGGTTACATGATTAATGCTATACATAGTTCTTATTGAAAGAAACCTTCGTTGCGCTCCGATAATTGTAACGGGGATCGATCACTATAAACATAAAGCAGAACCCGAAACAACTATAAATTATATGGCTAAACGCACTATCCACAGTCCCAACACAAGAGTATCATGAAATCTGAACTACTGCACGCTCTGTTTATAATCCTGGCACTATGACGTAATTGTTCCCATTTTAAAAATATACTGCTTAGAACTGTTTATTGATAAAATTAAGTATATTGATAAAATTTTTAGCGTCATATTATGGTCATGTCACCAATTTATTTTACCAGTATTACAGCCCCGCAAATCAATGAACTAAAACAACTTTTCTTGGGATCTTGTTCCTGGGAGACAAATGTACGGTGATGTCGAAAGAGAAATAGGAAATACACGAAGAGAAGAAAATTAATAAACCAAATAATTATCTAGAAAGAGTTTTAGAATATATATATATATATATATATATATATATATATATATATATATATATATATATATATATATATATAATGTACATATTTGTGAGTGTATTATAATAAATGTATTTATGTATACATTTATAATAAACTAGCTGAATACCCGTGATTCGCTGCGGAGTGCATTCAAATTAAATACGACGGTCAATGTATGCAGTTAATGCCAAAAAATAACAAAAAAATATATTTATGAAAAAACCGTAACGGATATTTTTATAGACAAAATAATGTAGAAGAAAATATTCAAATTAAATACAACGGTCAATGTATGCTATTAATTTTTATGTTTAATATCCATAAAACATACTATTTTGAATTAAATTCTTAAAAAACTTCCATCTCAATTAATCTAGTGGTTAAATTTTATCTTTTACCGTATTTTAATAATTTTTTGTCAATTTATTTCGTTGTTATGCACGTGACGCAAAATTAATTTTAAGTATCATAAAAAGAAAAGAAACCACGTGATCAGGATTGAATAAATTAAATTCTAAAAATTAATCTTTAAAAATTCACCCAAAATCAGAAAATGGAGGTAAAGATTCGAAAAAGATTTCATTTTAAAGGACTTTTTATGATCTTTCTCGTGATATAAATTTTATAACCCTCAAATTATTGTTTTAAATGCGAACTTTAAAGAATGTTGGAAAAACAGCTTAAAAATTTAATTTTAGAAAATCTAAGAAGAATTTTTCAAAAATCTTTCTTAGTGCACCCCTACACTATAAAAAGAATCACCATGCAAAATTTCAGCCCTTTGGGTCCAGAAGTTTGGCCTGTGCGTTATCTGTCAGTGGGTCAGCTACGGAACTGTTTTATATGTATAGATAACTTGCACATCATCTGTTATCTCAGTGAGTTCAGCGGCCGCTATCTTTTGAATGCGGTGGTGAATTAAGAAAATTTTTATCTTTCAATAAGTCACTGAAGTGAAGAGATTTTCTAAAAGAGTCCGAAAGGAGGCAAAAGTTTGCTGGGGGGCATTTTATTTAAACTGGTGGCATTTAGCCATTCCTTTTGAACACTATCCCAAGAAACACAAGACCGTTGGGAAATGGTTCGGCATAAATGGTTGGGCATAATGGTTGGGCAAACAGTTGGATTTTAATGTTGGGGTTACGTTTAAACAACAGTTGGCATGGCAGATCACCCAACGGTTGGTTGTTAGTTGGCCTAACCGATGGGAGAGCAGTTGAACTCTCCTTTGCAGTCGGAACAACAACAATTTATGACTATTGGCCCATCATAAACATCTTGCAGTTGGCTCATATTCTTTTCCATTCCCCAACGATCTAACGAAAATTTGCTTTTGGGCCAACGATTTGTGTTACTTGGGATAAATCTTTTCTCCTTGTATTTACTTTAGTTCTGCAGGAATCTCATCTGAAAATTTTAAACTCATTATAATTCCCTTTTTCTTATTTTTGTACTTTACAGGAGTAATCAAGTTACTTAAATCGTTTGATTATGAACTATTCCGCATATGCTTGAAATTCTCTTGGTCATTATCTTTCCAGTGTAAAAAAAAAAATAGAACGAACATATCGCAAAGATGTACACAACACGAAAAATACCTTTTGGCGTTGAGTTTCAACACTCCTGCATTTTTCACCCCCAACATGTGTCTTTAATCATCATTTCCCCGGCTAAATCACATCCCAACTCACCTTATTAAATAAAATAAAAATACAGCATTCAGTAGCTTTGTTACTTTGTTTTTTTTGCGCCTTCGAAATTTAATGTTCTTATCAGTTTACACGCAGTTAAAAACACTGCTTTGTAAAAATTTCGCTCATGTTTTTTTTAAAATTTTTCTTTTTTTGTTTTGTTCCAAAACAAAATCTAATTAGGAAATTATTCGATTTTTTTCAGGTTTTTAATGACTTTCAATGCATCAAATCGAAAGTTCATTTATTTTTAAAAGTGGGGGGTCGAATGCGTGTGGAGTTAATGAAGCGGAGCTAAATGTTCTGTAGTTTTTTTTTTTTTATTATTTGCTTCGATTTTTGAATTTCTCCCCCCTCCCTCAAAAGCAGAAAAATAGAAAGAAAATAAAAATAAATATCAGTCCTCTGATAAAACGTAGAAGGTAAATAATTATGCAACATTGCATTACCTGTTGAGGAACTACCGATTTTCTGTTTTTCCATTTTTCTTCTCTGCTGAGTATTGCATGCTAGTCAGAAAATTGTTACAAAACACTGTGAGAGGATTTTCCAGCCTAATAAAATGTTCACGTTTTACCGAAGTATAGTGTAAAACTCTACTCTAGTTTCCATGATTTTTACTTTTTAAATAAATCATATGAGGCTATATTGCTTCTTACCATGAAACTTTGTTATACCTAGATTTCTGTATACATTCAACAGTGTTGGACCATTTATGACTTGTATTAGGTATATCACACAGATTAATTTGGCAGATTCATAAATATAGGCAGAAAATTTCACGATTTTGGAACCAAAGTGGATTAATGTAACTCTCACACATTTAGTTAAAGCCCATATGAGTTTTAGTTAAAAATTAATATAATGCTATATTGTGAACATTTAACCATGAATCTTTGTTATAACTAGATTGATTGGTGCCATCAGTGTTGGACCACTTATGACTTGTATCAGACACAAAAAGACGTTAAAGTTTATTCAAACTGATTAATTTGGAGCATTTATTAATATAGGCAGGAAATTTCCCGATTATGGAACCAAAGTAAATCAATGTAACTTGCAAACATTTAGCTGAAAACCCGATAAGAGGTGAAATATAATACAGCTCTTAAAATTTCATAATTAGATGCTCGTTAGCTTATTCATCAGTGTTTGACTACTTGTATCACACACGAAAAGACATTAAAGGACTATCCAAACAGATTAATTTGGTGCATTCATAAATATAGGCAGGAAATCTCACGATTATGGAACCAAAGTAAATCAATGTAACTCTCAAACATTAGTTAAAATCCGATAAGAGGTGAAATACAGTACAGATCTTAAAATTTCATGGATTGATTAACTTATTTTAAATTACATATGTCTAGTACCCATTTTTTCCTGGTCTGAGATATAGAAATTTGATATATATATATATATATATATATATATATAACAACAATAGGACTGATATAAAGTACTGAAATTGAAGAAATTGTACTATACTTTAAAGCGGTAGACATATCGCTCACTCCTTTCAACAACGTCATATCTCAAAAATCGGCGATTTTTAGTTATGCTTGTTTTTAGAATGCCCTGAAAGAGTAGTATATCCCTGCAAAATCGTCATATCTCACCACTCAATATGTAGCCGCTAGAGAGCAGAATTATGTCATTCATTGAATGACATGAAGTGGCAATGAAAGATTTGACTAGATATGGAATATATATAAATATCCTATATATATATCAATATAGATAAATATCCTATATTGCAAAAATAGACGTTTCCTTGTGTATTAAATTATATGAAATACAAACATATATAGATAAATATCCTATATTGCAAATTGGACGTTTTCTTGCATATTTAATGTTTCGAAAGACATATCTGTAGATAAAAAAAACTTATCACAATCTATAGAGATAGATAATTTTTTTATTAGTTAAAGGAAAATGTGATACGACATTGTGAAAAATGATGCAAATCATGCAAGATTACTTACAACAGTAGAGATTTTCTTATCTATTGAATAGTGCGTGTTACTAGAAAATTACCATTAGACATAAATGAGATCATTATTTAGAGCTACTGAATTTTTTTTGTTAATTAAATTATAGAGAAGGCGAAAAGAAATAACTAGCAAGTAAATCACTAGCAGGTAACATAATTTGAAACGTTAGACATATACAAGGATATAGACCTTTTTCTTGATTTTTTATTTATAAATGCCGTCATATAAAATCCTTTCAACTGATCATTAAAACAAAACGTCCTCATTAACGCGTAAAAATTAGCTATCAATAATTTTAGTAATATAGCAGGACAGATAGAGACATCTTTGGATAAATAACTTGTACATAATTAAACGTAACTAGGCATTTAATTCAGTGAATGATATGAAAAAATATTAGATGAAAAAAGGTATGAAACATCATTCATAAATAGCCTCTCAATAATTTTAAGCGACAGATGTTTTATTGATTTATTTTTATGAAAAAGCATTGAATTATACAACATAATACGAAATGCGTATATGTTACTCTCTAGCAGGTACTCTAATCTCTAGCAGGTACTATAATTTGAAATGTTAGACATACACAAGGATATAGACTCTTCCTCGATTTTTTATTTATTGAGTTCCGTCATATGAAATACTTTCAACTGATTATTAAAACAAAAAGTCCTCATTGACAAGTCAAAATCAGCTATTAATAATTTTAGAAATATCGCAGGACGGATGCAGACATCTTATGATAAGCATCCTGTACGATAATTCAAATGAATTGTTTTATGAATCATTATTTTCTTTGTAATTGAATGATATTGTGAGTGGTTTGATGAGATTCTAAGTATAGACTTCACGTCCATCACATGTTGAATGAGAGATACATGCCCATCTATTTATAGTAAGATATTAAACATTACACTTAATCATCTAAGGAAAAATAAAGCCATCTAATTACCATAATTGAGAGAGTGTTAGATATTTTCTTATTAGCCGACATCCCCAATTAGGAAGCCGAACTATGATCACAGATCAAAACTCTAGAATTCGGAAGATTTAAAATCTTCCGATTCCTCAGACCTTTACTTCGACTTTTTAAAGAATCGAACTGAAAACTGCGCTATCGACTTCGGAAACGCTAATTATTTAATCTAAATAAATCTCAATAAACTTCCGGATCACTAAGAAATTGCGCGATTTTGCCTCAGCGTAATTACTGTCTCCTGCGAGCACCCGCTCTTTAATAACTCGCCCTATCTGTATGGCTTGAGTACCTCATTATCTCAGGTATGGCAGTCGCTCGCACCAAACTCCTTAAGAGCGCTCTATTCATTTAAATACAGGACCTGCTGCTCTCGTGATAAATTAGCTAATTATTTTTGCAGCTCTGTTTCGAGTGCTATAAATAGCCCGTTTTCGCGGCGCAGTTTTTGTGTCTCGAAAAAGCGCGTTTTGATTTTTGCTATTGATTTATACGCGCGGTTAACAAGTTTTCTGAGGGTCTCTTTTTACTCGTCAAATGAACTGGGACATGTGTTCTGAGCATCATGGTTTTTTTTTTTTTTTTAAGTATACACATCTTTGCCTTTTGCGGATTGATTGGTTTCCTCCTCATGTCCGCGTTTGAGGTTGGTTGGTTCGTTAAACAGCAGTACGGTCATCATTTGCTACTCGTTTCAGCAAGAATGCATGCACACGGTTTAATCACGAGAGATAAGGGGAGGGGACAGTGGAACATTGATTTGAAGCATGATACAATGAGCTAATAGACCATGGACACGGTTGTCAATTACTCACCGTTTGGGTGACAGCTGCCGAGCAGCACGAAATTTTTAGAGCATCAAAAAATCAACTGAGACTGTGCTGTGACACTGACGTCAGATGCTCCTAATTGGTATTATATGAACGTTCGCATTTGTCTGTATGTGTGTGAGCACATTGCCATTTATCATTAATCTATTCTATACATTTTACTCTACCATTAAGCAACGCAATAAGGCAGATGGGTGCAACGTCATTTATTCAAACACGTAAAAAAAACAACGAAGGGCAGTAAACGTATACCAGGCATTTTACAAGTAGAGCTCTGTTGCTCTCGAGTTACAATGGCGCAACTGCTTAGGCATGTATTTCGAAATTGATTCAAGCAGTCTATGGGTTTTACAGCAGACATTTTGCCCTTCGTTTAAGCAAAAGTTAAGAGGTTACATGTTGCGTGCAATGGCAGTTTGTTGAGAACTTTGTTCGAAAATTATGCAATAAAGATGTCTGCGTTTTATGTAATAAAGATGATTTAATTTAAATCACCCTCCTGGATTTCTTTAACGCCTATAGATTTCTCAGTTAGAATTTTAACGCCTATAGATTTCTCAGTTAGTTTCATCGTATATCTTTCCTTTATTAATTTCTCAGTTTATAGTCCTTATTGTTCATGCGTACGTCCTCGCAATATACTAACTATAATTTTGGCAATTCTTTTAATTTGAGTATCAAATGAGCGAACAACTTTACTAAAGATCTTGTTTGAAAAACGATGACAGCAGTGCTCCAAACATAAATAAACTATTCTCGATGAACATAACACATACATCTACAAAAAATGCACTCCGGTTACTGGTTCTGTAGTTCAGAATGAAAGAAAGATCCCCCCCCCCCCATCCCCGAACATAAAACGCAGACACCTTTTGACTTTCAAAGCCTTCAGACATAACATGATACAATGGAAGTTCTTTGCACGTTTTTTTGTTTTGTTTTTTCATTTGTAATCCTTTAGATGTCTGAAGGTGATGAGAAAAATATTTTTTTGTTAAGGTCTTGTTATTTATTAAATATATAATACTGTAAATAAGTTATCATTATTATATGTTTTATAGAAAGAAAAAAAATTAGAACACCACGGTGAACCAAATTGATATGAACGGTCAATCTAAAGTTAAGGCTGATTTCCTTAAATGATGTAAGAAAAGATAAATAAATGGAGATAAAATTACTACATTTCCGAGTGAAAAAGTCCAAATATTTTGAAATCTCAAAGCTGCCCTCAATACGAATTCACGAAGTTTTCTGAATACTCGTCGTCTTTGAAATGAGCAAGATATCGAGCCAATTTTTTGAAAACTATAGGGAAAAAAAGAACAAATTGTCCAGAGAAATATTTTTTAAAATTTGCTTTATCGTGCACAAAGGCAGCAATATAAGTTTAATTGTTCAGTACTTTTTCATTTTGAATACAGATATTGCTTGACTTGCGACTGAGATTGAGACGAAGACATTGGTCGTAAGTTGAGTTTAAAACAATTTTTTTTCGTATATGCACACACACACATTTTTTACTTTCCTACATTATCAAAAATACATTGTATTTCGAAGATATAAATTATTCTTCGTCATCACTACTTATTATGTTAGTACAATCCCATTGGCAAAGTTTCCAAGGTAGTTTGACAAGTTTGCGTCTTCCTTCCCTTGTATATTGTCTGAGAGCAAGCCAGATTTTCCCGAATACCATGATTTACACTTGTGAATATTTCTTCATTTGGATCCCTTTGCTTCTAATTGTTGTAGTGTTTTATTAATATAATGAAAAGCTGTTGCCATTTCTGAAGCCAATAAAGTTTAGTTGATTTATTATGTGGCTATCGAAACTATTGCATCATACATTTTTACTATTGCGTCATAAATTTTTGCAGTATTGCAGAATTTTGCATATTATTTTTTAATAATTATGTAATACATATAGGTATGTATTGTACATTCGAGGAGCAGTATTTTTGTGGGATAAAAATTAATTAAAAAATTTTGGTCGTAAGTGCGAGCGATCCTCGAGAATACCTGTACCGAATACTACTAATTTATTAGACTTACAAGAAGAACAGCATGGCTTGTTCTGGAATCATGGATATCTGCTTTCCGGACAAATGCGCTGTATTATATCACCAAAAGACTAAGTTCTCTGCAGTTATTGCAATTTACAGAAAGGGAAGCTACTAGTAAAAGGTCCAATTCTGAGTGCAAGATCTGCTACCGTATATGACTACTGGATGCTGACAGGCATCAGAGCAAAAGGCAGGCTGTCGAATTGTAGATAATTTAAAACAGGAAATGTGTGAGAACCTATCAGAGCTTAGGGTTCGTTCAATGTATGTTCAGTATGTTAGGGTTAATTCAATGTATGTATGTTCGTTCAATGTATGTTCAATTTAAGCTGCGTTTCAATGTATGGGTGACGTAAGGAGACAACATATCAAGAAGCACTTGTTATTTGTTGTCAAGGAGAAGAAGCGCTTTTTTTGTTTGTTTTTGGAAAAGAAAGAACTGAATCTATGGAACATAGTGAGTAATAAAATGTGGGGGGAAATTGCAGCTCCATGGAGTGGAATATTTCATACATCCATGAATAGACAAAGCGATGTAACAAGGAATCATCACAATCTGCTCAAATGGTACCTTCTACGCATTTCTAGTGTGACATGAATTACGAACTTCAACCTCAAAGCGAAATTTCGACCAATATGGTTGGGTGCAGCACCAGCATTAAAACTTAGATCTTTCCTACATCATCCCAATTTTTTAGTTATATTGAAATTTTAGTGCGTGTTTCAATGGGAGTAATATTTGACCACCATTACCACGCAACGACTTCTGGGAGACAAAAGTCATTTAAATATAAGGATTGAAGAGGGTCTATAAAGGTACAAACCAGAAGGTACAAACCAGATGGTTTAACAATTCCAACATCAACTGTATATTCCCATTTATTGGATTTACTAGGGTGAATTTTAGGATTTCAGTCTCTGTTCTTCCACATGAAAGCTACTTGAAACAAATTCAAAATATTTCCATGTTCCACACAAAGTGCACATTACACATGTTATAGCAATCAACCTGATGTTTGCCTCTCTGAATTTAATGCTAAGCATCTTTTACGGCGTGTAACGTTTAAACAGTTCCAGTTCATTGAACATAGTCCCTCCGAGAGCACGCCTCCATAAATCAATGCACGAGGAGCCCTAAAAGCATATAAACTTTCAAAACGCCTGTTTAACAACTTAACAACAATGAGCGAGGGGAAACAAATTTCTATCTGTTCCGTGAAACCCACCTCATTACCTTATATTGCCACCTCTCCTCAAAGTTTGAAGATAGCTCATCTATTTAAGTAGGATTGCGACGCTCGTTAATGTATTAAGTAATTATGATTACTGTCCCATTTAAAGCTGCAGAAGATAATTTAAGATGTTTGTTAATATTCGGTTTTTACCTTCATTTTCCATCGGCGGGGATGGGGGCATTACGCCGTATAGAAAGTGAGGGTTTGGATTTAACAGGCAGCGCAGTCGTTTGCCGCGCTGGGTACCAGTTTCGAAAACGCTTCGGATTTTACGCATTAAGACATACGCTTACTTCCAGATTAACTAGTTAATTTACTTAAAATCCGAGCAATCCATTAATTTTTATTGTTAACGTACGTTCATAACACGCAGCGCGTTAGTAATTACGATATTTAGGATACCGAAATGTTTCTGTGAATGTAAATAGAATTAGAAATTATCTGGAAGACATTTGAATAACATTGTGTCTAAAAGCTTTCGGAATTTTGTCGAATAAATTAAGTGTTAATCGAATGTGTACGGGTGATCAACTCATATGGTAAATCGTTTAAATCTTTGAAGTGTGTAATAACCTTTAAAAAAACTTCCTATGATATATATATTAGAAACAGTACATTATTTAAACGATATATCTAGCCACACGTAAGTAACACCACAAATGTAACATACATTTACCCACACATCGATCATATACAAACGCACACACACACACACACACACACACACATATATATATATATATATATATATATATATATATATATATATATATATATATGTATGTATGTATGTATGTATGTATATGTGTATGAATATATGTTTGTTGGCATGAAGAAACGAAGAAAAACCCATAAGTATTTAAGTTTACATATAACAAGTAACAACGTCGACTATATCATCACTGATGATAGAATGCTATAAATAAACACATTGCTACTGGCTAACGCTTCAAACATTTAGAGATAACTACCAAGCAAGAAGAACGTAGAAAATGCGAATATCAAGGAAGTAAGCAAACATTAATGATGCCTGCCAATTTATTTAGTACAGCAACGAAAAAAGACAGCTAAGAGATGCCCTCTAAATCGAAAAGGCACTGGAGAAATCGCAACAACTCTTTAACGATTAGCAAACTAAGATTAAATTAACGGATGGATGAAAACACTGAAATAAGTTGGTATATATTAACGGAAGTTAACTAGTTTTGGATAAATTTAAAATGGTCAAAAGTTAAAAATGAAAGAATCACCTGCATTTTGAACTATCGGCTAAGGAAACAATAGATTAATTAGCTATTTATAAATAATTTGAAGGGTTTTAAACTAAACTTAATGCTTAAAATTTATGAATTTCAATCATCTATGTTTAACAGAATAAGGAGAAATAGTTGAGAAGTAATATATGAGTTAATTATCAATTAATTGATAATAATATTTTCAAGATTTGCGCCGTAGTTAAAGCAGTTTATCTAATTATTGAGTTTTAAGTTAAAGTTAATACCAAAATTTATTCAAGTTAACAATGTTAATACGTAAATTTAAAGTTACCAATTATCTAGCTGATAAATCGGTGAGGACCATAATTATTTTCAAAAGCCCTTCTCTTAAATTTGTTGTGTTTAAACCTTAAGACCAGAATAAATTAAATCTTATGAGCGGGCTTGTGGCGGCCCAGTGGTTCAGCGCGCTGGTTTTCTGTGCTGAGGGTATCGCATCGAATCCTGGCGTCGCACCACGAAAAATGCCTTCGTTAGTCCCTCCATAGAGGGTAATGCTGTCCGCCTATATTGTGCCCCCACAATAAAATGGACAGTAAAAATTGCGGCGTAGTATAGGCGATTGTCTGACGACAAATGCCTCCGCATTGGAGAAAAAAAATCTTATGAGCAATATACATCATTCAAGAGAGACCCAATTTTACGGATTCCAGGAGGGAAATATTAGTTAAATATTCATTGAAATACTGGTTTAACGATAAAGATCAGATAAAAGTAACAATTTTTTAAGTCAATTATATTTGCTAGACCTGTTGCCATTCTTTCAAACAAATTCTATTTTTTTTCCAACCTTCTGCTTTCGTGACCCAAAACATGTAATACATTGAGAGTTCATTGCAAACTGCAAGGCTTATGTTGTTGCTGCCAGGTTGTAGAGAGAGAGATTGGTAGTTTGTTAAGCATAAAATAAATATTTTTCAGTACAATCGTTACATTCGATTAATTCAACATTATTTTTCCCTATTATATTATCTATGTGTATACAGGAACGCTTTCACTGATGTGCACACAAACACACGAAAATGCACACGTTTTTCATTCAATCCTGCCTGTTGAATATTTAATAGGGGTAGCCATGATAAACATTGTTAATGGCTATTTACGAATGTCCACATACTTAGTACAGCCAAAAAACAGAAAAAGGTAATATATGATATGAAAGAAATTTTAAGCGTTTTTTCCTTATGTTTTTTATAAAATACATAATTATCCAATTGCCAGAATAATGAATATTTCTGAATTTTGAATAGTTTTAGTAGCTTTAATAATCCTTTCTCTTTTGATTGTTTGGCCAAATTATTCAAATCTGGCATACTTTGTGTTGTAGCTGTTCATATCAATTTAGTTAAATGTTAATTTGCCTGCTTTGTAAGTTATTTTTTTATCTAAATGTAGAATACAGGGATACACACATATAAAATGTACCAAAAATGGCGAATATTCGACATGCCGCTAATTTTAGTACTTTGCTTTAATTTGGGGTATTTCGAGTCTGGCTCAAATTTAAAAATATGTAAGGAAATCCGCAAAGAAAAGTTATAAGAGCTGCATATAATCCTGGTATATAAAATAGAGGCACTTTAAAATTTCAAAAAAAGAAAATTAGTTGGAAGGAAGAAAATTTTATATATTCCTTATAGAACTTGTTTGGGAGAGGAAAAATAAGAAAAATCCAAAAATTGGGATGATTTTAAAAAATTTCCTAATGATATATAAAGCGAAATTAAAATTTGCGTCCATCCGAAATAACCATTTAAAGCGTAAACCGGCTATGAAATCCCACCTACAGGAGTTTAAAGGTCCCGTTTCATAATTAGCTAAACTGCATGCCTCCAAATTAATTCCCATCTTTACCGCAGATAGCTCTTTAGCAGTTGCTTTTCGAGATCAGCCATTCATTTGGGAGTACGGCTTTGCAACTCGTTAGAAATTAACTAATTATTCCTGCAACTCTCCATTCCCGACGTCGCACAAAATGCCTCGTTATTAACTCCACCTCGCGTTTTTAAGCTGTGGAGATTGGCTGCCGGCGATATGTGGTCTCCACATTAGATGCTTCAGTGGCAGGAGTAAATGGTAGAAGATACTTTTGTTCGGTGTTTGATGCGGAATCTTCTTATATTAGCCTTTTAATTACTGGTACGAAAAATTTTATATCTTTAATACTTTTAAAAGACAAGTTACTTACGTATTGGTCCTTTTAATTTTTGGATTTAAAAGAGAAATTTTCCCGTCGAATTGTCAAGCTAACTTTGAACTATTCTTTAAAAACATAACCATTTTTTGTTTTTAATTTAACTTATATTGGTCTAATATTTGTCTCTTTAGAACGAAATTATTAATTCTGCTTTCCGATGTTAAAGTAAAATTAAATACTCTTCTCAAACTCTACTCTCTCCTGACTGTTCACCAAGAGTTAACTACCTTCGCTCTTTCTAAGATGAGTTAAAATAACATGAGACATTTTTTCTTCTAACTTGAAAGATGAGTTAAAAACCTCTTTTTAGTTTCACGTGTTACAAGGGAACTCCATAGTATGCTATAAAAGATTTTACTTTCTCTTGACTGCATATACTAAACGGACTATATTTCGGTTTACTCTTATAAGCTGAAATTAAGTAGGTTAATTATAAGTGCAATGACTCATCTCCCTCTGCTTTCTAGTGATGAATGATCTTTGCTATTGATTAGTATAGTTTCGAGGTTAAGCTTTATCTTCCTGTTGATATTGCATTAAGAATGTACTATCTATGGCCTTTCTTTAAAACAATGAACCTAAGTCGGTCACTTACACTATCTTTATTAAAAAGTACAATGTCTCCTTAAACTTTTGAGTGCAGTATGTATTTTCTACTTTAAGAATAACCGTACAATAGGCAAATGGCTAAAGATCTAGTATCCGGTACTAGAGCTTTGGGGTTCAAATCCCACTGTTGGTATGAGCGTTCATTGTCGTTCGGAATCGGCATTAAAGAGTGGGTCCCGGTCTAACTAACCATCGTGTAGTAAAAAAAAAATAAAAATGACCGTCTTGCTCTCAATCATTTAAGAGTATTCTTTCGAACGAGATTATACTTTCGAGTGACTAAGGGCCTGTTCACATAGGAGTCCGTTGCGTTGCGTTAAGGAAAAGATGACGTTGAGACGAAAATAAACCAATCATAGGCGTTAAAAATTTCATCGCTAATCGTTTGGAGGCATATGACTGGATTATTTTCGTCTCAACGCCATCTTTTCCTTAACGCAACGCAACGGACTCCTATGTGAACAGGCCCTAATACTTAAGTGAATTTTCTATGTTTTTAATTGTACTTCAAAATGAAACATCATTTCTTAACACTTGGAGAGTCATAAACCGACAGAAAAATAGATTATTTTAAACCCAAGTGTTATTTTTTGGAGAATAAAATGTCAAACAAATCAATAGTAATTATTATATACTTGAAGTAGTTGTATATTTGATCAGTTAAAAAGAAACCGTTCATTGATATTTGGAGCAAAATCTGATCGAGCATTTATGTTTAAAATTGAAGAGTATCAAAATATTTAAGTTTTGCATTGAAAATAACATAATCGCATGTCATTGTTAGACCGTTTATATATAATATATATATATATATATATATATATATATATATATATATATATATATATATATATATATATATATATATATATATGTATATATATATATATATGTATATATATATATATATATATATATATATATATATATATATATATATATATATATGTATATATATATATATATATATATATATCTGTATAAAAACATATTATTCACTTATCTATTCATATTTTTCACTTATCTTTTCATGTTTTTGGTTCCTGACTGTAGTGGTTTAAGGCTTATACTGGTTTTTCACTTACAACTTTGTCTAATATATATATATATATATATATATATACAATCACCTTTAAAAGGCTTCTCCTTCATGTAGTAGCTACAGATGACGAAATAGGTTGAATATTCATCATATTTACACTTTTGCTTATCAGTAGGTGTTAGTATGTATGCAAAAATGCAGCTGAAATTTGTAAATATTATAAAACTAAGCAATTGAAATCGTGTATATCTCATTTTATCTTAAATAGTTCCCTCGTTAAAAAATTATGAACAAAATAATGTATTTCTAAATCATTTATTCTTCAAGAAACCATGTTTTTGAACAACTCTCATTACCTCGTAGATTGATATATATTTAATGAACAGAATATGCTAAAACATATATACATAGAATATATGTATGTGCGCAGGCATACCAGATGAAGAAATTGTTTATTTTCTTGCTGAACGTGTTCTGCGAAAAGCAATCAAGCCCTTTCTGAAGGCTAATCAATCAATTAGCCCGCCGACATAACGAAGTTAATCAAATGAATGCTTTTATTCCGCTAATAAAACTTTAAGGCTCCATTTCTCGATCTGGAGCAAAGAGAAGAAAGATTCTAGAGTGCGGAATCCGATCTAGAGCTCATTAACTAATTTGGAGTCCCCAACTCCACGATTGTTTCGTAGTCTAAAATTAGATGATTATTGCAGCAGTTCCTCCTGTAAAGAGTCGCTAAAGAACAACTTGTTCTGTTACGCTAACGGCTCCCAGTTTTACTTCCTCATTAAGAAGTAATAGGACTGCAATGCATGGGGTGGATGCTTTTAAAATAAACTCTATGATATAGGACATAATTTTTAGAATTGCTCTGCTACGTGCTAATGTATTATTGTTCACATTCACTGCACGGTAAGATACAATTGAATCTCTGTTTCGCGAAGTCCCGTTGTTCTACTTAGAAATTTCCTTATAATGAAAATTCGGTAAATAGAAATTAATTTCAGTTGTGTAATCTTAAATTATAAAAGTTGGAATATCCAAACAAAACTACAATTTATGGTGTAAAATAACAAATCAATCGTTCATGTTAATTCCCATGAATGAAAGCGAATTTATAACAACCATTACATAATGGATAAATTAAAAATACTATGTACAAAAATTAAATACAAACATTAAAAGCTTACTTATAAATGAGTTCGAAATAAAAGGAAATAGTTTACAAATATGTAAAATAAAGGAAAATGAAACTTGCAATTCTAAAGATGCTCTCTGAAATTGTAAACGTTAAATGACGTTTTGCATCCTTTGAGTACATTCCTAAACTGTAAGAAAAACGCTAACTGTACTTTGTATAGGTTTCATATAAAAAGCGTTTTGCTCACAATTGTTTTCACATGTTCCTAGAAACCGGATAACGTAATCTGGAAACAATATCTTCAAATTGTAATACTCATTAATTTATATGGAATGGTTCTAATATTAAAAAAATATCTAAATATAGAATATTTTTCGTAATACGGAATTTAATTTGCTTGCAAATGTAGTTCAGGGTTAACTTGACTTGAACAACAACTGTTCGAAAATTCTGCTAGGCAAAGTTCTGTAAAATATTTCGTTCAATGGATGTTCATTTTACGGTAATTGAATGATATATGTATAATAAAAATCAATACACCACTACACGTGTGTTTGCATGAAGTGCATATTTAAACTGTTTTATTAATAAGTTTTTTAATTACTTTCACTAAAAGTAAGAAAAAGATTTTTTATCAACTTAAATGCGTAAAAAATGTATCTGTTCTTTGTGTAAAAAAATAAATTCATGCAATAATTAGTAGAAATGTATTTACTGAATAATTTGCTGACTCTGGTATAGTTAGAGACTGCAAATCCCACCAATATCCAACCATCCTTGGGAAAATATCTATACCTTACGAGTATACTAATCTAATGATTGGCTACACACAGGGAATGTGAGTTTAAAAATATTTAAATAAGGAAGATTTCTCTAAAAAATGGCTGGTTCAGAAGTCTATATAGTGTCGGGATTCTAATTCCCACACGTATATCTGAAACGACCCCACAATTTAGCATGACACATTGCCCAAATCTTCGGCGATGCCTCTTCCCGATCCTTTCCGCTTTACACTGGTCATCCAGTAATCTGCGGTGCTTGTCTGCCTAATATCCTCCAGACCACGGCGGTTTCTGGTGAGTAAACGTCGGAGCAAACAACTCCCGGTCTGTGGACACAAATTGTCGGACGATGGTCATTACGGAGCCCCGTATTCACGACGCTAGAGACCCTGAGAAATATTGTTCTAGCCATGCTGGGCTATTGATTTACACAGTCATTTGGTGGGGATATTAGCGGGGGCTTTTTGATCAAGAGGGCTCGCTGTCATACGAGCGTATCCAGGTTTTCGTTGACAAGGGATGGATGTTTCATTCGGGGTTTTTAGTTTATGTGGTGGAGGTAGCAGTCAGTGCGGGAGTATACACTTAAGACATCTATCTGTGTATTCACTACCGCTTCATTTTACATTGCACAGATAATTTATTTAGTAAGAATTTTAACAAGCGGGCAGTGCTAAGTAACAGCTGACACCACTGTCTAGATCATTGGTACTTAACCCTGATCTAGACAGCACACTGGTTGTCATTCAGCGAGGTTATCACGCCACCGAGAGATATATAAATAAAGTATTTATAAGTAATAAACCCTTTTATATTACTTATTTTTTTATTTCCATGTACCTACTAAAAAAATTAAATAATCAACATTTTATTTATGCTACTTCTTTTTATTATTATTTTTCAAAACATGATCATGTAATAATATTAGAAGTTTGTTAGCGTAATGTTGAATAAAAAATATTTCTATTATGTAAATAATGATTCTCGGTGATACAAAAACCATTGGTTGGACCCGTCATGCTCTCTGAAAATTTCGATGTGCTCTCAACCACGGAAAGGTCGAGAACCACTGATCTAGATTACAAGATATATTAGATTCAAGTACCGGCACCGGTGGGGTTTCAAAAGGACAGAAAAAATCTGAGGCACTTCTGGAATACCTGTAACTCAATGTAACACTTCCCCTACTATAATTCCTATACGCTTTTCTTTCGGACTTTTTAGAAAACTAAGCTGTTTCTCGCAATCTTAAGGCTGTTATCTTATAATTCATTTAATCCCTCAAGATAAAGCAAATGCAAATGATTATTAAAGAAACAAACACATTATTTAATGAGACATTTCAGATAATAATTGAAAACAACAAAATTTCACAGTCCGATATATGGTCAGATATGCTTGTCTGCCACCCGTCTTCTACCGCATTTTTTTTCTTCGCATGCGTTCATAGAATGTTGCCATTCAAAGATTTGGAACTTTGTTAAGATGAAACGTTCTTTCTGGAGCTTACGCTGTTTTTTTACAGATCTAGTCCGGCTGAACTCTCTCTTTATTCCCTTTTCCTTAAGTAGCTCAGTCGTTGGTTACGTCATACTTCCTAAAACACAACCTCAGACTATGTTTTCTTTTTATGTAAACGACTCTACAAGAATTGCAAAGTTTTAAAGAAGAAATTTTGCTGAAATTGGACGTAAAGGAAAAATGCAAAAGAAACTTGTTAGATACAAAAGACAATAATGCGATACCTTACAAGATCTTTGGCCCTTTTTTATGCGTGTTTAAGGGACGTTTAGCGTAAGGGAAATTCTTGTTAGTATCTTGACATTCCCAAATTTGGGATGATTGGGGGCTAGGGTTCATCCTCAATATACATTACCCGCTCTTTATTTGCAAACGTGTCAGGAATGATCATTGAAAGTTGATAAACTGATGTTGCATATCTATGCTTTAATCCGTAAAAATACTAGAACAAACAGCTCTTTAAATAGTCTTATAAAGGATTCCATTAATACCTTTTTTGTTACTTAAGCTTTTCGATTTCGATTTCAGATCAGCTGTAATTGAAAGCTCGTGCACACCGAGCGATTATATAAAGCAAATAATTAATTATATTTAATACACCCACAAATAATTGTTTTAATGACTCTCTGCTTGTTCAAGGTTTCAGACGAAAAAAAAATATATTGATTTACATTTAAGAAAAACAAGCCCAAGATGTCAGGAAGCATGCTTTGTAAATACCAAAACCAAAGAAGGAACTTATACTATGTGTTGTTTATTGGAAATGCTTACTCGGAGTTGTTAAATAGTGTGTTAGTTGAGTATTTCTTCATTATACTTGCTTTAACCAACATTTTTTTTCAGTAACTTTGAAGGACCTATTCTACATACAAACCATTCTATTAGCTAAGTTTTGCAGCGATAGGCGACACTTCGTTACGTGATGGCTAATTGGAAAGCAATCCACTCATAAAACATCTGCCAGATGCATTAGGTTTCAATTAAGGGCACATCCGGTGAAAGGTTAAAATAGACCACGCCATAGGCCCTCGCAGATTGATTGTTGCATGCGAAATCGCGTGAAGAAATTCAAGTGGTATTTGTATAATATTACGCCTTAATCAAGGTGGGCCATAGTTATACTACGTTAGGCTTACCAGTTCATATACAAAGCGAATAATCAATCAACAGAAGAAAAAAAAATTCTGATTCACTGTCTGAGAGAAGTAGCAAAGCAATCATAGCCAGCGCTGTTTCTGTTCCACTGTTACAATGTTTGCCCTTCTTGAAATAACCTTGTCCACCAAAAGAGAAAAAGAATTCGATTTTTCATCATCTTAGATAAAAAAAAAAAAAAAAAAAGTATAGCAGAGCGTTGCTCTTCAAATTTGTCAAAGGCACTTGGAACGAAACAGTCACGTGATCTCGTTCGAGGACGTATCGCTACGTTTACCCTTAGCAATACGTTTTTTCTTAAATACATACATACATACACTCACACACATACACACATATACATATAATATGTACAATACTTTTAAAAATAAACTAAATTATTTACTCATTTATTAATGTGTGTGTCAGTAAAATAGTAAAAAGGCTAAATTGAAGAAATCGAAGTTAATTTCTGCTCTTTATCTTGATATAACGGTAGAATAAAGGTACCTTTATATATATATATATATATATATATATATATATATATATATATATATATATATATATATATATATAAAGATACCTTTACTCTACCGTTAATTCTCGTAACTTTATGTGATGTACAAATAATGATAGAAGTCAAAATTATCCTAAATGATATTATATTTGAGTAAAACAAAATATTAAAAGATCGGTAATGGATGTAAATCCCTGATGTTCTCTCTAAACACTGGGCTCTTTCCGTGCCATGTAAATTTTATCGTTCAGTATTTGTCATAAATGCGAAAGGCAATGCACGAGCCATTTGGCCAATATGCAATCACTTACATATGCTCATTATAAGCTATGAATTTACATGTGATTTCCCGGAACTGGCGTTTTCTAATGGGAGGGACTTAGTGATTAGACGTATTACGCATGTGAGGAACTTTCTATTAGATTCATACGAGGGCTTTCTTAAGCACAGAGATGCAATTCGTGGTTCCTATGCTAGAAAAAAATCATTACAAAG
Organism: Dolomedes plantarius; assembly: GCA_907164885.2. Taxonomy (NCBI): domain Eukaryota; kingdom Metazoa; phylum Arthropoda; class Arachnida; order Araneae; family Dolomedidae; genus Dolomedes; species Dolomedes plantarius. The sequence goes on from OU015492.1 coordinate 65,794,849, forward strand.
GATTACAAATAATTATTACCGTTTAAAATAATATTTTTCCTACTTAATTATCTTTGGTCATTTAAAGTTATCTTGTCCATAAAATGTCTTTTCTTACTTTACTCATGTGAAGTAATTTATGTCTCCTCAAATCATGTTGTCATTTTTTTTTTATTAGAAAATATTTCCTGGTTATTTATTAGAAATTCTATCCTTAACAACAGGCCGTTTAAACATTTTATTCATTTCAAACATGCGTTCACTTAATATATCATAATATATTTACAAACTGAAAATTTATACTTATATACCTTATCCTTTGTCATCGCACTTTATCCTTTGTTCAAGACATTACTTTGCCTATTATTAGGTTATCTTAAATTTACAAGTTTATGAATTATTCTTTGTTCATGGCAAAAGTAATTTCTTTGTTTAATTCATCAAAAAGTTATGAGAAATTCATGAGCCTAAGCCTTATTCTTTGTTCATGACAAGTCATTTCTCTACTTTGCTCATTATGAGGTTGTCTGAAATTTTTAGGTATGTGCGTTTTTCTTTGTTCACGTCTAGTTATTTTTTAAGTTTACTCCTCATTAATATATCTTGAACTTATGGGTATATGCCTCCTTCTCTTTTGCAAGCCTTTTATTTATACTGTTCATTATTAAGTTATCTTGCATATCATTGAAACCGATTTCTTCTCGCAGGCAATTTTTTTCAAGTTGCTCATCATTAATTTAATCTGGAATCTATGGGTATATTCCTTATTCAGTGTTGCAAATGATATCTTCATTTTACTCACTATTAACACATTATTGAAATTTTTATTTATAGATCCTTTTTTTCCTGAGCTTTTAAAAATACTTGTTATTTCTTCACTTTACTCATCATTAAGTTATCTGGAATTTATATGCCACCTTTTCTGTAGCAAGTCATCTCTTTACATTGCTCATTATTAAGTTATCGTGCATGCCATTGCAACCGGTTTTTTCACGCAAGCAATTTTTTCATGTTGCTCATCATTAATTTTCTCGAATCTACTAGTATATTCCTTATTCTCTGTTGCAAATGATATCCTCATTTGGCTCATTATCAAGTTGCTTGAAATTTTACATCCTCTTCTTCGCGAGCTTTTAAAAAGACTAGTTATTTCTTCACTTTACTCATCATTAAGTTATTTGGAATTTATGAGTATATGCCTCCTTCTCTATTGCAAGTCATACACTGCTCATCATTAAGTTATCTTGCATGCCACTGCAATTGATTTTTTCACGCAAGCAATGTTTTCAAGTTGCTCATCATTAATTTATCTTGAATCTATGAGTATATTCCTTGTTCACTGTTTCAAATGATATCTTCATTTGACTCATTATTACGTAACTTGAAATTTTACATCCTATTCTTCGCGAGCTTTTAAAAAGAGTTACTTAAATGCAGGAACAGTGCTTGTCCGGGGATAATTCAGTTAAGAGCCGTAAGGGACAGACAAAAGAGGTCCATATATAGAAAAATTAATGTAAAGAAATAGATGATAAAGTTGCTGAGAGTACAACAGTCAAATCTCTGTTAGAAATTTTTTTACTCGAACGTTTTCTTGCTCTTTGCCAAATGACCCTGTTCACCGAGTGCTCGATTTTTCTCCGTCGAAGATAAAAAAAAGAGCTGACCGATGTTCTGTGAATTTGTCAAAAGTACCTGGAAACAGACAGTCGCGTGCTATTGTTTCAAGATGAAATAAGTTTTTTTTTTTCTCCTTGATGAATGCCTATTTCTAGGAAAATGAAGCCAAAGTTTTGCAGAAACAAAATTTAGTTTCATTTTTTTTCTGTACTACAGAACGTTTTCTTCCAGTCATGTTCTGCTCTAGATGAAAGAGTAAAGTATATTTTTTTTTACATCAGGGAATCTATCCCTGGCCCTTTTGAATTCAGATTTGGGCGTGTTTCGAGAGATGTATTATAAATGAGGTTTTTAAACAACTCAGTTATTAAATACCCACAATTGTGTAACTACACACCGAAACATAGCCATTATATACTTATAAATACATATGAAGGTTATTGTTTTCATCGCATGTCTCTCTAATTCTTACTGTTTTCTTTAAAAGAAAGTTTAGAGTGTATGCTGTGTGGATTTTATTATCTAAATGACTAACACGGATTACTCAGTTTTTATCTGAAATTTACTTATAAATTATAAGCATGATAGGTGAAGCATTTAAAAGTTCTTTGTATCAAACTGTCTAGCAGTAATGTATTAGACTATAATCTACTTAATTATCTCATTATCTGCGTAAAAATACGTGTTTATGCCTATATTTATTTGCTTTTAGATATTTTCTGTTGATCTAATTATTTTTATATCTGTATATTTAAGAATATTCCCATCTAACGTAAACAATAAATAAGGTGAACAATAAACAAGGTAAACAATAAATAAGGTAACAATAGATAAGGTAAATAATAAATAAGGTAACAATCTAAGGTAGTATGTCAAGAAACAGTTTCAGTGCCTGGGTCTCGTCCTTACTAAACGCTATTATAGAAATTACTATATAGGCATATAAAAATTTCTTTAACTCCCTTTATCACTCATATACTGTGTGCAATACCTTGAAGATTTTTCCAGGGAACTTAATAAATTAACTCAACAAATTCTGCCTGATTTATCTACACTTATCTGAATATAGAATAACATTTCTTTATCTATCAAAGTTATATACATCTCCAGCATTTTCAATTTGATTCTTTGATCTTGATTTTGCGTCTGTTATTATCATGTTAGCAAGACATAGCCTATAAACGCATTTGACTCTGTACAATTCCGTAAATGCAGAAAATATAAATTATGTAGAGCATCAAATTCAATAAACCATTAGAAATATAATTTGATTACAAGAAAAGCGTGTAACAATGTCCTTCAAGCAGTTAAAGCACCATTTTAAGGCTTTCCCCATTCATGGAGCGTAGACCCTAAGGAAAATGAAAATCATAAAATACCTGTACCCTTAAAAAAAAATGTATTTTAAAAATCACTACTTGCTTAAAGTTTCCATTAAATGAAAGAAAATGCATTTTTTATTAAAAATATTAAACTGGTATATTTTTAAAAAAATTTTTTATCTTTATTTAAACATAAAGAAATTTGAATCAGCAAATTTTCTTTAGAGGTTACTTTTAACTCCCAAAATACAGAAACTTTGCTCTCTATTTTTCTCCATCTTGTTCCCTTTATCGAGAAAGTTACCACTCAACTCCACATCTTTGTTTTTATTTATATTAATCCCTTCCACTCTGCACCCCCTTGTTATTCCGGTCGTTAGCCACTTTATGGGGGGATCTTTATACCCGCGATGTCGTTGGGGGTTTGGGGGAGAAGTAATTTATGGTGGCTACGGCCATAGCATCGGTGCTTCTGGCACTTGATGTTGAGTTCCCGAAGAATTATCGGTAGAATTCCATCCATGACCCTAATGAAGTTCGTCGACAATTTCTTTTCCTTGAAAATAATAAATCGCTAAATTTCACCGGGGCTGCCGTTTTTACGACAAAATTTTGCTCTTGGTTTCAGAGTAGTAAGGTATCTATGGGACGCATACTAGGTGATGCAGCAAACAAAATTATGCTACCTTTTTTTATTACCAATGATTTGGTTTATTATTACAGAATATTACTAATCAGAAAGTAAGAATCTTGGAATAGTTCTTATTAATTTATAAAAAATTTTTAGGTAAGGAATTTTTCATATCCAGTACTTATTGTTATATTTTCAATCGTTTTCATAAATAAGCACATAATGCACTAAATTTTTATAGATTGTGGTTACACGTTCTTTGCCTGTAAAGTCGTTTTTACATTCAAGCTTCTATCATTGCTCATAAGTTACCGTAAGAGACAGGACATCTAAGCGTCGGAACTTGCACAAATTTCTCCAATAGAAAATAATGTAATCGTAATATTTGCAATTGAACTTAGTTTTAGGACAAAAATACGTCACATTGACTTCCTTTTCACGCGAAAAATATTTTCATGATCTGAGATGAAGGCCCTTGATTTATTTTCAATTAATTATCAAAGGTTTCGCTGATTAATTTCGTTTTTACGCAGCAATAAGCATTTGCGGTCAGTTTGTGCTAAAGAGGTAATTTTAATAAAAGCTCTGTGAAAGTGTTATTCGCAAAATAGCATTAGAGTGCTGTACATAACCGTATCAAACCATGGCAGGAAACTATGATTAAAGAAGGTACATTTTTAAAAAAAAATAATAAAATGAAATGGGACAAAATATGAACAATATATTTTCTCTTTTAAAGATTTTTTTACATGGATTTCGAAATGTATAATTTAACTTTAAATTTTCAATGTATAATATTGGAGTATATAGTATGTTTCAAAAGTGATCCAACGTTTATACAAGAAATTGCAATTAGGTTATTAAAACAAGTGAACATAAATCAGAGGATTTTTTATTTTAAATTTAGATTAATGCACTCTTAAAAAAATTTTAAGGTTTTAGTTAAAATAATTTGACACAAACTGTATAAAAATATAACTGTGTACCTTTAAGGGATATATTTTAAAATGAAAGAGATTAAGCACTTAATCTTCTATCGAATAAAAATAAAAAAACAAATTCCTCCGAATTTTTCGAATAGATATCTGGATTTCTCCTCACTTTTTAAAATTAATGTAAAGTTTTTGTAAATAGCAATAAAATGGGTCATTAATTCCAAAGTAAGCGTCACTAAAGTTGACAATTTTAAATTCTTTACAATTATTTTAGTTGCAAAGGTGGCTTTTTAAAAATTAGGTTTCTTTGTTCCTTGGTTTTACTTTATAAGCATGTTTAAACAAGGCTAAAAAAATAGCAAGTGTTCAGACTTACTACACTATTGGAATACTTCCATCAAACAAATAGCAAATGTATTTTAGAGAAAACTATGAATCAAAAAAGTAGAATAAACATATTTTAGTTGAATTAAATGTTCGTATTACATTTTTTATGTGTTTTGAACATTTTTTATGGGCTTTATGTATATTTTATCTCTTTGCTTTTGTCAGCTGAAGCTTCCTGATTAGAGTGGTGGAACGTTAAGTACATTAAGCACTCTATTGTAAAGTATCACTCGGCTTTGTGGACAGCTCTGGTGTGATTTTTATAAATTTCTGATTAGGTTTGGTTGATCTTCTCGTTCAACCGAAGGGTACTTTGTCGCGATGAAATGCAATGGATATAGGCTTAAGTTTTATACCAGCTTTAAAAATTAGCTATGGAGTTCCAAAAAACTATAAATTCAGCACCGGAAGGTTGGAGATTTAGACTTGATGCAAAAACTTTGCTTTTAGGACCACAGTAGATGCTGCAATATTCTAAAAAGTGCCTCAAAGTTTCATGATTTTCTAGACTCAAACCTCACGTTCTTCCACCGCAGGCTACATTTTTACGCTAATAACTGAAATGTCTTGCGATGCCTTCATCACACCGGAGCTGGTGCAGCTTTATATAGCAGCTGCTGTTATCAGTGCACCGGGTAATTTGGGTCCTTATTTACGATTTCGTCTCCCTCGTTCTTAATGTACTTAACGTTTCAGTGGCGCCCTCATTGTCGCAAAAAGGGACATCCTCGAGTACCTAATGCGTTCCCAAGGACTATTTGTCCCGGAAGATGTTAAAAGGGATTTTTCCCCCTACAGAATAGTCCGCGATAGGGAAAAGAAGCCGTAATGGAGAAGTACTCCTTTTGATTGCCCTCCGCGAGTTTACGTTGTGTTATTAAATCGGATTACGCTCTCGCAGCGTGAATATTTTTTTGCCGTTATGTTACACTTACGACGGAATCCGTGTTTACGATTTGTGTGAAATGTTTCCGTTATGTAACGGATTTTTATGCGGGGCCCCCTTTTTTATGCGTGAGTTATGTAATTCAGCACGTAGATTCGCAATGCATGCTTTGTTTGCGAAATGGACAATTAAATTATTATATAAGGCATAAAACACCTACTCCTGATCGGAAAACAGCCTTCTATGACTATCTTATCCTCACCAAATGTAGTTGTGTGTGTTCCTAATCTAAAATCTGTCATGTTCGCTTTGAAAATTAAATGTGAAAGCTTTCCGGAGAATAGCACCGTTTGCTTTTGATGCATAATTTCCTGATAACGCATCAAATCTCGTCAGAATCTGTCTATAATATCGTAATAAAGCTTTAAATATTTCCACTCTCGGGTATTTATTCGTTTTGAAGTTATAAAGCTCCCTAACGTGATGAATTTGAGCTCAATATGTATAAATTGTTCTTTTACCACAGAAATAAAGGATATAGTTTATTCGTTATAAAATGACAAAGGAAAATTTTTTCAACAGTCAGCAACAATACAACTTAAAATTCTGCTACTATATAATGCTGAAGCCCACTCCAACATATAAGATAAAGCGTATATGTCTCAAAAGAGATTTCCAAGTCAATTTGGGGGGATTTTGTTTTCGATATTTTTCATCAAAGTATGGTATTAGAATGAATCACCTGCATTCTTTAGGACTTCCTAAGAAGTTCGAGCTCAGGAATTTTTGGAAATTGAATATGAATGGTGCAACTACTTAGCATACCGCTTAATCAACGAAAAGAATCGGGTTCGACTCTAGGGATAAGGGGAAACTTTCCAGATAAGTTGAGGAACTATCATAACAATCAGTCTAATATTTTACACTAGGCAAATGCTATTTTTTGGCAGGGAATCTGTCTCGCCGAATGATAAAAAAATTAATCCGACAAAAGAATTGTAAGATTGACTATGTTTTAAAATTGTTTTGCTGTCTAATTAGTTCCTGTGAGGTAAAATTGAACCTTAGCGCTTTCAACCAACCATTAAACTTGCTTGTTTCCATTAATAAGGTTTAAAGCTCTGTGTACATGAAAGTATAGCCCTAAATAAACAGCCCGTATTTTAGGGATTCAACTTTATAAAATTACAACCGAACAAAACAAATATAAATGCATTCCAGTCTGTCTAAGCATTCTTTTTTGTAAGCTTTGCATACTTAAATTTGTTCCTCAATTAATTATCCGGTATTTTAAGCACTAAACATTCAGTGTATTACATCAGCACGGAACTAATATAAATACCTAGTCGATGTAAATAAGTAATCTTTCTTGAGCAGTATTCCCTCTATCGTTCCCCGAAGTTAGCGCTTTCGAAAGACTATTTATCGATTCATTGAATATAATAATAAAATATTGCAAGGCACCTGTCAGCATTAACTGCTGTTTTGCTCGAAGAGAGCGACTAAATAAGCTGGATTGTCCCAGAGTGACTATAGGCGGTGACTTTGGGGAAATTCCTTTATTGCTGCAAGATTTTTGGGGGTGTCTCCCGCCGTCTCTTTTCTTAATGTGGTAATTATATCTATTGACTCTGGCTCTAATGGGAAAAGGAGCTTATTTGTGGAGAATAAGAATGCCACTTAAAATTTTTTTCTCCTTATACCCAACCACAAACTTATCATCCTAATAAAACTGTAAAGTTATCTTTGTTAAATACAATTATAAATTTTATTAACTCTATCCCCGATGGTTCCGAAGTCAATAGATACAGATTGTTATGTTGTGGCTCTGATATTTTTTGCTAACAAATTCTTTCAGGGGATATTTAAAAAGTAGGTCTGCACGCTCACAGTGTTTGCAAACTTCCTTTTTCTCGCCATAAGATTTCCCTAAAGCAGAAACTTATTTTCAAAGCTCCAGCACATGAAATATATTGTTTATTATCTGTTGAATATATATTTTTTCGTTTCTAAAACCTATTCTCCTTGCTTGGGGATTATGGTATTAAAAGTGAATGTTTTGTTGTTTACAGAGGTTTGTCATTTAAGTAAAATAAAAAATGTTAAGGAACAATTAAAACTGTTTGAAAATTTTTAATTTTGGGGAAATAATTTTAATTTGAACCCTTTATATGAATAATTCAAATAACCTTCTCGAGTCCCCATTTGTTATCTAATGAAATCAGTATGTGAGGACCTAATGACTTCATTAAAAAAACCACAGAAATTGTTTTCAAAGCGTTTGAAATAACTTACATTAGGGAAATTAAATTTATTTTCCTATATAGTACTATAAAACTTATTTATACTATAAAATGTAAATGTTCCTACTGTAAAATTCCTACTATAAAATGTACTATAAAATGTAATGTATAAAATGCATCCTAGCAGTGCTGTATTTTCCCATACAGCACTGCTACGATATCCAAAATTTACATTAATCTTTGCGTACAAAATCCTTTTTTATTAGGAGGGGGGAGACATTTATCTAGTTATATCTTATCATTTGTTGAATCTCTACCATCTATTCTATATTATTTAAAGTCTGTGTAGTAGGAACTAAAAATAATTAAGATGTGTCCGAATCTTGCACCGTATTAGATATTGATATAAAACGATAATACGACGGTTTCGACATGTATCGTCTGCGAGACTTTCTTCCGATCATTTGACTTTCTACTGTGGCATAGCCATATCATTGATTCCTCACTGAGCAAGCGCTACATGACTAAGGCTCTCACCCTTATCTTTCTATATCATCTATCATTTCTCTGGTGTTTCAACGGAAGTCCGATTCCAAGAGGGTTTTGTTTATGTCGTATCAGCGCATCGGTTTTTGATATGCGATATGAAATACAGCACCGCCTAAATTTGATCATTCATCATACAAATCTTTAAACGGATACGGTTAAATGGTACAAATGCCGACGCACACTTAGATTTGTACGGTTATTGCTTGAAATCAAAGGTAATATGTCGCATATGGTTTCAAGATTAGGCTTCAAGAGGCCACTCGAAGTGCAATTGGATAAGTGTGTGACATGCATGTATCAGCTATTGTAATTAAAAGTTTCATGCATTTTTAAGCAAAAGCCTTATATGATCTTTAATTACCCTAGTTTTTAAGTAGAATACACTGAAACATCGTAAACATTTTAAGCCTGAAACATAGTTGGATTGTTAGTCAAAACATTTTCTAGAAACTGCTTTTGTCATTTTAAACCTTAATATTGCAGTTTTTCTTATTTAGAATGTTCATTAAGCAATTGTGGACTGGTAAAAGCCACGCTACCAGGCTCGTTAGCAAAACCGTTCAGTGTACATCATGTGGTGATATTCCTTTTATAGAATCTCTGTGCATTTTTATTAGTTACGAAAACCATCACCGTCATTTTCAAGTTCCTGTGAAATATAGTGCAAAGCGTAAAATAGTAGAGATGGCATGACTGTATTTTTCTTTTCATGTTTGCTGGATTCTTATCATATTCCATCGAGATCTTCTTTTATTTAGCACCAGTCCTTTAACATAAACCCTCGCCCTTCCGGCGTGTATTTTGGTCGTTTACCTCCTCCCTCCGCCACGGCATCTTTATCACCGTGATCCTTACACGCGGACTGATATTATTTACTTCTTATATTTACGATTACAACCCATCGTAATTCCTCAGCTTAAGCGAAACTGCGCATAGCTACACCGGATGTCCTCGGAACCCTAATGCAGTCGTTGGGGGCGTTCGTCCGGCAAAATGTTGATGCCGGATTCTCCTTTTTTTTTTTCCTGTACTCAACCTTTTATTTATCCTTTATTGGCCTGTTCGTTTTTTTTATATTTATTTATTTAACACCTTCCTTCTTTTTGCAAACCTGAGAGGAATTTTCGAGCCAATTTTAACGGGATATTTTTCCCCCGTGAAGTGCGTCGTTACGGAGGAGTTTTTACATAACTTTCTGAGTTGATTTATCCATATAACTTTTTTATATCGGTTCCAGGTAATATGCGATAGCGATATTAGACACGTCGGGAGCGTTAAGTAGAGATACTGGTACATCTTCCCTCCTAAATGGCTGGATAAATTTGCTTTACAATGGAATCTAGATTACTTGTTTCCTTTTTTTTCTTCGGCCCCTAGTGAAATGTATATGAAAATTACTTACTTACTTACACACACACACACACACACACACACACACACACACACACACACACACACACACACGCACACACACACACACACACGCACACACACACACACACATATATATATATATATACACACACACATATGTGTGTGTGTGTGTGTGTGTGCGTGTGTGTGTACTGTGAAACTTCTCTCTGGCGGCCAGTCATGGTTCCAAAAAAAAGTGGTCGTTTTGAAGGTGGCCGTTGAAAAGAGGTTTCTTCCTTAACATTAGATTTATGGAGTCTTTAATCAGTTTTGAACAAAATTTGGTCGTTTAGAGTGGGTAGGCTGTTAGAGAAGTTTCGCTCTCTCTCTCTCTCTCTCTCTCTCTCTATATATATATATATATATATATATATATATATATATATATATATATATATATATATATATATATATATATATATAGAGAGAGAGAGAGAGAGAGAGATAGAGAGAGAGAGATTTCTCTATATAAAGTCGTAATCAGAGTTCCTTTTCGAAATCTATATACATTGACAAGCTTACGAGGTTGAATAGAATCTACGATTCACCGAACACTTAGAGCATGATGTTCAGGTATGTACATTCAAATGATATGAATTTTTACCAGAGCGACACGCATTCAGTGGAGTCTGTTCTATTATTCTACGAATTCTTTTTGAAAGGGGAAACTCAAATAAGATGTAATTACACGTATAAGTGGAGTAACCAGAGGAAAGACTTAAAGAGACTTATCTTAAAAAGAAATGAAATACTCGGTAAAAGTGTTGCGACAGAAGTCGACAACTCGAGAAATCAGTTCAAATTAAACTTTCTAATACATTAAATTTCAAAATTAAAATATTTCATTACAAGTATTCCTCTAAAAAGTCTTTATATACAATCTAAATATTGTAAAAACATCTGTTAAAAAATTCGTAAAAATTGTAGTATTGAGGGGAATATATACAACACCTTTCCATCCAGGAGAGACTGATTACAATGATTCTTTAAAGTCGTGTGACATTTTTTTTTTTAAATTGAATGGATATTACAATTACTGATTTGTACCACAGTACTTGTACCACAATAACGTAAGAACATATTTAAAGTAATATTCGAAGAAACACGGAAGCAATATTGCAGTGTTTTACTATAAATCTGAGATGAGCAAGTGACAACCTACGGACCACATATGTCCCTCTATTCAATTTATTGTTAGCCGTGTAATGCTTTCATTTTATTTAATTTTCCGTATCATCCACATTACTGGAGATTCCCTAACTCTCCTGTATTTTAACATATCCTTCATATTTGGTAGTGCATAAAATTGTAAGAGAACCTTTTTAATGTTACACAGTTTTGGTGAAAACAGTTTTAATTATAAACAAAAATGCAATCAACAACATTTGAATAATGTAATAATGAATGCATAAAATATGTAACTTTAATACTGAATTCTGAAACAGAATTATTAAAATTTGTCATCTATTAAGTCAATATTAGTTTTATTAAATCTTAACCTTCAGTCCATCATCAATTGAATATCACTGTTATAGAGTAAATAAAAAACTGTTACAACTTAAGATTTAATGCTTTCCAATATGCATTATTTTAATGAGCTTAATACTTGAATTTGTATAGTTAAAATGCAGCATATTTTTAACGATTTCAACACATCATTAAGAGAGAAGCTACTGCGTGGGAAAGCATTTCGCAATCAAGACCAACTTACAAATCTTTGCAAATTTCTAGTAACTTACGTTTATCTATGTTAACTTAAGACAATGTAATCTAAAACCAAAGGAGAGATATACTGAAAATAACCGTTCATTAGTACGGTGATCACTGAAGAAACAGAATTGTAGCCCTTCGATGTAGAACGCAACTCATGAGACTAAATGGGCTTTGTTTTGATGCCAACATTTAAAATTAAATAAATCGAAATCTTTGATTTAAGGGAAACATAAAATGATGCTTTGATATTGAAAAATTTCCTATAAAAGTTTATATTTTTAGAAACAATGACGAAACTTCATGACATATGAACAACATGTGTTAAACCATTAACTAGCGGTAGATAAAAGGAATATTTTTTTAAACAAAAATATGCGAGATAAATAAATTTAAATTTTTTTACGAACTTATAAAGAACAGTAACTTGAAATAATTAAAATTTTTTTTATTTTATTTTATAATTTTTCTATTAGTTAACGTTGAAGAACAAAAAAATATATTGATGGTCATAACGCGGGTACAATGGATTAAAACAGTGCAACATTAGGTAGATCGTAGCCTATTTCGTCCCAGAATGCTTTCTTAACTGATGACTTTCAAAATTCATGTACTATATCTACTATTACTACCCATGCAAATCAACTCTGTCTTATGAAAAAAAACCCTACAAAAATAGAAAATATCATTATAGTGCAAAATTATCATTATTTCTTGATTTGTTTATTTACTTTATAAAGAATTTCGTGTCACTAACTATACTTTCTTTTTACAGGTAAGCAATGAGGATTATTTTGTTTACAACTTAATCTGCTGAAAAGTTTGTTTTTATGGGTGAGTTTTTAGTGAAATATTTTTTATAACTTGCGTATTATTAGGTAAACCATCATAAGTGCAAAATTCACATTTTTCAGGAGAGCTTTGCGATGGTTTATCTCTCATCAGAACTTCCATAAGTCTGTATTTCACCTACCATCTTGTTTTGTATATAGGACAGTTTCCCCGAAAAAGCTCCATCCAAAAGGAGTCACTTACAATAAAAATATCGAGAATGAAGAAAATGCACATATGATGGTTTACTTCGGACGTACAATATTAGTGTTTCAAAACCTTTACATTTTACGTTCCACTCTGCATAAAATTAGATTTTAAAACTTTTGTTTAAGTTATCATTTTAGCATTAATGTCATACTGCTAGCATATCTCAATTAAAAATTTTCCATAAAAGATGCATATATTTTCAGTTTTATTAGATTCTTTTGCAAAATTCATTTATGAAAAAAAAGACCAAAAATGTACTAAGTAAACATAGCTGCATAATACTCTCATATTAATGATAACGTAAAAAAATCGGATATTTAAAACACTTTCACTGTTATTCGTAAATTATTTTCAAAAAGAATTAATTTTTTTTTTCATCAAGCTAAATTACTAGAAAAGCATGTTTTCATTTTAATAACGGAATAAAAAAAAAAGTGTAAAAGTGACAAACTTTTTTTCTTGTAACAATTACGAGAATCAAGCTAAGAAAAAAACCCGTTTAAGCATTTATGATATTTACCCACTGCTTATCATTGATTAGAACATTATTTCATTCATATCAGCCGCGAAAGTACTTTAAGTACTGTCTTTGTGGAACGTCATTTCCAACCCCGAGACCGTTACATTAAGTGCAAAAGAAACTAACTTAAGCTAAATAAACCTGTTTCTCTCTATATATCGAAAGAGGAGCAGAAGAAGAGAGAAAAAAAAATTTGAGAAACGATAAAAGTATGAAGTAAAAACTGGCGCTCGGCAAAAGAATTTGTGAAATCTCTTTCTACAAGACGGACACTATTTACTGCTTAATAGCCAATTAGCAATTTGCGGGACAATTTTGGGGTTCTAATTATTTCGAACCCTTAGCGATTAAGTCCCCCCCGTTCTCCCTCTCCCCATTTCATCGGCTATGCATTTATTTAAGAACTCCAGGGTTATTAATGTGTGCGTCTCTCGAGAACAAAAACTGTAAATTTTATGTGCGCTAATAACTCAGACAGGATTTTTTTTTTTTTTTTTTTACTGTTTTATACAAATATGGAGCCGCATTCAGAAGGCGGGTGCTCTTAAATTAAAAATCATCACGTAAACATTGTGGATACTTTCAGATTTAGAGGATAAAAAGGATTTGAAAAATACTCATAATTATTAATTAAGATGATTATTGGAGCACGTGTTTAAAAAAAATTAGCTCTGGTATCTATAGGATATGAACTTTAATATAAATTCCTTTTTATAAATAAGCGGAATTTTGATTTAAAGAATTCCAAGGATATTTTCGCTAGATAGAAATTTCTTTAAAGTTTTAAAATAGATTCAATGACTTTTTTTTTTTTTTGGGGGGGGCGGGGGGAGATATTATGTTGTATACCAGTCTGATATTCAGCTGCCATTTTTAATCATTTTGCTGAAAATATTTTTTCTTGCTGTAGAAAAGTAAAATCTTAAAGCAATTTCTTCTATTGTTGTAATTTCAATTTTTTTTCAGAATAATAAAATAAAATTCCATTTTTTTTCCTACTGTGTGTTTATTGTTGTTGTTGTGGCTTATGCCCCTTGACGAAAATTAAATCAGATCAAGTTTATAAAGGCTATTAGACAGAATGGTGCGGCTCCGGTTTTGAATAGCACCACAAAGGAGTCCGACTTGGCTAAATGACCAGTACCGTAATTTTGAACCGAGTCAAGTGAAGAGACCGGTATACTTGACCTCACACCTCCAGAGGCAAATTTTGAGAACTTGGAGGACATTGCAGCCACGACAGATTTTTCGTATACCAGCTGCCATTAGCGTACATGGAGGTGGATTTGTCAGGGACGGGCATCAAACCAGAGACGTTCAGGTCACTGGCTCGCTGTCTTTGTCAACTGGGCCACTGCACCCAGTCGGAAACTGCAAACATACTAAGGTGGCCAAGAATCGATTTAGGGTCCCAGATTGTAAGAAGCGGCGAAATTATCCTATACAATAGCCTAAATGCGTCTTAAAACGCACGCGTTTATTTTGAATTTAGTTTTAGCGTAGCACAGTCGTGGGGGTAGTTTTTTTTTCTCTCTGGAGTATTTTGGGGGCAAAACGGAATAAATTTTTTTATTGGTGACGAGAATCTATTTTGTCAGCACAAATTTCTTTTATTTATTTACATGTGTTTCGAGATGATCCCCCCCCCCCCCCAACCCCTTAAATATAATTTTGTAGAGAGATCATTGCACGTATGAAAATAATTAAGCAGTTTGAAATTTGGTTTGAAAAATGTTTTTCAATTCAAAATTCAAATCGGATTTACTTTTTGGATATATCTACCGGACCAATGGCTCAGCCTACTTGTCTACTGTTTTCACTTTTGCTTCTAGACCAGTTTTCAAAATAGTCTGTCGTTTAGATTAATAAAAATCTTATTTGTAAAATTTTTTAATAACGTTAAAGGGCAAAAAAAAATTATTATAAAATTTCATTTATACATATTTCAGAAGTCAAATTATGGAAAAGTCTATTTCGAGATAATTAGATATGTACAGCTGGGTACACATAGATAGTAAAACATAAATATGGTGTATATGATGATGAAATCACCCTGGAAATCGTCTTGCGGCTTGTTTTATCTGGCTCTAGCATGTTGTAAGCTGCGAAAACAAAAATGCAGTTGCTGACAGAATGTTGTGTCTAGATCCGCATAAAACCTAAATTAGATTACACAAGAAGTGGACTGTCCTAAACCGACTGATTCAAAACGGGAGACACATTAGACAAATATCTCCCAAATTCCATTTCCGGTGAGGCTAATTTCTAATCGGGGCCATGTGACATCTTAAGCTAGCAATTTTTCTCCTTCGCCAGTAAATCTCAATGTTTTACACGCCGAAAAAATGAAAATAAAATGAAAATAAAATCCCCCAGTGCGAAGAAGTTACAAAACTGTGAACGCGCTGTCTATTTACCTCTTAATAGCCAATTAGCAATTCACGAGACAATTTCGAGCCCTAATTATTTACAACCCCTGGCAGTTATTACCCCCATCCTTCCATGCTGCCTCCCCTTAACCCCCTCCCCTACATATATTTAACGCAAACTGCTCCGTCATTAAGCATTTACTTGCCTTTTCCGGCAAAAATGATAAACTTTATGTCCACCCCATAACTTAAAACTGCTCATTTTTTGGCATTATTTCTCCGACAGCCGTTAAAAGGGGGTCCTTAAAACACCTGTTTTGTGTGTTGAAGACGCGCGCGTCGCGCCGAGCCCTCAGGGGTGAAATTTAGACCGGTGTTATCGCCAGCTTTAATATTTCAAGTTCGTGTCTTGAGTTATTGCGAAGAGATTTTTGGGGGGAAAAAGGATCACACTTATTTTTAAGGTCCGTACTTAGGGACTTTTCCTGTGAGTCTAAATTACCGTAATTTCGAGCAGCGCTAGCGTTTTAATTCATTATTTATTTATTTTTATTTTTTTTACTCTCCCCCCCCCCCTTCCCTTCTTCTCTCGAAGGCTTTTAAATGCGAAACCGCTTGGCGAAAATTTCAATTTTGTTGGCAGCACATGTGCTCGCTTATATCCACGTCCCGCGCATAAGTTAAAAGTGAAATATAGGAAATGAGAAAAGTCTTGTAATGAATATAAGGGATTGCTTTTCAAGATTTCACTTCTGCTCGCATTTTTCTAAATGAATGATTCGGTTTGAGGGATATCGAAAGCGGTGTTAAGGTGATAATAGTTTTAAACGAAATGTTGCATAGAGGAATTATTAAAGGATGTTATTCAATTTTATTTTACATTTTTGACTGCTAAAGTGGGTAGTGCATTAATCACTTTCTAACCTAAAAATTACATTTTTAGATAACTTTTAATCAATAAAAAATAATATTAAAATGTAAAAAATAAAATATTAAAGTGAGACATAGGATAATAAATGCACAAGTAGTAAAATTTCATAGAATTTTCTGTTTTTTTGGTGCAGTCTCTAATATTCCAGATGGCTGGTTTTCTAGTAGAGTATGATAATTTTACTGGCTGTTACCTTATGCCATAATTCTAACGGGCACTGCTTTTATGACTTAAAATATTTCAACTGATTGTCTTCTTTTATAAATCACTAGCATCTTTTAATGGTCGCATTTTTGGAAAATTAGGCAATTCCTCTTACATTTTCATAAAAGTTTCCAATTCTGTTCTGCAGTTGGCACTTTTAGACAATAATTTCAAGAAATTTTTATAAGTTTTCAATAGCAAATATGCATTACTTGTCAGGGAGTATTCTATATGCGTAACATCTTTTGAAGAAATGTTAATTATAACAACAGAAAATATGCGTTAGATATGGCAATAGTCATGAGATATGTCAATCTACTGATTTTTATACGCCTGATATGCTTTGCAAATTTAATTAATTTCAGTGGTTACCCTTTTCGTTATGGCTCGGAACTTATTTTTTTAAATCTGAAAAAAAATTATTTGATTGTAGAAAAGACTTAAGTTTTATTTTTGAAGTCAGTGTTTTGTTGCCAACATTTTTAGCTGGTAATTAATAAGATTGACCATCTGATTAAAATATTATATTTCTTTCCTTAGAGGAGGGGGGGGGGTAATATGTGCTATTATCTACTTATTATTATTTTTAGTTGTTTCATTTATTTCGGCAAACTGTGCGTGTTATACTTAGATACCGAGCTTCCAATTTTATGTCTTTGATACAGTACGTTGTCCATTAAGATTGAAGTAAAAGAAAATATTACTAGTGACAAAATTCTAAACTTGCAGAGACAATAATGTTTGTGGTATTAGGCCTTGTTCACATTCCTTCCGGAACGTAGCGTAGCATTCCTCTGTTGACTCCAAAATTGTTCACATAACCTGTGATTGGTTTAACGTATCACGTGGTCCTTTCATTTAGCTTTGCGAGTGCTTGAGATTTTTACCGCTGACGCTGCGTTCTAATCAGGAAGCAATGTGACTAAAATCTTATCCTCCATTACACTTTATCCTGAAAGCCTGAAGTTTTTTTTTTATTCATGCTCATTTTTTATAATAAGAGATTGGAATACTTCATTTGGTACTATGGTTGCCAGTCAAAAAATGTCTGACAGCTTGTTGATTGTCTTGTATGTATTTGTAAAAGATATAGGAAAAGAATTTTTTTTCGTAGTTAACTTGAAAAAAATCTCTTCATTTTCATACTTATCAAATATCATTAGTACCCATTAATGTTTCTAAATACTCTACATTTTTATTTTAACAGGTTATATTATTTTATTATTGTTATTTTTTTTTTCAAAATTTCCCCTGAAATAGAATGGTTGATGTCAATATATATGAAAATAGTACGAATTTTTCACAAAGTTTTCTGGTAAGGGGGTTTTAAGGGATGGCTTCTTCCGTAAAATGTAGTCTATACTGAAAATATGGTAAACAGTTTTTTGTTTGTTTGCTTTTCCCTCTAATAGGAATGCTGATAATGAATTTTTATTGTTTCAAATAAAACTGAAGACGAAAGTTCTCTATTCCGCTAAAAGCGTTAGAGGAAGTTTTAAAAAAGGGTATTTTATTAATGAAAATGAATAATCCAAATTTTATATTTTCCCGTTTTATTACAAGTAGGTTATAAGAAATTACTCAAAGGCAGTTAAACTAAGAAATTTTCTTATTACCATGGTGACTCCATGATTCCACATAACAACTCCATAACGTTAAGTTTAAAACTCAGTATTTAGAGGCATTAATGGGTACCCATGCATGTTATTGATCAGACTTTCAAGCTAACTGTAGAAAATTATCTTATGGTTATATTTATATGACTGTGTAAGGTATTTTTCGTACTGCAGTGTTTATTTTAGAAAGAATAACTTTTAAATTTGATTTTTTATTGTTAATTTTGACATACGTTTAGAGTAGGAATTTCATTAAATGTAATATAGGTTTTAAATAAATATTTTCACCTATAGAATATGATTAAATGCACTTTCAATATTAAACCATTTTTTTCGTCATTTCTTTCGCCTAAAATACGCAGTAAAACATTTAACCGAGCCATTAAGAAGTAAATTTCTATATACACTTTCGTACTTTGCACGCTTCCAGCGCTACGGAGTGGTGAGCATTTGGGACCAATCAATATATAAAAAAAGACTGAAATATTTTATTACGCGACATCTATATTTCATTAAGTATTAATTTTAATGGCCACCTATACGATCGGGTACAGAGCACGAATTGATGGTTTTCCATAAATTTCCGTACATCCGCGCACACGCCGCCGACAAAGGCCCCTGGAGAACAGAAGTGAAGAGGGCTTTTCAGAGAAAACCATCTCTCCAAAAATTTCACACCTGCCAACAAAAATAATAAAAACCCAAATGCCGCTTCCCAAATTAATGTCATCAAAAAAGGAAAAATTTACGATATTCAGATAAAATCGTTAGCAGGTGGTTTTCGAATTAGCATCCCCGATAATTTTGTCGTTTTTGATATTTTTGGGGAGGTTCAAACATCGGAGTGAATTTTGGGAGAGACTGGCGGTGTAGGGGGGGAGAGGGAAGAGAACTAATCACCTGCGTGTAGTTGGAATTTTCAATTTTGTGCAACTCGATGAATCACGCGTCTCGCCTCGACGATACGTAATTGGAGAGAGGGGGTAATAAATACGGGGAGTTTCGTTTTGACACTTTATTTCAATTAAATACCTCAGGAAAAGCAGTGGAATGGGATGATATGTGACATCAAAATCGATACTGACGATGCGGTTCTCAGTTAACGCGCAGGAAAATGCTTTTTAAAAAGTATGCCTGAATGCGAGAGCCCCTTTGGTTTTTTTTTACGCACTCCGAAACGTTTCGCTGCCTGAAAACGTTCTTGTAAGTAACCCCGGTACACGTCGGATGAAATTTTTATCAACGAATTAGGAAACGCCCTGGAAATATGAAAAATGCATATAATGAAGTAGACTAAACACTATACAGGAGCGGAGGAAATGATCATGAAGCAGCCCTGACTGGGTTGCGAAGAAATAAAGGGAAGATGATTTCCACAGTGTGAAAATGTAGCTGGAGTAGTGTACTACCTCCTTAGGAAATTCGGCATCGTTTCAAACTTTAGATATGGTAGTTTTTAAATGAATTTACATATGCACAAAATTACTTCTGCTGGTATCGGTTGCAGTTGATAGTCCTTCGGCATGAATTTAGGAATTTCGCAGTCGCAATTAATAAAGGTTCTTTTCTGGAGGGAATTCAATTAATATACGATCAGCAGTGATCAAGATTGCTCGCCCTACTATTTTAATGGCACAAAGCCACAGAAAACTTTGGTTGGATTAATAATGTAGCAGATTGTTCGCACTGTTATTTTAATAACACCAAGTCAAAGTAAATCAGGAACCAATATTGTTTTAGTTAATTGTAGCATATAACAGTAAAAAAAAATAACAGATATAAAACCCAATTCAAATAAAAAACAGCTTTTTCTTCAGGAGACGACTCTCAAAACATCGCACAGTATAAGCAATAGTGCTTGTAGTGTGTGAAAGCAATAGTGCTTGTACTGCGTTCTTGTACTGTGTTAAGGAAAATACACCTAGGAAACTAAATTTATAAAAGAGTGATCTATCGTCAATCAACAGAATTCTGAGATATTTCCTGTAAGGACATTCTGCATGAATAGGTTTGACGTTAAGATATATAATTTCAACAAGTTTCGAGAAAATACCGAATCTTGACGCTTCGAACTACTGTTAACCAACTCTTAAATTTGAAGCTAAATTGGGTCACAATTTCATCATTATATCTGCCACTTGGAACATCACATTCAAAGAAGGGAAACTCCCATTTAAAAAAAATAGTCTTACCAGAAAACATATTCGATAAATTAGCAACACAGCATGTTTGTAAACAATGCGTATTGCATATATTCGTAGTGCAGTATATTTAACCAGTTACAAACCTCCAAACGATTAGCCACGAAATTTTTCAGGTCTGTGATTGGTTTAAAATATATCAATACAAGTAACGCTGACGAATTCTTTGTGAACAGGCCCTTAGAGTATCAGACACTCTACTGCAGCTGCGCAATGACACCCATGTCCTCGCTTATATATATTCTTTGTCTACTACCAAGATGGTAAAATCATGCAATTAATGTTTGTTTATATCATTTAAAGAAATTCTCAAAACTTTAGTTCACAAAAATATTTCATAGGTTTCACTTTTTGGATGCTTTTGTTGATGGAATTGATGGAGTTTTCCGAAGTGAAATAAATAGAATCCTTTTATTTTAATAAACCCTTATATTCGATTACTTTTAGAGCGTCATGACAACTTTTAAAAATAAAACACGTAATTAAGCATTTTACATTTTATAAAGCATTGTAATTAAAAGAGCAATGACAATTCCCAACAGAAAAGTAAAATGGAATTCATATCGACAGTAAAGTGATTTTCATTTTGTCCTAAAGTGAATTTAATGATGCGTGTACTTAGTTATTCAATTAATCAAAGGATTTCATTTTTAAGTATAAAAGTGTACGGCGAGATGTCATTTTAATTATAAGTCTTTTTATCGATTACTTAAAATCATACTAGAAGCCATACAGCGTCTTTGGGTGAGAGACAAAACTTGCTGCAGGCCTTACAGCTCGACCAAAGTGAAAGAAAAAATATTCTGTAAGAAACTATATTTGAACTTATTATAGTGAAGAGATTGGAATCTGTCTACCTCCACACATTAAAAAGACTGGCGACGCTTTTAATGTCTTTCCTGAGTGCTAAAATTTTGTTTTGTGACGGAAAAGAAATAAATGGCAATTTATTGCAGCACTCACCTATATAAAGCAAAAAAGAAAGAAAAACTGAAAAATTTCGACATCGACGCGTAAAAACGATCGATCGTCTCGACGTATATTAGCACCCCTATGGCAATATGATTTTTATATATATATATATATATATATATATATATATATATATATATATATATATATATATATATATATATATATATATATATATATATGCATGTATGTATATATATATAATCTCATAAAGTTTAGCTATTTCGCCATGGTCATTCCGTCATTCTTTTAGTAATTAGAAACTATATTACAATTAAACTGTTTTTCCACTTCTGCAATCCTAAGGCTGCAGTGTACTAACCTTATTGGATTCGCTCACCTCAATGTTAACCTATGGGGTGTCCAAGAATTGGCGATTTGGATTTAAAGATTTTTTTAAAAATTGTAATCTGTAATAGGGAAAGAAATTTTACACCTTAGGCCATTTTCCATTTTTTTTTGTATTTTAAAATGCAAATAGTATTTTAAAATTCAAATTATTCGGAGGAAAAAAAAATCTGGTATAGTGTGTTTTAAATGCTTGTAAATTCCTTTGGTGGACGAATTTTATAAAATGAATCCTGTTGCAATGTGCAGAAAATTTCAGGCTATCCAAAAATACCATTTTTATTGGATTATCGTTATTTACGTAGCTGTAAATAGTAGGCAAACTTTCTCCATGGGTTAACATTGACGTGAGCTAATCCAACAGGGTTAGTATACAGCAGCCTTAACCGTGAGTTGTTATTATACACTGCTTGGCGATGGTTATACTTCAGAAGTATGACTTGTTTAAATGTTCATTTAAAGCTCGTCGATTGGCAGTATATTTTGAGACTTCTACACAGCAGTGATTGAAGGTGCAACACATTTTCTTGCGTGTTCGCAGATATATTATATCCCTGGATGGACCACATTTCGTGGCAACATGTTTCTCAAATAAATCTGAGCTGATTGCTAATTGTTTTAGAAGTTAGTTTTCACTTAACCTTTTTCATTTTCGTACATACCTTTACATCAACAGCATTCTGTGGCTTGAACAGTTTTATCGCGATTTTATGCCTAGTTCTACATTTACACCATGATACAAGTGTATAAACCACGCGACTAATACTAGCCAATCAAACAGTTCCAACCCTGGTGGTGAAATAAGAAAATGTACATTTCATATACGATAGCATGGAGGACTCTTCCACTTTTAGTAAGTCGTGACCGAGAACTGATGCCACGGCGTTTATTGTAACTTTGTTGTTGTCGTTTCCAATCCCCTTGGAGTAGGAAGGCCCACACCAAGTCCAAAGGAACTAGATCTTTGGCGAAGGGTAGTAAGAAGCTTCACTTTAAGGCGAGATACCACGAGGAATGAAGTCTGACTTGATCTCGAGGAACACCGGTCCTGTAATTTTGAACTGAGTCAAGTGACGAGACCGGAACACTTGACCCCGCACCTCCAGAGGTAAATTAGAGAACTTGGAGGACATTGTAGCCACGACCTATTTTACGCGTCCCGACCACCATTAGTGAGCACGGTGGTGGATTTGCAGCGACGAGCATCGAACCAGGGACGTTCAGATCACTGACTAGACGCCTTTGCCAACTGGGGCACCACGCCCCTTTTGTGTAACTTTTCGTCATGTAAACACCATCGCGCATCTTCTCTGTCCGCTCCCTGGCTAAGACCGGCAATCTTCCTATGCTTTCTAAAGTTACTTGAATAATGTCTGTGCTCTCCATGTTATTTCTGGCTCCACAACTGCATCTCTTTGTTTGTGATGAATTACTCAACCTGTGTTCTCCCTCCATTTTTCAACCCTTTTGTATGTGAAAGTATCTCACACAAGCAAACAATCACACACACACACACACACACACACATATATATAATATATATATGTATAATATGTACAATTTATTTACATGCCAAATGCATGAATATTTTCTTCACTGGATTTATTTCGTTTAGGTTTTTAATGTGCATATTGGCTTCTGTAAAATATATGTTCTTCATAATTTTACAGAAAATATATGTACATACATAGTCTTTGCAGACGCTTCTTCGCTTTAATTTGCACCATTTCCTAATCAGCGTATCGAAGTTGCCATTGAAATAAGGTCAACGAAAAATACTAATTAGAAACAAAATGTCGCTCTGCTAGTTACCCCGGCCTTCCCCATGATCAATAGTTCCCGACTTATTGACAGGCGGCACCCCACCTAAATAAGAAGAGTCGAATAAAACGCAGCCGACTAATAGGAAACTGATGCGTACTCAGCAACTGTCCCGCCCCGGGGCACCGGCGGGTAATGGCAAGGGACTGCTTACATCTTGTTAAACTGCTTTATCACGGCGAGTAATTGCATTGTTTGAACAGGGAAAAAGGAAAGGCATTTTTCCTTTTTTTTTATAATTGGGGAAAGCCAGAAATGCGTGTCACAGTGCAGATGAATATATTCTTTGAATTTTCATTATGTGTTGTGAAACAGGATGAATGTCGTTGTGTTGATCTCTATTCTTATATTCAGTTACTATGGAAATGTGATCGACAAGAGTGGATGTGTAATGCTACTTTAGTAGAGGTTTTGAGTGGTCGATAGAATGAAACTTCATTTATATGTGTAGTGCCGTGTACAAATGCATACAGAGTATTCTTAAAGATATATTAACATATATATTAATAGTGATATTGACATCCCCATATTAAGCAATAGGGAATTTTGTATTTAACCTTTTCCATAAGGATGGGATAGCATGTATCCCAAGAATACGGGCCCAAGAATGAGTATCTCTTTCTCTCTGTATATATATATATATATAACCCTTTTAATGGACGTTCTTACAAAGGGGGTATGAAATTTCCCGTGCTAAAGAGGGATTTGGATAAATGGGCCCCGTAAGCTAAAGGTTAATAGGTTTTGGATCACACATTAGCAATAGCTTGATTTTGAGCTGGAATTTTTGCATCTAAAAATATGTCTTTAACCGCACCCTGCGATTTCCATTGTAGTCATTAGTGTAAATACTACACTGAATCCTATGACTTTTTTTGAAACTATAACACAGGTCTACAAAAAAAAATTTTTTTTTTGGTGCCCAGGATTTTAGAAATGATTTTAGCTATATTTGGGGCGCTGAATCTAAATATGAAATCGGTTTTTTCTCCATCAGCTCTACTTTTTTAGATACAGTAAAACATCGTTTATCCGGACTAACTGGGACCATAGGCAATTCGGACAATCGAAATTCCGGATAATCCGGGAAATATGGGTAGTAAGCAATACACAATGCTTAACTAAGAAGACTTACTTTGTTTTGTAACAAAATAAATTACATAACATTGTTTACAAGGCATTAAAAAATATAAAAATAACTTTTCACGTCATTTTTTAACAAAGAATTGGTAAGTCTAGTAAAGCTTTCTTAAACTCAACAAAAAACATTTTATCACCATAATTTATTGTACAATCTATGCAGGAACTGTCCATTGAATCAAACGAAGAAGCGAATATCTGACGTACTTGTAGTTACGCTCTTCTTATCATAGTTAAAAATTATTATCTAATGTGAACATTAAATAAAAATGTCTACAAATCTGATCCGAATTATTTCGAGATCTGTATCAACTAGAGCCGGATAAAAGAGGTTTTACTGTACACCCACCTTTCTATCAATGTTTTTTTTTTCTATTCAATACATTCAAGTATGGCTGATTTGTCCTCCTGAGAAACTGGACTCCTGGGAAAAATGGGTCTTCCTGAATATTTTCCAGATGATTGGCGCCTATTTATTGACAGCTCAAAGCGAAGTTTGAAATCTGTCCTTCTACACGATTGGAACAAATATGGTTCAATACCAATTACTCACTCAATGAAAATGAAAGAAGAATATGGCACCATAGCTTTGGTCTTGGAGAAGATAGAGTATCATGAACATCAATGGGTGATTTATGTGGACTTCGAAATGGTAAACTTTCTCCGTGGACAGCTAAGTAAGTGGCTATACCAAATATCCTTGCATCGTGTGCCTCTGGGATAGCAGAGACAAAGCACACCACTGGGTTAGAAAAGAGTGGCCTAAGAGAGAAAACATGGATGTTGGGGCAAAAAATGTCATTAACAACCCCTTGAATCATTTTTCCTCGACTGCATATCAAGCTGGGCTAATGAAGCAGTATGTAAAAGCCCTTGATAAGAACGGATCATGCTTTGCATATATAGGGGGGGATGCTTAAGTTGAATACGGAAAAAAATTAAAGCAGGAATATTTGACGACCCAGAAATAAGACAACTCATTAAGGATCCTACCTTCGTAAATTCCATGAATGAGGCTGAGTGAAAAGCCTGGACTTCATTTGTTGCAGTTGTCGAAAATTTTGTGGGTAAATGCAAAGCTGAAAATTATGTTGAACTTGTAAGCGAGATGCTAAACAGTTTCAGACCCCTCGGGTGTAGCATGAGCATTATAAGTTGCACTATTTACACAGCCACTTAGACCATATTCCTGAAAATTTAGGAGACATCATTGAGGAACAAGGTGAAAGATTTCACCAGCATATTAAAACTATGAATTGACCGTTACCAAGGAAGATGGGATACGCACATGATGGCAGATTACTGCTGGAGTTTAAAAAGGGACTGTTCCAAAATACATTCCAGAATATCACGGAAAAGAAGTTTCCGAAGTGTTCAGTAACTAGTTGGTTTCATCGATGACTTTTTCCTCTTTCTTGCTCTTTGTATAATTAGATAAGTACTACTGCAACTTTCTCTACGATTTTTATCTTTCTTTAACATTTTTTAAAAATATAATAATAATAAAAATTCCGTGTTTAATTTTCTAATTTGATATATGGATTTAACTTAAATTAGTGTAACGTATATTTCACTAAAATGTTATATCTTAGAAATTTGAGCTCCTAGGCAAAAACTAATGCCATATTTAAATCCAGGGCATCAAATTCATATAAAATCAGCTCCAAATACCCCGGCACCAAAGCCACTGTTGCCCTGTGTAATATATCCTATTCTAATGTTTGCTATCATTCAATATCTTTTAATAAATGAATAAAATCAGCACTTGAGTACGTATTTACTTGAACTTAAATTTAACACTTTCCAGAAATATGTTCCAATTTAATTTAATATTTTAAAAAAAATGGAAAAAAACTAAAATTTTAACAAGGATGCCCCAAGTTTCTAATCTCATTCCCAAGGGTGCCGCAAGCATAAAAAGGTTGGGAATCTCTGGTCTAGACACACAGGGATATGCGTGTGTGAGTCCATTCCTATGCGTCTACCCCCTTCTTGAGGGAACATCAGCATTCTCCGTCCCCGAAACGTAAAGCGCATCGCAAATACCTCCTCTCTCCGCAATGTGTCGATAGCCGGAACACGGAGAAACAGATGGTGTACGGGATGGGGAGGAGTGGGGTGGGGGGAGGTTGAGAGCAACACTCGGATGTGGGTCGAAGGCAATTTCGAACTCTGTGGAATTAAATAAAGCGTACTCTCTCCCGTACGGCAGATGTCCATGCGGGCCTGAGTCGCGCCGAATGCCGGTAGTGGCAGCTGGCGGTAACCGGTGACCCCGGCGCTTTTCACCACTAGTCGAGGTGCACTTAATATATTGGTTGGCTTCGGGGAGAGGCTACAAATTGCATTTTTGGTTACAGTTTTTTTCCCGATTGAACACAGTTTTTCTGGTAGAGGAAACCTCACCTGTCCCTCTGAAATAAAAAAAAATAACTTTTAGCTTCTTTTTTCACGATAATAACACTTTTGAATCGCTGGCTAATGTGAATATTTTCTCACTTTTAAATCTTTTTTTTTTTAAATCTTTGTGCATTTTTTAAACTTTACCATCATTTTTCTGTTCTTTCCCTTTTTTTGAGCACAATAACTCCAATTTTTTTTGTATATATATATATATATATATATATATATATAAATATATTATGGTAAAACACTTACATAAAATGTAAGACGAATTTGCATTGCAGTACCAAGGCCGTAACTTACGCATGGTGTCGTGGTGGAGGTAGTCTTAATATTAAACAAAGGGGGAGGGGGTGTAGCTGATGAATAGGACACAGTTGACCATTAGAGGACTCATATGGGTGTCAAGAACTAATCTGAATGAGAACAAAGATACTTCTTTTATAAATGGACATTAATCAAAGAACTCCTTTAAGATAAATTTCCTGAGGAAAAACGACCGTTTGTAACGACCGTCTGCCAAGACTGGAACTTAAATCTGGGTCTCCCAACCTCGAGGTCAGTATCATAGCAACCGAACTATGCCGCTGATGTAAGGACTCTGCATTTTTTAAATTTCATTCCTAACGTAATTCCCTTTTCTTTTTGAAGCAAACTACACAGGATTTTGGTCTGTGGATGTTTTTTTCCTCTTTTTTTCTTCTTTCTCAACAACGCTGATTTTTTCCCCTTACAAGTATGTTTTTCACGTGCTTGCCACCGGTCTGCTATCATACTTTCCAAATGTGGGACGCTCCTACATAACGATCATTTAGCAGGACCGGGATTGAACCTAGATCTCTTAACCTCGAGTCAGAAATTTACGAATTGAACAACCCGGGTTATAAGAGAATCTTTTTATAGTTTAATAACGTTCTTCTTACGCTTATTGAGAAGCTTTAAGACTTAACAACCTCCATTAAACAGGTGGTTGATATCCCCCAAAAAAGAGATTTACTGGAGAGAGTGCTCACCACCTAGCTAGAAAAATTTCCTGACTAAGAATGCATGAGAATTTAATTTTCAGTAGTTAATTTAATTTTGAGTATTTCATTGTTTTCGCCGTGTTCCGATGTCTTGCCGAGTAGCTCAGTCAAACCAAAACTGAGATCCAAGAGTGCTGTTGAACACGGTAGAGTCGCATGTTATTTTTGCCTTTAGATGTAAGCCTCTCATGAATTTTTCTCATAAGGTATGCATCCTAGAAGAAGAAAGAGATAGAAAGGGGAATCAGCAAAAATATTAAATTTGGCTCCCATTACTTATAGACAATTTTCGGTAATAAAAAATATACTTCACGAATATTCCGTTGGAAAGAAAAGTAAAAATTAGATAACGGCTACAATCAAATCTATTATTATTTTTTATCAATCTGTCATTAATTCTTACCGATGTAATCTATTTGCTTAAAATAGCTTGATTAAGTCTATCATACACACATAACAATAAGGACAATATTTCTTCAAAATTCATCATCTAAACTTTAATTAATTCTCTATCCAAAGATTTTAGTTACTGATTGACCGCTTGTGAAGGATTTATCATGTATTCCAAGAGGCAACCAAAAAGCAACTAAACTACACAATAAGCAGAGTATAAGTAAAATAGACATAGGAATAATGGTTGAAATTCTTTTAAAGTTGAATACACTGATCCTGACTTTGCATCTTTGATAAAGTATTTGAGCAAAGATACAAAGATTGGATCAATGAGTGCTCGAAGGTTTGATTTGAAAGCTTGCGCAATACACATTTAATTCAGCACAGCAACTCTTGTAAATGTTCGCACAAGCAGATGTTGCTCAAAGTCTGAAAAAAAGAGAGAGTCACATTGCGTAAGATTTCAAGACTAGAAAGACTATGTTATAGATTTCATTTTCAAATCCCCTGTTGCTTGTTGGATTTTCATTGTACTGCAATAAGGGAATTATTTCGGTTAAAAATCCATATTCCATCAACGTATTCTGGAGTTCTGTAGGACAACCTTCCGGAACTCCATGGTCGTTTCTACAGATCCAACGGATTCATCAAACATCTATTCCATACTTATTAACCATGGGATGTGACCTTGATAAAGTTGATTGTGACATCTGTCTCAGACGTGGTAGATAATCCAAAACGTGGAAATCTTCCAGACTTTCCTTACAGTCAGGAATTTTCTAAGTCATTTAGATAACCGTGTTCGCGAATGAGCATTCTCCTTAATCTGAGTTTTCAGAGTTTTTACCATTCTACGAATTCCTGTCCCTGTTTGCTGTCAAGAGCAGGTCGAAGTTTATTGCAGCTCTTTGTTGCTGTTCCAGGTCCAGGCTGGATATGGCAGACACGCATGCACTTAGAGCCAGCCATCAGAAATACTACGTCTCTAAACACCTGCTTTCCAGATGAAGACAGGTGCTGCCATAGGCTGTTTTATTTTAGAACAAATTATTTATTTTAACGACTGCACTGTAAAATAAAAAAAAAATCTTAAAATTGATGATAAAGTCAGCCCTTATGACGACAACATAACATTACATTTTACAGTTTTACTCTTAATTTTACAGTAAAACCGTAAAAAGTAATGGATTTTATAATCGTTAAATCTAACGTATATTTATGACTCGTGATAGAAATATTGCATTTACTTGGCATGAAGATGGCTTCAGCTCATACGATCCAGAAGCATGACAAAAGATAGTGGCGTTCACTGAATCCCGAGTGGGTTAGTTAGCATTGAAACTCCATTCATCGGATTTAAAAGTAATTTAAGCATTGAAACATTAGATGTTATTTGAAATTCTACTGTTTTTCTTGAAACTATTCCATACAAATACGTTTTAGTTTCGCCAACGGTAATAGAAACGTTTTAAATTCGCAGAATAGCATTTTAAATTAATCGATACAGTCTCTTATTTTTTCAGCTTTCGTCGTATAATTGTTATAAAATTAATTTCACCAGTAATATATTAAGTTCATTGAAATAATGTTTTCAAAACTGTTTCATTCTTACACAAATTTACTGATCGTATTTATTGTTGTCTTTTCTGTTACAAACAAACATAGCGCCAATATTCTTTAATCTGCACATTTTTACATTAATTTACGGTAAAAATGTATGCGTACATTATACAGACAAAGACTTTTGAAATGAATTTAAAACATATGCTAAATCAATATATTTAAGATGTAGGTAGAATGCACTGGCAAATATAAAATATATTACTCACTTTTTAAAGAAATATCTTTATACAAACTTCTTTTTATAACTATATACATGCTATGACTTTGAAACCTTTTAGATGGAAATTGTTTTAAAGAGATCTTTTATTCATGATATTTTAAACTGGTGTTCCCTTATATATATATATATATATATATATATATATACATTTGCAGCTGAATTGGAAGAACAAAACAAAGAAGTTTTGTTATTTGAAGAAAAATTTGTTTATGTGATTGATGAAAACAGCTTTTGAAATAGGAATATTTTAAAATATGGAGTCGTAATTATACTGGTAGGCATAGAAATATTTAGATTTCAATACCTGTATATTTAGATAACCTCCTATTCGTATTAGAATTACTAATATAATTTTGTTAAATGTCACATATTTGCTTATTTTTCACTCAGAAATATTCACTGATTAGATTTTTCAAACCTCATTATTGATTTGCTCTTTGTGTTTACTTTTTGAAATGGATAATTAAAAATTAGACGTGTTGTTTATTAATTACATGAATACATAACCTAGTGTAATATTTAAAATTCGCAAATTTAAAAAAAAAACATGGTTTTCTTTTTGATTCAGTGATTTTGTATCTTGATTAAACATTCGTTACTTGAAATTATACTACAAATAAAAATATTCACTGGGATTACATACATGCAAGTGACAGCACAATATCCTAATTAAAATCTTAATATGTTTGTTGACAGTCTTTAGAAAGTAATTATCTTTCTTATACATCGTGCTTTGAAAAAAAAAATTAGTATTTTTAAATTTTCGATGGCAACAATTTTTTGTTCCTTTTCAAATTAATGTCAAAATGAAAGAAGCTGATTGGATGATATGCCCCTGGAAAGGAAATATCATATCCAATCAAATTCGACTGGAATTGTGGGAATAAAGTACACCCGACAACACTGAGTTTTAATTAAAAATACCCTAAAATTGAAAATGTTTCCTTAAATAAATCATTTATGGACGGAGGCAAATAAACAGCTACAAATGAGTTTCAAAGCTGAACTGAATTTTCTAGCTTCAAAATTAAATGAACTCTAATCCAGTTCATAATTAAGAGCGAGCTCCCAGCAAAAGAGTTTCATTTAGAATTCGGAAACAAATGTTTTTAGAAAGGAAGACTATTCCCCTTTTAATATACAGTAAGTAAAGAGGAAAAAATAACAATAATTGAAATTAATGGGGCATAGAGTTTTAAAAATGCATCAGTTTGTTTGAATTCGGATATTTGCAGAGTACATTTTCTTCAAATCATCATACCGAAAAATTGAATCATTATATCCTTTGTTTGAAATCTCAGAGGGAAACTTGATTAAATGTGAGCAAACACAAGCGATCAATGCATCTTGCATCATATTTGAAACGAACTCTTTCTTGATTAAACCGAATATGAAAACAAATCTCTGGTAATTTGTAGCGAATAATGTTGTTTTCTTTCTTATCAAGCAATATGTTATCACTTTCTTCCCTAGTGATTAATGCTGTACCTGTGCATGTTATTAGCATTAATATTCAGGGAATAAAATACTTTGCGTAATCCAAGCATTTATGAGCGAATATATTACACATACTTACCATTAATGACTCTTTATTAAGAATCCATTTTAGGCACAGTTGCATCCGGTATATTTGAAACCTTTTTTTTTTTTTAAATCTGTAACACATAGGTAGTTATTTAGTGCTACAGTAATCAAATGATGATTAATTTGTCGGGAAAATAAAAAATGAGCATAAAAGAGAAGAATCTAATTAAAAGTGTATTACAAGACAAAAAAGAACTAGGTCCACTGTTTAACACATATTTTATTTTTAACCATCTTTTAAAACAATCGTTGAAATTATCTGTTATCATAAAAAAGTTTTATAGAAACTAGGTCTACTATTTAAAATTTATTTTACATTTTACTATCTTTCAAAATGCTAATAAAAGGATTTGTTATGATAAAAAATGTTTTACAGATAGTAGCTCCACCATTTAAAGCGTATTTTACATTTAACTATCTTTTAAAATGATCATTGAAATGATCTGCTATCATTATAATAATAATAAAAAAGTTTTATAGATACTAGGTCGACTATTTTAAAGCAAATTTTACACTTAACTATCTTTTAAAACACTTACTGAATGATCTGCTATCACAAAAAATGTTTTATAGATACTAGGTCGACTATTCAAAACATATTTTACATTTAATTATCTTTTAAAATTCTTTTTGAAATAATCTGTTATCATAAAAAAGTTTTATAGAAGTCCGACTGCTTTTTATTTTTAATTTTAACAAGTGTAATCATTATGAAAGGAATACAATAATGTCTAAGAAATACTTAAATCATTTGCAATCAGTTCAGTCAGTAGCAAAGTTCGTATTATTTGACATGTGTTTTTCTTTGTTTTTTACACAGCATTTCGCTGCTAATTCATGCTTATGGTTTAGAAACTTCTAGTTACAATTAATACCTTTTTCACAGAAATTTTATTTTCTTCTCTCTCTCCCACACACATGTATATGCTATTCAAATGATTTATTTGGGATTATACCAAATATTTTATATGAGTAATAACGATAGTTTCATTGGCACATATTTCGTAAAAAGTTTTTTTGTGGTTCAAAAGTACAAAGCTTATGATGGGATATTGTGTAAATCAAGTCTCTTTGTAAATACAATACCTTCGTTCCATTTAATTATATTGCGGCCTCTGAGGAAGATGAACTTGATGAAATTCTTCTGTAACACTGCTCATCAAGAATGGTGGGGATTAAAAACCAATTATTCATATGTATTTTATGTATGTGTGTAAGAAATCAGAGAGACTTTTTTATTTTTATTTTTTTAATTCTCTCCTTTCTCTTTTTGGGGTTATCATAAAGAATTTTAGTTTTTTGTTTTCATGATGTCTCTGAAGTAGTAAGTGAGCTACTCTGTGTTAAAAATCGGCCTACGCAGAAACACACCTTTTCAGTTGTAATCATTGACTCTACTGACGAAGAGATATTATACTTGTCTCTTCGTTTACTTATATAAAGTCAAAAAAACTGGCTATATTACAACCAAGAATGGATAGGGGCTCACAAAGATGCTGAGTACAGAACTCACACACGGCCGTATTTGTAAGCAAAGCGTGAAACCCTAGCAAACACACCGAATTAGGTTCATCCAGCGTTGACCGGGGACAGCTGCTAGACGTCCCTAGATCCGCGCAAATCCGATCGACAAGCAAGGCTACGTTTTCCGCCAAACCTGCCCTTCTGGAAGGTGCACACACACACAAAAACTGCTCAAGAAAAGCCTCACGAACGAGAACTGCCTGAGGGGTGGAAATAGCGCGGCGCGTGCCAAGGAGGGGGGATGGGAGGGGAGGAGGAATCTCTACGTCACGCAAGACACTCTCGTTCCCCACCTGCCCCCTTCCTCGAGGGGCGGGCAGTCACGCGTCCCGCACGCGCCGCCAGCTGTCCCGCTGCCTTTGATTTCGTGCGGTTTCGGAAGTGCAAGAGAGTGGTCTCTCCCCCA
Source organism: Dolomedes plantarius (assembly GCA_907164885.2). NCBI lineage: Eukaryota > Metazoa > Arthropoda > Arachnida > Araneae > Dolomedidae > Dolomedes > Dolomedes plantarius. Next base: position 65,828,865 of record OU015492.1, read on the forward strand.
CCTGCAAGCGCTGGACTGGGTTTTTCTTCCCCTTTTTTTTTTCCCCAGCCAAAAAAGTAGTCAGTGAGGGAATGCTGTAGGTGAAAGGGTGGAGGTGTAACTCCTTTCTTTCTTTCTTTTTTTTTGGATGTTAATTGGGGAAAGTTTCGCTTTCTTTTTCCAGTGCAACTGGTTTACTGAACGAACATTTGTTGTATGTCCTTCGTCTTTTAATTTTCGCTGCACACCTTATTAAGTCTTTGACGCATGACTCTTCCATCTCTCTCTTTTTTTTTCACGATAGTGTTGAGGGGCTTAAGACCCCCTCCCCCGAAAAAAAAAAAAGATAAAAAGAAGAGGGCGAGGTTTAGCTCTGACCACAATAAACTGAAATACTCAATGAAGTACCTTATCTGAACAAAGCCCGTCAAAACATTTATTGCTCAACATGTATATTTACGTTTTGATTCACATACATGCAAGTAAACGCACAAGCATGTATGTTTTTGCAAGATGCAATAAAAACATAAGTTTGTTCATACTTTTGCAATGATACATATATTGATGTTGGCAACTATATCGAGTAACACCCTTCTTTAAAACTTTTCTTTTTACTGCATCAGCAGATGATGCGAGACATTAATGCATTTTCTTCAAGCTGGGGAAAAATGAAAACAGATTTCATTATCGATCAAGTGAAAAAAAAAATCCTCTTATATTCCGTAGTGGATTTCTAACATGTTGCTTTTTAATTTTCTGGTTCCAAAACTTTATAATTAGGCAACTTTTAGCTGAGGCGATTTTTTTTTTTCTTACATTATGATCCTCTCACTTTTTTTCCCATTTATTTTAAGTATTTTTTTTTTTTTAATACCTACGATATTATTCACTGCAAGGACAACTGAGAAGAAAAAATAAGCATTAAAACGGTGCTCAAAATGAGCACAAATGAAAGCATCAACAAAAAAGAAGAAAAAGGAAAGAGATTATGCGCACATTCTGCAGTTTTAGGGACTGTTCACATTGCGTCTGTCAACGTCAGCGTTACTCGTATTGAAATATATTTAACCAATTACAAACCTCCAAACGATTAGCCACGAAACTTTTAAGGTCTGTGATTGGTTTAAAAGATGTCAACACGAGTAACGCTAACGCTGACGGAGGCAATGGGAACAGTCCCTTACATAAAGCTGGGAATTCAAGTTTAATGAAGTGTTCAAAGGGGAACATTTTTCTTGAAAGGATTTTAAAATTGCTTTAAAATTTGAATTTAGACTTCATTTATGAGCAGTGAACTTTTACAATTCTTGTTGCTATTGTTGCTGCTAATGTTCCCAGGCCGGAAGTGTTCCAAACCAGTACATATAGGCTTTGAAGTCTGAGGAGTGAGGCTTTGGTTTACAATGGCACCAAAATGGTCAAAGTCAGTCTTAGTCAGGTGCTACCTCAATTTTGATTCGGCATCTCCTGGGACGACATCTGGTTGAATCATACCCTCTCCCACCTTATATGACTTCATAAACGGACTTTCCGATGTACAGATTTAACGTGCCCATGTCAGACCTCGACACGTAGTATTTAATGGAACTTTTCGGGATTCAAAACGAGCATCCTCGGCTCCGAAAGCCGATGTTCGGGCCCTTTTACAATTCTTTTTTTTCTAAACGAAACGGAAGGAATAAACTGTAATAAAAAAGTGGAATCAAAGTCGACGAACGACGTATTTCGGTTTAGAGTCTATAGCTTAAAGGGTTCTGCAACATAAAATTCCTTGAGAAAGAGTATTTAATTAATTAATTAATTTATTTATTTTTTGGCGTTAACATACCCCAAAGCTTTTAGATTAAATTAACACAAACCATAGGTTAAAGGTTTATGGCCAGATACAACATTTTTAATGCTATATTATCTATGATTACGCATTCAAACATCTGCACTTTATTTATTTATTTATTTATATCTCGAAATGGAATTTTTCATAATCCGCCATCTTTCAAACGATGTATCTGAAATTCATCACACGGTACCTGTGCGAAATTTTATTCAACGCTTCTTTCTTCCATTTTCAGTGAACTCTCATCTGGATTTTTGATGTGGGAAAAAAAAATTCGAAAATATTTTACCTGAAGCAAAAATTACCCCCCAAATTTTTTTTAACACACTAAAGGGATTAGCATTTATATCAGGAACATCTATATTAATTCTGAAGACAAATTATTTTGAAAATTTTCTGTAGTCTAAAGTGAACATTTTGCCAATTTGCTGTAATGTCCTATCAACGAGGGCCTATTCAAGTGTTTTTTATTTATTTATTTTTTTAAATATTGCTATTGGGTTCAGTAGGTGTATTAAAAGGTAAACATCCTATAAATTTTATTCTCACAAGGGAGCTCTGTGAAATTTTGTTCAGTGCTCTTTCCTTCTGTTTCATTGAACTCTCTTCGCAAAAGAATTTTGAAACTGTTTTATCTGAAGCAGATAATACTCCGCAAAAAAATTTTTCTAACCCATTTAAGGGATTAATATTTTTATCTATCACATTTTTATAAATTCTGACGACAAATTATATTGAAACTTTATGTAGTCAAAATTGAAAAATCTGACAAATTGCTGTTTAAACGACTCTACTTTGAGGGCATGTTTATACACTTTTTTCTTTTCAAATAGGGTGGTTTTAAATTTCTAATGGTGCCAAAATTATATTATATGCGAAATATGCTTTAAATTTCAGTATTTTTTCAAATAATAAAAACAATAAGAATATTTTCTATGCATAATAATATTTTTCTATATCTATATATATAAAACAGTTCCGTAACTGACTCATTCCTTCACTGACTGACTGACTGACTGACATACAACGCACAGACCAAACCGCTGGACCTAAAGGGCTGAAATTTTGCATGGCGATTCTTCTAATAGTGTAGGGGTGCACTAAGAAAGATTTTTCAAAAATTCTTCTTAGATTTTTTTAAATTAAATTTTTAAACTGTTTTTTAAACTTTTTTTACGTTTGCATTTAAAATAATACATTGAGGGTTATAAAATTTATATCACGAGAAAGATCATAAAAATTCCTTTGAAATGAGATCTTTTTCGAATCTTTACCTCTATTTTCTGATTTTTGGTGAATTTTTAAAGATTCATTTTTAGAATTTAATTTATTAAATGCTGATCACGTGACTTCTTTTTCTTTTTCTTTAAATAAAATTATCGTCACGTGCATAACAACTAAATAGACCAAAAAATATTTTTTTTCTTGCTAATGCGGCTGACGATTGGACATCATTTTGTCTATAAAAATATCCCTTACAATTTTTTTATAAATATATATTTTTTTTCCTACATCAATTGTATTTTTTGATCGTCGTATTTATTATAAATATATATATATATATATATTGTCATTAATTACATCGACCGCTGTATTTAATTTGAATGTATTCCGTAGCGAAGTGCGGGTTTTCAGCTAGTAGATACATATGAGTAAAGTATAATCACTGTAAAATGTGTCTAAATGAAAGAGCAAAATATTTTTGTCATCCCCCCCCCCTACCCCGATAGAAATGTATTTTTTATATCGTGAAATTTTGGTTGAATATTATACCGCAATGTATAATTTTTTCCCTTCTGATACTCCCCTCTTGCTTCCCAGAATATTTGAACTTTAAAATGTCGGCCATATTCTCTCTAGCGTGATCAGAAAGCATTACTTTTATTTTTTTTTAAGAAAGGCATTTGATAGTTTACCGAAACTTCCAGGCTTCCTTTTTCTTCTATTTACTGACAGTGATAGAACATTGATTTTAATTGTGAAAAAAAAAAGGAGATCTTATTATCTCCTTTATACTGCTCTCGTGTTTGTTTTTGCTTTCCTTATCAAGTGTAATTTTAATGAGAAAAAGTATGTTAGGACAGAATTCTACACACAAGAGGAAACAAAGAACTTATCTGATCCTGATTGTGAATCGGGAGGTTGATTTTTGTTTCAAGGAAAGCATCCGGTAAATAAAGTTGTTTGTAGTTTTTGTTTTATGTAAATAAGATTAGTCCCTGTTTAGTAACAACATTAAGAGCTCAGAGATAACAAATTCGATCTTTCAAACTGACGAAAGTTTTTGGAATTTCTTTTATAGCTGATTGAGCTTAGTTCTTATATGAAAAAAAATATTGGTCTTTTAATTTTTTTTAACATTTCTGTTTTTCTTAATTATCTTCGCATTATTTAAAATTGTTTTATATTAATTTTTAATGATGACAAGCTATTGTTATAGGGTGAAAAATATTGTTACATTTAAGATTATTATTGTTCAGCGCAACATTAGGAAATAGGAGAAATTTCTTTTTTATAGTACATTTTAAATCTTGTATAAAGAAAAGTTAAGGGCATTTCATAGAAAATATTTATTTTGTAAATGCGAAGAGGTCCTCAACTATACGCGTTGGTAAAAAGTTTTTCGTCAATTTCCCACACTCGGCTTTAATGTAACTTGGATTGGAAAGTTTGGATAGGTATATTTATCTATGTGGAATGTTTTCAAATAATAATTCTTTAGGAAAACTGAATGTAGAATTTATGGATAACTGATACATGTTTTTGTAACATCATTTTATTTTCTATTTCGAATCCCTTCTAAGGTCATGCTCACATTGCTTCCAGAGCGTTCCTCCGTTAGCGCTAAAATTGATTACACGAATTGTGATTGGCTTGACATACCACGTGGTCATTGCGTTGAGCTCTGTGATTGGTTAAAGTTTGTATCGCTGACACTCCGCTTCGGAAGCAATGTGAATAAGGCCTTAGAGCAGCGGTTTCTAATCTTTTTGCTACTACGCCTCAAAATAAATAAATAAATAAATAAAAATCCGCACCTCTCTATCTTTTAATAAATATAATAATATAGACACGCTTTAAATAATAATAACTTTATTACAAAAAAATGAAAACTACAATTAACGGAATAATAACAAGATTTTGCTATACTAATACGAAATAATAATACGAACATGCATATTTATTTTTATATTAAATTACTAATTAAACTACATCTAACGCATCAAAATTTAATGGGAAGGTTGTTGTTGTTTATTGGCACAAAGTTTATCAAATCTTGGGGGCAATGAGGAGAGTACTGCTCGTAACTCATTTTCGACTATTAACCTGGTTCGATATTTGGTTTTCATTGCAGCCAGTGCCGAAAAGCCCGTTTCGCATAAATAAGTCGTTACAAACGGTAGAAGCACTTGCATTGCTTTGCAATACAAAGATTCATACTCTTCACTAAGATTCACCCAAAATTAAATTATGATTTCATTTTGAAACTTTTGTTTAGAGAGCTATCGCATGGCAATTCGATCAATTTTTCTTTTTCGATGGTTGTCAACTCAAATTCGTCTACTATTTATAGATATTATGGTTTATTCGTTTATTTATAGATATTATGGTATGATCATTGATTTTTTATTAAATAGTTTTGGCACCTCCCCTGGCAATAGTCCTCACCTCCCAGGTTGGAAACCACCGGCCTTAGAGCAGGGAATTCGAACTCATGCTGGCCGCTACACGACGTCGGTGACACGCTATGTATCAGTTCATTCACAACGTTTTTTCGAAGGAGACTCTGCAATCATGTTACTTTAATAAACCTAGCCTATAATTTACTGTAATTTTTAAATTATGAATGCTTACGAATATGAACCCTTAAGCATTATTGAGCTCGTGTTACACAGCATGATTTGCATGAAATATTTCAAAATTCCGCTTTAACGAAATAGCTCTCGAAATCTACTCAGGAGAAGTATCATTTCCGAGAAAACAAGGCAAGGTTTCCCTTTGCACAGCCTGCAGTTTTAGGATTTACAAGCCAAACGTATCCTTCGAAATCCCATTAAAAGGGGAAATATTGTATTGCGAAATGTATCTTTTAATAAAGTGATTAAAATCTGTTTCTTTCTGAAGAGCCTTCCCAAATCCATTTCGGCATAATAGCTTTCCACGGAGCATTTATTCTGGGCAAAACTAGATTAGAAAATACGAAATACTATTCATAATGCAATAGTCATAAAACTAATACTGCAGGATTTCAGATCTTCGCAAACTTAATAGAGTTTGAAATGGAAGTCATTATGTTTAAATCTGCGTAATTTGAAATATATTTACGCGACACAGAATGTTTCAATTTCTTCGGCCGTCCCCGATACTCCTTTCATCTGACAAGCGGAGAATTGAAAATCATTGCACTAATCAAGAACATACAAACATCAGCATTAAATGAAATTATTTTAAAGGATGTATACTTTCCTTAATCCGCAGATGAAAATACCTTTAACAGTCTTTACTTAACGGTTGACAGCTGAAATATTTTAGTTTATGCGCATTGCAAAGCGATATTGATTTTTTTTTCCTCCCGAAAATCCAAAAGAACTGCTAGAGAAATAAATGGCTTGCATAATAGAAAATAATGAGATATGAAATTAATCCTATGTACGCTGTCATATTCATTTTATGAAAACACATTTGCAGGCTGTATTATTGTGCGGCACTTCTCTTCGTATGGCTTTAGAATATTTTCTTTTCTCTTCTCGACTGTTTCTTGGGGTATAAGCCGTTATTATATGGAAAATCAAAATTACACTTGTAAAATACACCGACTTTTTTCCTCCTACCACATTGGTTATCATGGCAAATGGGGATAAATAAAAATCTGTCTTCCCAAAATCAAAACGCTAATAAAACAACTTTGAAAAAGAATTTTTTAATTACAGGTGAAATAAAGGATTTCCTGACTCATTTGGTTTTATTTCAGTTTCGAGCCATGGTAGGGTCGTATAGCTGTTCATCTGCTTGTCACCACCTGTTTTGACCGGTCTCAGAACATATAGTTTTAAATGGAACACGAGTAGTCAAGAGTTTGATTACATATAACGAAATGTATTAGTCCAACGCATGTCAATTAGATTTCTATTATTGTTGTTGCTTTACTATTCCCCCCTGGCCTAACTAAGTTCATTGATCCAGGTTGTAGGGCAAAGAGAATCGTCTGTACAGCTCAGGGCTATTAGACATCACAAGGGTCATAGGGCAACTTTTTGCCCGGTGCTACCACAATTTTGACCGAGGAGCAGCAGGAGAGACATCTGTTGGGCTTTTCCTACCTCAACAAACCCCATAGAGGAATCTTCCGGTCTACAGCTTTAATCTGCCCAAACCGGACTTAGACACAAAACCATCCAGTGTCACTTGTGAGCATTTGAATCATCACCCTAAGGGCCGAATTCCGGCGCACAAACCTCTAAGATGCCCAGGATCTACTATATATTACCTACTACAAGTCCCATGCATGCTTTTTGGACTACGTCTAGTTTCACGTATTTTGTATAGTGATCGAATTGCGACATTCAGTACCAATCTAGCTCCACATAGTAAGGGGGTTAATGTAAAAAAAAACTTTCACGAGGGCCTGGTCATGAAAATTTGTGATGTTTCTCCATAGGGAGTCATGTTGGCTCACTTACGTGGTGCTCCCACAATAAATCAGTCAGTAAAACAGTCTTGGTGCATTCGGCTGAATGTCCCCAAAATTAGTGCTTGCTGCATAGGAAGAAAACGGAAGAGCTATATTCAGTTGTCTACGACCCTGTGGCGGCCCTGTGGTACAGGTCGTTGCTGAGGGTGCTCGCATCGTATCCCGTGCGTCGCGCCATAAAAAAGACCTGTTTGTGTCGTCCCTTCCTGATGGCCATGCTGGTCCACTTATGTGGTGCCTCCCATAATAAAGAAGCCAGCAGAACCGCGTTGATGACAGGCGAATGTTTAAAGGGACAAGTCTTCCACATTGGAAAAAAAAACAGTCGCCATCTTAAACTTTTTGAGAAGTTTTGTAAACAAAAAAGAAAAAACATCAGAAATTGGTACTTGAAAATAACTATATGCAATTCAAATGTATACAAAATAGAATGCGTGCAGAATGTCAGTAGGTGAAAGTAAGTTGGCTTGCCTGCGAAAACTTCATTTTTTTATTCTTTTAGCAAGGGCAAAGGAACTTCTTTTCCTTATTTCTTTTCACATTTCATGTAATTATATAGATATGTAAATTCCATATTGCTGAGTAAAGTCCATCGATTAAGTAAGACCATTAAAGAAGGGTTTTTACCTAAACAATTAGCAATTTCAAAACAATCATTTACTTTTCCTGTTAAGAAAAAAGTCAGAAAATCATGTGCTTTTGAGACGCTGCTTTTCAGCCTTATCATTCTGTGAAATCTAGAAAATACTTTAAGCAAAACATTAAAGCTAATCTTGTTCATATAATTTTTAAAAAAGAGATAAGTCAAGCTTTTATTACAGTCTAAAAAAGATCAAGAAAATATGCAAAACCAAATTGCAGAAGTTAATTAGGGAGGCAATAAACGAATATTATGTTATTGGAATAAAAGTAGTTGGTAACTATTTTTACTGTTTAGCAAAATAAACAATTATTGCATATATTTTCGCTAAAGAATGTGCAGTTATTCCTGTCTTTCTCTCGTACATATTCATTAAGAAATTTCTATTCGAAATTTTTGGTGTTTTATGATTCCGGTAGTCAATGTGAGGAATTTTTCTAATGCAAGATGCACACCAACATTTTTATCTTTTAAATAATTGTTTTACAAAAATCTATTGCATCGCTTGTGCAGTCATTATGGGAAATTTTTCTAAGGGTATTTTGGTAATGATGCATTATTTGATGCACACCATTTATTAAAAAAAAATCGTTAAAATTTTTTAAAATCAGTTTGTAAAAAGAAATCAATTTCGTAACAAAATACATCACTTCCTTAGTTATCACCTTAAAATTAATTTTAGGACAACTTTTAAAATAATTAAACATAATTCAAAAATACACTCCTGCTAAAAGCTCGTTAAAAGAATAATGATAAAGAAAAAACTCTTCTAGCTTAATTTTGTCTTTGAGATCGGTGAGGTCACGGGAAGCCAAACCTTATATTCAAAAAGATCGAAGCCCTTTCAGGTGCGTACATTTTAAGTAAACCCCGTAGAAGACGCTGCATCAAGTTGCAGGGGGAATAGCGGCCGCTGAAGTCTGAAGGGGGCGTCGTCATCTCAGCATAATCCTGTCAGAATAAAACCCTTGGCTGTCAAATTACACAAACCTCCAGTTCCAATTATCCCTCATTGCTGGACCGGTCGATTAGGGATCCGGGAATAATCCGGCGGAGAGATTCTAAAATAATCGGCTCTCTCTGCGTGTATCATTACAGAAATTAGCCGGAGGAATTCTCCCGAATTAACTCCGGACGCGCGCGAGAGAGCGGGAATTGAGTATGACATATTTTATATTCGTTATTCATTTATTTCTTCGGACGTCGTTTTGAAGGGAGGCCTTCAGGGGATGCCGGGACCGTGAATAACAAATTTTCCGATATAAGGTGGGAGTGAAGTTTTGGGGTAGGTCAATTCCCAACTACCGGGGAGTTTTAAACGCAGTTAGCCAAAGATAATGAGATATAGCAAAATTTTACTCATTCGTCTACTCAGAAATTTTTGGGTGCTCATTTTCCTTTTAATTTACTTTGGAATATCGAAATATCTGATAATTAATTATATATAAAACAAAATAATTTAAAGAAAATTTATTTATAACCTGTTGCTTTGTCCATATTTTGGACAAATAACAGTAGAAAGTTAACTCATCTGACAGAGAGTTATTTTCTTTCCTTTCACAACGTGATATATTTCGTTGTCTTTCGACGTTTGCCTACTACACCGCGAAATCATCGGTTTCTTGTAATGAAGGTACCCTATAGATGAACCAAATTTGTCTCCTGGTACCCCCTCAATTTATAACGAGCACCCCCGGGGGGCGGCATTTTAAAGGGAGGTTCGTACCCTCATCTCACCACTACAAACCATAAAAAGAGACATAATTACTCTAAATATAGAGATAATGTCTGATTGTAAAGAAAACGTAATCACATCTCTGATTTTACTTTTTACAGGTCTAACTGCATCCCGTGAGGACAGTCATTGATAAAATGTAAAATTCTGAACCTTCTTTTTTTCTCCTCCTTCTTCTTCTTTCTTTCTTTTTTTCAGAAGAAATTGTAAGAACATAATAAATACGTATATTGTTAAAACGTGATGCTCTTTAATTTGCTGCATGGTTCAGAGGCTACGTTTCTCTTTTGCTATACAAGACTTTTAAAATGAATGAAAACAGAATTCAACAACATATTACAATTTACTTAAAGTCATGAAACATTACTGTGTTATTGTATAAAATCAAACTATCTCAGATTAGACCATTATTTTGGGGAGTATTGAATCTTATTTGACCTGATCATATCCTATGAATAGAGAGGGACCAAAAGGGGACAAATGAACTAGTTTTCTTGGAAGGGAACTCTGTGAAAAACAGATATTATTGTACACGAATTTAAATAAATAACACATTTAGTTAGGTGAATATGGAATTATTTTCTTAGGGAAAGCATTATGAATATATTTTTAAAATTTGATTAATTAAGAAAGCCATTAACAAAGCAACAGTATCAGTTTTTTTAATAATTTCTTTTCTTCTTTCATTTTACATTTCCCCCTGAGTTTTGGTTTTAACCTCAACAATTATAGAATTTTAGAATAACCTCTATATTTCAGAAGTAAAATATATCTCAAATATATCTGTCTTCGTACCATTTGTTACTGTATTATTTAGTAAAACCAAGAAAATAAATTCTCTGTAAAGACTTACATTTTATAGGATGAAAAGGAGAGTGAAAGTCGGTTTTTTTGTGTGTGTGCAATTTAAAAAGAAAACATAAAGCCTAATACAATTTAAGAAGCACATATACGAGTATATATACGTACGTCTGTTCATTCTATCATAAGTGCATATAATTTTCAAAATAATGCCTGAAACAAGTTTAAGATTATATGATCAGTATGGAAGGCTTTATTGTAAGTAGAAACCAAAGAATTGTTCACCTCCCTATCGCGAATTCTTAGAATATTTCCATAGGATCTTTAAGACTGCTATGTACTAACTCTATTGAATTGGCTCACCTCAATGTTAACTTATGGAGAAAATGTGTCTACTATTTACAGTTACATAAAGGCCGATAATCCAATAAAAATGGTATTTTAAGATAGCCTGAACTTTTCTACACCTTGCGACAGGATTCATTTAATAAATTTCGTCCACCAAAGGAATATGAGAGCGTTTAAAGCACACTATACCAGATTTTTCCCTCGAATAATTTAAAATTAAAAAAATATTATTTGCATTTTTTTAAAATGAATAATACCCCATGGTGTAAAATTTCTTTTTCTATTACGGAGCATATTTAAAAAAAAGATATCTTTAATTCCAAATCGGCAATCCTTGGACACATTTTCTCCATAGGTTAACACCGCGATGAGCGAATCCAATAGGGTTAGTACACAGCAGACTGAAAGCATTTTAGAAACTGTACGTTAAAAAAAATTACTATCACAATAAAGATAAAATGTTTTTTTAAATATCTTAGTATAAATTTTTGTTTGTAAAAATTTAAACACATTTTATTTTATTTTAAGATATGTGACACAACGAAGGATTTTTAGTGGTATGCAGGTGAAAGGAAACTCCAAGAAATAGTTTTCTGTCGTGTTCTTAAACTGTATTAACTCAGACGCAGTTCCCCAGGTTTACACGCTGCTTACTTAACGACACTCTGACGCGAAACCAAATGACACAGAACACAGTTACACCGACTTAATCCCTCGATATTAACTGCGACCGTCAACATCCTCCTTTCAGGAATCCGAGACCTCCGCGATGTCTTACAAGCTGTGATAGTCCCAAACCCCCTATCCTTTGCCATCCCGTTACAAAACCCAGTTATCTTGGCTGGGCGGGGCAAGCTGATTAGAAATCCTGGAATAATTTCTGAGGGAGATTTTAAAATAATCTACTTTGCTCATCATTACTGGAATTAAGGCCGAGAGAAGCGTCTCGGAATAAGACGCGACAGATTTCATTCGTGATTAAATGTAAGTCAGGCGTATTAATGGCGTCTTTTAAGATAATAGTGGCGAGACTGGACTAGTCAGGTTAGGGTAAGTAAAGTTTGATAATGATCTTGTTCAGAAAAAAAAAATAATTAAAAAAAACTCGTGAAAACTTCTGCTCAAAATTGATTTACTTCTTTTTTTTTCTACAGTGAAATTACTTTCAGCTTTCGATTTTTCTGTTCGCTTAAATGTGTCGTTTACTAAAAAACATAAATTGCCTTTATAATTAATTTTTTTCTATTCTGCCTGTGCAGATTCTTTTAATTAAACTATCGATTTTTATGCAAGTATCTTAGAGGAAAGGGCTGGTGTAAAGTTAGTTTTGATATTTTATGGGTATGCATTTAGATTTTAGACACATTTCAATGATTAATTTGAGAATACTAACATTGTTCTAACATGACGGTAACTAGGAACAGAAAAATTCTCGCATGGAGTCCGAAATTTCTTTGAATACATTTACAGTCTTCTGAGAGAGCAATTGTACAATTAGGATTTATAGCAAACCAAACAAATCTTCTTGGTGCTTCGACACTTTAAAAAAAAATCTTAATTTTATTAAAACTGCAATCCATTGAAAAATACACATTGCAACTCTTTCGTAACTAATCATAAAGTGTACTTTAGCCAAATAACAAATGCTTTAAACCAAACAAAGTAAATTATACATAGTACCGAATCATACTCTCGCTCACGAGCGCAGTGGCCCAGTTGGCAAGGGCAGCGGGCTAGTGATCTGAAAGTCACTGGTTCGATGCTCGTCGCTGATAAATCCACTGCCGTGTACATTAATGGCAGTTGGTTCACGTAAAAGCTGTCATGGCTGCAATGTCCTCCAAGTTCTCAAAATTACCTCTGGAGGTGCGGGGTCAAGGGTTCTGATCTCGTCATTTGACTCGGTTCAAAATTACTGACCACAAGGTATGACTTGAGCCACAAGAGTCGGACTGGTCCTTTGGCCAAGTCAGACTCTTGTGGCTCAAGTCAGACCTTGTGGTGCCAGTCAAAACAGGAGCCGCACCTTCATCGTCCATAGCCTTCGGAACTTGATCTGATGTTGCTGTCGGTCAAGTGGCATAAGCAACAACAACAACACAACATACTCTAGCTTTGCTACTTCATGTTCGATTACATTCAGGGATTATAGGTTTCTAAGAAAGATTTGAATAATCAATATGGGGTAGGTGTCCCAGATATCGCCTACTCTAACTTTTTTTCGACATTTCATCCACTTTTTAGTTTCTTATTAGGCTGGAAACTCGAAGAACATCCATAAGAACTACTTCCTTTGGTATCCTGAGATCAACCAGCTCCAAAACCAGTGCCAGTTTAAGTTATGTAGCTAAATTGGAAAAAAATTAAATTTCCAGTGAACTCCAGAGCGGTTCCTAATATCGCCTATCTCTGTTCCTCTTACAGCCTACCAAGCGACATTGGGAGCACCTGTTAAAAGGTCTTGCTAGCAAAGTCTCTGTTTAATGCACTTTCAAATGGTATAAGCAAACTTAGAATTAGGATGCACCTTCCTGGTTATTCACTGGATTCCGATTCTTTGGAGCCAAAGTTTACGAAGACAACAGCCAAAACAACTTCAGACGCCATGTAGTTTCTGTTGTCAGTGATAAGAGCGTTGTCGCTATCGCCACTGTTAATACAAACCCAGAACTAAGAAGTTACTGCATTTTCTCATACATAGCGCGAATCATACTTTGGAAACACGAGTAGGCGATATTAGGGACAGGGGCGATATTTGGGACAAGCACCCTATTAAGTTTACATAAGTAACTGTAATACAAAACGATATTTCAGCTGTACATCTTCATGGGTAAAACATTCGGAGGAGAGAGTTGTAAAAGCTCTCTGCAGACATATGACGTGTATCCTTTCTACATTAAACTATGTGACATTTCTATGTTTAAATCTGGAACTTTAAATTATTTTCTGGAAAAGTTAATTTAAAAAATAATTTTGGAGAAATTCTTTTAAAACTACGTAGCTTTTTATATTTACGCCCATATTCAAAAATTTGCTTTTTTTCCAGTGCAATTATAAAAGATAGCAGTAGGAAAATTTCTCACACATTAGTACCGGGACTGCGCCGAGGTCAACTCATACGTCCACTCAACTGCCTACTAACTACCGACAAAATTGTACATTTTTCAGTTGCATGTCGGTTTCTGTCACCTCAACCTACAGCAGTCACGGATTCAAGAGAAATTAATTTGCATAAATGCTGAGAACATAAAATTCTCCTCATAACGAATTATGATTACCTTTAAGCCTGAATTCCCTTACTTTCACTGGTATTTATTTGCTAACAATGCTATAGACGTTTGCCTTAACCTAACTGAATTTCTCAATGATCCATATTTACATCTTTATCCACCACTAAACTTATTTTCATATTTTAAATCCGTGTTGCAGCTCCCTTTAATAGAGAATCATCATCTTTGGAGCAAAGCTTAATCAATGCTCGATTCGTCCCCTATTAATCAGCGTAGAGTTTCATTTCATTTGACCGAAAGATGACGGGCCAGCCTATTAAAAGCTTCCCGCGCTGTTAAATGAATGACTTTAGTCGTCATTAAAGGCATTAGTCAACGGAGCAGTTCCGGTGTTCTGCCTCTCTGGAAAGCAACAGAATTGAATTTCATGGATTTTGTTACCAATCAATTTCACACTGATCCTCGAGGTTTACAGACGGACGATGGAGATTTTGTGGAGCGAAAAGTCCTGTAAATATGTAACTGAAAATCTCTATCGCTTATTTTTCTGCTGAGGTCTAGGGCCAGGTTTACAATATTATTGGAAAGGCATATACATAACATGGGAAGTGAGATAAAGCCAGCAGGGCATTACTGTGAACTATCGGGGTTATCTCGCTATTCCCGAAAAGCGTTCAGAAATGACACTGCGTTGGCTTCAAAATGTTTTTCGGAGTCTAATCGATTTTAGTTTCATTGATGCTAATGATTGATATGAATAGGATTATTTTAATTTTACATTCAAAATTTGAATTATTTAAATGTGCGTTCGTCGGTTCATTTTGGAATTCATAAAAAAAGCGTTTATATCTTAGCCCTTTAAAGAACTACCATCTCTCTGAAATCTTGCAGACTCTTGTAATTTCCCTCATACAAGGATATGACCATTAGAAGGAGCTATTTAAAATTAAATTTCAGGTTTTCTATTGCCATTGAAGAAGAGAGATGGTCTCTTCTTGAGAAAACAGTTTTTGTTACGATATCGGCAACTGTTTGTGCATTAAACTGATTATTGGGAATGACTATATATCTGACAGACTTTGATGTAATGGTATGAGAGACTCATACCATTACATCAAAGTATTACTATATGCGATTTATGTGATTCTGAACATGAATTTATGGCTAATCATCTGCGCCTTACAATGCATTTGATGATTTTAGTGGACACGTGCAAAGGTATTGGCCATGGCGCAGTAGCCTAATGCTTGGCATTGGCCAACAACTAAAGCTCATTCAGCAACAGTACTCAACATTTAGATGCTTTACTGAAAATACGACCTAAGGTATTCGCACATTTTTTTTCGATATATTTATTTATAACTGTGTTTTTTTCTTTGTGCTATCAAACGAAACGAAAACATTAAATACCCAGCAGATCATAGAAGTACTGTTAGTTACAATAAAGTTTCTTTATATCTAAAGGTCTACTTTTTGAATATTTTCGACAATTTTGACAGCATTACTTATATTGCTTAAGTAAAACCCGGGGATTAAACAAGTCAGGAACACAGTAACTTATTAAAAAAACAATAAAATTATTAAAGGTAGTTAAGTTCAAACAAATTGATACAACTGTTCAACAGGTTGTGGAACATTAGTTATGATTGTACTTATGCACAATACCCAAATGTTTTTGAGAACAATTTTCAAAAGCATTTGTGAATTGTCCAAGAGACAACCACTCGTAAGGCTCCTCGGCGTAATGAAAAACTATATTTGTTACTATACAAACTGGTTCCCATACTTGATTATTATTGAAGATTTTAGGAAGAGCTGTGCTTCCCAATTTACTACAATTTCGACCCTCCTTTGGATACAGTAGACTAAAATAAATCCGCGAATACTGTGGTTTATCGTAGAAAATTTTGAAGGTAAAATCCCTATTTTTAAACTACTACTTTCTACCATTAACACAAGCTGTATTTCTCCTGTGGCACAATTAGTACTTGGATAACAACGTAATTTCTAATGGCGTTTATGGTTCAAACGCTGAATTATTATCACTGATTTTGTTTACTGGCACGAAGGGGGTTATATCTGTAACTACCCCCTTTTATGCCTGCACTGCAATATTTTTCCAGACTCCATTGTTTTTGTTAGTCATCCACTTTGCATGCTAAGTATCTATCTTCGTGCCTAGTCAACGAATTATTTTCGCAACGAATCACTAATTAACGTTAAAACCTGACGAGTATGGAAGTTTAAAGCTCCGTTTCTTCTTACCATTTTGCAGTAAAATTAACAGTAAATTTTTAACGCGACCAAACTGCTCTAATTTTAACATTAGTTTTGTAGATTTTTAATAGTGGGCTTTAGCACATGAAATATTCTTGGCATATCACTTTTAACAGCAGATTATTTCTACTGATTACACGGCTCTTTGAATATTTTTAGCTGTTAAGATCAATCTTCGTAGAGTTCTATGAAACCTTGTACGTTGACTTCAATAAATTGTTACTGGGAAAACCTATCACTTCAGTAAGAATGTTTTTTAGACAATGGTTTGCGACCTAAAATATTAGGCAATTTTAAGTGACTTTTGGCCCCTTTGACAACGTTTTTGTTTCTTACGTTATCAATCTTAGTTTTAATTGTTTTGTGCTTTCTGTTGGGTGTTATGAAAACATCAACTTCATTGGGTGTTATGAAAACAACAAGGTTTTAGTGACAGGATAAAACTTCTGAATGTTTATGACAATTTTGACTACAGTCACAGTGTTTATAACAATTTTAACTCTACTCTGATAGTTAATAACATGATTAATATTATAGAATATTATGAATTTCTAACATATCACTCCAAAGACCATTGGATATCTATTTTAGTTGGTAAAAAAGGCCTGTTGAGTTTTCCTGAGATCTCTGATAGTTTTGAATGCTGATTTGATAATTTTAATGATAGCAGTAATAAATTTCAGTTCTTTATTAAAGGATTACAAACATTCTTTTCTATTACAAAGGAATTTCATTTGACTGGTTTATTGAATGTAATACTACATTTCCCCCCAAAAGGAGTATTTTTGAGACATCTCCCTCCCCCCTCTTATCGAAAAGCATCCATATCTGCAGCCCCTGCAATCGCCATTCCTGATGGGCAGTGCCCCAAGGCGTGATCCCATCAAAATTAAACTTATCACCACTCTATCCCTGAATTCCAATTATCCATCAATCGAGAAATCGGCGAATTTTTGAAATAATCTCCCCCTCACCTATTATCGCAGGTATTAGCCGTAAGAGTAGCGCCCGGGAGTTTACTCTGCAGAGAAGAATTGCAAGTGGCAGATTTCGTATTCGTTATTAATTTCCAGCTGAGTGTATTAATGGTGTCTTTAAGATAATGACCGGGAGAGACGCTCGCAAAGTTCAGTTTCGGGAGGGGAAGTAATGAGGCTCTCGAAGGGAAAAATGCTGTTCCAGAATAGTCTGATAGCCTTCAGCTCCGACGTGAAAGATGGAATGCGATTTAAAGCATTGGCTTAAAAGGGAAGGATCGCGTTATGCTGGATTTGCTTCGGGACCTTCCAGAATTAAAACGTGATTCAGTGATTTTCTCCTCTGACTTCACATGTGTCTTCATCTGAGATACTATCACGTGACATGAATATGCTCTCGAGTGTCTTTTACGGATTGCAGTCGGTCAGCGTAGATGAGGATTTGTACTTAGCCGAGATCTAACCCCTCGGAACTTTGAGAACATGTGCCTTATTTACTTTTGATCATCCATTCTTGACAATTTAAGTACGATAAACAAATGTAGCATAGGATTTTATATTTCTTTAATTCCATTAAGTTTTGTTTAAAACAGTATTTTCTGTATATATCTGTGAATTTGTACTTAATCAAGGCCTAACCCCCTGTAACTTTAAGAACATGTGTCTTATTTACATTTGCGGACACATTTTTGGCAATTTAAATACGATAAACAAATGTAGTATAAGATTTTTGTATTCCTTTATTTCCATTCAGTTTTGTTAAAACAGTATTTAATTTAGATACGTTTACAAACCCATACTTAGCTATCCAAACATGTTGTAGAAAACGTAGCATAAGAATTTTATTCATTTATTTCAATGCAATATACTTAATATGGCATCTGCCATATCTACGTTTATAGACCCATTCTCATAATTTAAACACGGTAAAAAAAATATGGTAGAGTTTATATTTTCATTCATTTCCACCTAGTTTTATTCATTTATTATCTGCTATGGGGAAGGGGATAAACCAAATTTCCCCCTTCACACTTGAATGCATCTTTCACGGGACTATAGCGAATAAAAATAAATTAATTGTATCATCAGTAAATGGTAACGCCTATCGAGTATACGGAAGGGTTAGCTACGGATTATTTTTAATCGTAATCGTTTTAGAGTTACCCAAACATAAATTTGCAACACTTTATGTAGTAAAAGTAAAATTCATTTATAAGAGTTAAACAATAATGGCGTAATTTCATCACAATAAAATACACAAATGTGGATACATACATACATACATACATACATACATACATACATATACATATATATATATATATATATATATATATATATATATATATATATATATATATATAAATAATTATATATATATATATATAAATAAAATTTATATATTGTCGGATACTTAGATCTTTTAAGTATGCAAATAGGTTATCTCTAGAAAAATAATTATTAGGTTTAGAAATGAAACATCTGGAATCTTTAAATTGTGATTATTCCCTCAACTTATATAACGCTTATAATACATGCAATATATTCCGAATGTCTGATTTATGATTATATCTCTGCTGTGTATTTCAAAATCCTTCAAAATCACCAGAGCCATTCCCAAAAGTGAAGGCATACTAGGGTAATATCAACGAAGTTTTTATTTCCACCGTTCGGTCTCTGATCTCCAGTTATCCCAACAATAGTGAAATCGAGGCATTTTTGAAACAATTTCCCCCCATCTCTCTCGCGTTCTATATTCCAAGAATTGGACCGGAAGAATAGCACCTGAAAGTTTATTCTTGGCAAGAGAATTGACAGCAGATTTTACATTCGTTAATAATTCCTGGCCGGGCGTATTAATGGTGTCTTTAAAATAATGACCAGGAGACGCAAAGATGGATTTGGGAAGAGGATAAAATGAGCGTCTCCCCTAACGAAAAATGGTGCTCCAGATTCTTCTGATAGCCGAAAGATGAATTAAATTCAATTTAATGCCTCCATGTGTTCATATTTAAGTATCAGATTGATGTTTGACATAAAATTTTAAAACAATATGCTCTCTTCCCTAGTAATCTTTGTATCTGGCTATTTATGGCAATTAAATGCTAATGGCAGGAAGGAAAATTTAGAAAGGAGGCAAAAGTATGTAAATGTTTTCAGAATTCATAAGGCTATTTTTATTGACTTTGCATACTGAGAATTTTTTGATACTGCCGACAAGCAACTACACATTTTTGCAGTGAAGTTTTTGGTAGAGAAATATTTTATTTCGAACAGAAAAATTACAAAGGCTTATGAAATTATTTATATCGCTTGTGACTCTGTTTTATTTTAATGTAAATAAAACTTCAATTTTCATCATTTTGAAATTTTTCATGGTAGGGTACCTCTTGAAACAACTTGCCATGTGCAAATTTGGCTTGTTTGAACGAATATAGCAAAAACCACTCGTTTGACGTCTTCAATCATTTTCTTTTCTCTTAGAAGATATAACGCAATCCCTCTTTTGACCATGTTTTAATTAACTCGCTTTCTTGTTGGTTCAGTACAAATCTTGCAATCGATTTTTAACTAACTTCCCGACTAGCTAGACATTTGAAACTTTTAGAATAGCTCAGAACACGATGACAACGCATTCTTTTAATACTTTTAGCCATCTTTAAGCAGAGTTAAATTCATTTTCAGTTAATTTTGTTGTTTGAAAATTTCTTATAATTGCTATTACGCATTTGATCACCTTCTTTCAAGTTAATGGGATAATTCATCAAAAAAAATTTTAAAATGTATTTATTGATACATAGAATTGTGAAGTTTATATGATTCAACAGAAAATTAAAAAACGTGGTACATAAAAAGTACTTTTTATCTTGTAATTTGTTATGTTTTATCCATACTTGATGCTTTTTATATAAGGGAACGGTGGACGTTAATTTTTTTATACTTTTTATTATAGCGGTATGAAATTTTGTACATATATATATTTCACCAGAAGTATGTAGAATACCTTAAAAGAAATTTCCAATCTTATTATAATTTTAAGATTTTTTAAAAAATTTAAAATTCATAAACAAAATCTTAAAATGCTCTTTACAGCTTAATTTTTGAGATATTGCCTTGATTTTACATTTTAATCACTTAAAACTGTATTAAAAGCAAACCTGGGTATCAATTATTTAATCCCTTAAATAGTTAATTTTTGAGATTATTTTTTCTGAATTCCATACCGATTTTCATCGAAATTTTACCTTTTAATAAGTTACAAATCAAATTTAATTACCTTAATGAGGTCGAATTGTAAAATATATGCTCAGTTTCTTTGTAAACAGTGTCAGGATTCTTCCTTATCAATTTCATGAATTTTGAACAAAAATTAAGTCGCATAGAACATTTAAAAAATCTGAAAACCCTGAAAAATCTGTTTTAAGAAAAACAAATTTAAAATTTGTTAGTATGCTTACCCTTTATAAATTACTTCGCAGAAGCTTCATAAATGATATTTTACTGGAAAAAAAAACTATTTGGGTACTATTATAGTATAGAATTTTTTGTTTATAATAATACAACCAATATTGCAATAAAAAAGATTTGTTCAAATAAAGGTTCACGGTCCCCTTAAGTTGAAGCTTTTCTTTCCACAGTAGTGGAGATAATGGATTGATGGAACATATTATGAGAGTTTCCTTAGAGGAGCCAAAGGAGTTAGGAAATATATATATTGAAAGTGCCCATAGCGGAGTTATTGTAGTTATGAAATATGCTTATAAAGTCCCGGTAGTGGTGACAATGGAGTTATGAAATGTATCATGAGTATCTGTGCAGCGGAGCAAATGGACTTATGAAATAAATCATGAGCATCGGTGTAGTGGAGACAATTGAGTTATGGAATACATCATGAGTATTGGATGTAGCGGAGCCAATGTAATTATGAAATATATCACGAGTATCGGTGCAGCAGAGCCAATGTACTTATGGAATATATCATGAGTATCTGTGTAGCGGAGCCAATGGAGTTATGATATAAATCAGGAGTATCGGTGTAGCGGAACCAATAGAGTAATAAAAAAATCATGGGTATCGGTGTAACGGAGCCAATAAAGTTATGAAATATATCATGAGTATCGGTGTAGCGGAGCCATTGGAGTTATGAAATATATCATGAGTATCGGTGTATCGAAGCCAAAGGAGTAATGAAAAAAATCACGAATATCGGTGTAGTGGAGGCATTGGAGTTATAAAATATATCATGAGTATCAGTGTAGCGGATCAAATGGTGTCATAAACTACATTATAAGTTCCCATGGGATCCCCTGTAGTGCGAAGTGTTAATAATCAAAAGATAAAGATGTTTATAAATTTTGTGATAATTTTCTGAAACGTATTATAACTTATGTACAATAGTTTTAGTTTCCCATTAAGGAATAGTTTGGAAAAAAAATTATGCTTCCGTGAAACTCCCAAGTCTTCATGAGCCTCGAACTAGCTAATCATCCAAGCGAAGAGACATACCGAATGGGGGAAAACGAGCGAAAAGAAATAAAACCAGTCTTGCTATTTTGTAAACAAAAGCTTCCAAAAATATATTAGCTATAAATAGAAACTGGTTAATACCTTTCCCCTAAGCATATATTTGTTTAATATAGCAGTATAAATGCATGTCTTGTATACAAATATTTGTGTACAAAAATACATATCTATAGTGTGCGCGCATGAATGTACCTTATATTCTAATATTTTCTTCAGTTTTTCTCTTGATTTTTTGTGAAAAATAGCACGTACAAAAATAGCAATGATAAATAATATATAACCTTTCCAAGCTGCGATTTGATAACTTGGATGCAGTTTAATACGAAATTCGCATTAAAATGGCTATAAGTTAATTTTTACCGCTTAAACTTACACTTCAAACATTTATTTCATTTGCTTAAAAAGATGAAGCTTTCATTTATCCTCTATAAACCTGCTTTATAGCACCCTCTTCGAGCATTCACCCTCACCTACAATTTACAAATATTGCCAAAATTTTGTCTAAAAATATTTTCCCCTTCTTTCAAATATTTTTTTCCCAATTTCTTTCCTTCTTTTTCCGTCTATGTTGCAAAATTCTAAAAGATATGATATAAAATGACTCATCCTCATCTATATCTATTGAAAGTTATGATTGTAAACAACGATCATCTTACCGTGGTATCGAAATTGCCATCCGTTGTCAAAAACATTCTAAAATAAAAATACTGCCATCAGAGAACAGATTCAGTAAACATGCATTATAACTTTGACAGTTCGAAATCACCGTTGTCCAGAATACAGCACATCCCTCTGCATTTCGCGGTGGAAAAAAAAATGA
>OU015492.1:65854221-65964221 GCA_907164885.2 Dolomedes plantarius
ATTTTTATGATTTCCATTGTAGTCCTCAAGTGTAATGCTACACCCAATCCCATGGCTATTTTTTTAAACTGTATTAACATATTTTATTATGGTGTTTGTTACTTATGTCTTACAATAAATGAATAAAACCAGCAATGGAGTAAGTATTCAATTGAACTTAAATTTGACATTTTCGTGATATAAATTCCACTTTGATTTAACATTGAAAAAAATTGAAAATAAAACTAAAATTCTGTAAAAGGTGCTCCGAGTTTCTAATCTCATTCCGAAAAGGTGCCGCAGACGTAAAAAGGTTGGGAATCCCTGGTCTTTTCTGTAATGTCTGTTAGAAGGAGAAAACTGGGAGTTGCATAAATATACTGCAGTTTCTTATGATTGAAATTCATTGGCTGAGTTTTTTTTTTGATTGATGGGGACGCCAGCAAAGACAAAGCCAATATATAACCCAAAGCGTATGTAGTGGGAACAAAAAACTGAATACTCTTTGTACCGCAATAGAAACTTAATTAACATTTATGACTATCGTCAATTAGCCGAAAACTGATAGTTAGAAGCCCAAAAACTTTCTTTGAGAACTTAGAATGAAAGCTTTCATGCCCCAGATTGAAAATAAGCTTACCAGCAACCGCAAAAGAACGAGACGGGAGAGATGGAAGATGGAGAGAAAAGTTATAATTAATTTAATGAAAGTACTTGATAAAGAGAAAAAGCACCAGAACTAATCCCGGCTCATCCATATTCGAAATAGCGGAGACCGTTCTGACACGCGGAGATACAGACCTTATCAAACAACTCCCTATCAAAACATTGCATGAAGATTTATCTATGGCCAGAGAACAAAGAATCTGATCTCGCTGCGAATAATTTATTTCGATTTTCTCGGCACACGCACACACACACACACCTGGCACATTTTTTGTCTCCGGTAACTCGGGGTAATGGTTGCCATTTGGCGTTATTTATCGGTCCCATCTACCCTCACCTCGGTATATCCGTTTTTCACGGCGTATGACAATATGGCTTTAGCGGGGGAATCACCATTTCTCGTCGCTGTGTGTAAGATGGCGTAGTTTATTTAGTCATATATTTTTTTTCTATTTTTTTATACACGTTTTTCTTTCTCTTTTTAAGAGGGAAGCTATTTCCGCTCAAAGGGGTTTTCTAAAAACGATCTTCGATGTTTTGACACGGTGTATTTTTTTTCTTCTAACCTCCGCTCTTTTTCCCTGAAAGGGGAAAAAAATTATTTTTATCGCTGATGACTCAGCTTATGTTGGGGAATAAGAGTTTGTACTAATTTCTTTGAGGTATGTTTAAAAAAAAAAAAAACTCCAAAAATTATGAAGAGCATTCGCCCAGATCGTGACCGCAACACTAATGTTTTTTTTCTTTGGAAAAATGAATAATACAAATTTTTTTTAAAAAGGTGTGTTTTCTTACATTTAATTTAAAAGAAAAAACCCTCAGGTGCAATCAAATATTTGATAGTGGCCCATTTTTTCTTTCAATCTACTCTTTGCCTGTAGATGTATTTTTTCCTTCAGTATTGTTCTAAGACGGGGAAGCAAAGCTCCTTTTATGAATCTGCCATACATCTTTTTTCTTTCCTTACATCAATCAAAAATTACCTGAATAAGTTTTATTTATCTTATATTTAAAAATGTCGAACTTTTCTCAGTTAAGATAAAATTATATATAGGTTTTATCTAATTGTGCTTACTTACAGTTTAATTCATTTTATCCTATTTTTTTCGATAACTTGACTTTGTTTTTCTTTTCTGTAGTTTCTCAGAATTCGCTCAAAAATTCCCTTACTTCATAAATGCCTTATTATCTATGACCATTGTCCCATGATGTCTACTTTTTAAGATTCACTTACTTTTTATCTACATTTGTTTTAAATTTTGTATTTCTTTTCTTCAAAAGTAATTAAAAAATTTTCTTTCGAAATATTATCTTTTTTGGGTTTGCTCTTGGTGTCTGGCCATAACTCAATGGTGTGACAAATCGAATATTAATTGAAATTTTATACTTAAAACATTCCAATTGAGTCCATTTACTTAAAATTTTGAAAATCTGAAAGAAAATATGTATACCAACCTATTTCTATAATTATTTTTTTAAATAAATTATTGTCATTCAGATTGCGTATATATAAATAAATAAATATATATATATATATTTATATATATATATATATATATATATATATATATATATATATATATATATATATATATATATATATATATATATATATATATATATATATATATATATATATACATATATATATATATATATATATATATATATATATATATATATATATACATATATAATTAAAGACAATAGGATTAAGCATATTATAGACTTGAAAGCTGTGCTAACTCGTAATAATTACCCAGTAAGTCTATCCAAAAACATTATTGGTTGTTTTTGTTTTAATGAATAGTTTGTTCTGTTGCATTAATAAGTTAAACATAACAATAGGTTAAAATAAAAATAATAACTACTAAAAACAAAAATAAAAATCATAAGAAAAATAAAAAAATAATTAACTCATAGTAGTAACAATAATAAAAACTAAATAAATAAAGGAATAATAGTCTGAAAATATGGTAACCTAAGTAAGTCTGTAACTGAGTATCCACTACCTCAATGGTTGCAAGTTATATGACGTCAGTCATCTTGTTGTTACAAGTTCTTAACTTCCACTCTGACTAGCGCCAGGCTTGGTGTTCTTTGGTTAAGTACTTTTATTCAAACTTAATTCATTTATTATTCAATTCTTCTGTTAATAATGGATTGTACGGTGTCTGAGTGTGTTTATTTAATAGATCATACTCATCAGAAACAATCCATTGGTTTTTAGACAGTATTGACACCGCTGATGAAGAAATGCTGTCAAAAACCTTTTTCATACTTTTCTTTACATGTTGGATGTTCCTGGCTTCAAGTAGCTTTAGAGCTATTACTGGTTTTCTCTTTCATCTTATTCTTATATATATATATATATATATATATATATATATATATATGATGGTTCAACCTTATAATAAATAATTCTGTATCGAAAAGTTCTGTGGATTTAGTTTATGTTGCTTATACTGTGATTACTGATGAAGGTGTAAGGGCAAATGAAAAACTCTTGTTTAATATTTTCTGCAGCAAATTAGATCACTTTAGTTGGTTCACACACAAATATTTACATATATCAGCGAGTGATTGTGCTTGCCCTTGTATGTGTTAAATTCATAAATATATGAATGAGATTAGTCCTATGAATACAACAACGATGTTTCTTTATATCATATTTTTTAAATGGCTCTAAGCTTTTTGCATCCTTTTTATTCTAATCTCCTTCTACTTATTTCTTTCATTTAAGCTTTATTCGTAAAAGTATCTATACTTATATAAATAGAAGATAAAATGTAACCATCGTAACAATTTATAACCAAATCATATATATATATATATCAAAATAGATTTACGGATTTCCAAGAAACTGTTTAGCAAGTAATTTATTTACAACCAATTTTTTCACTGCTAAAAATATAATGGGACCTTCAAAAGTTTTAAAGGCTAAATCCATTACGAATTTTGGAAATTGGTGAAAGCAAAAATCGCTCCCAGATTATACGCCTTCTTTCTGTATAATTCATCTTCGTCTAGCTTTAATTTGAAACAGCCTGTGTCAGATAACTGCCTTTTTTGAACGTGGACGCCATTTTGGGAAAGATTACTGCCAAAAATGGTTGGACAAGCATCATAGGTCTTTCGTGACACATTTTTTTAAACATTTTTATATTTATATATATAAATTTTTTTCGCCAGAGATGTATTCCTGTAATAGTTGTAGAACTAATAAAAGAAGCTGCATTACAGACATAGCATTTTTGATTATATTCTAGTGATTTATTTTATATTTAAGCAGCTGGTATTGTGGGGAACCCAAAATTCAACCTTAAAATAAATCAAACGATTATTAACAAATCTTGTGGGATGATCGAATGGAATCTATGTTCTGTATGCGCAATATTTGGCTATTATTTTACTTATAGAGATTAGTGCATGGTGGTTGTAACGTTAGACTAGAGGATTTGTTATTGTGTAATTATTGGTGAATTAAATAAATTGTTAATTGCTATGCTATTGTATAACTGTTCGATAATAATTTATACTCCTTAATAATTAGGTAATTAGATTGTTACGATTCATTAATGAAAGACTAGAACTAGTAAGCAAAATGCTTTATTTATAAAGTTTGCTCACAAATTTTCAAAATTTTGGATACTAAATTCTTAATAGAAAAAATTCTTAATAACTGACATGAAATAAACTTATGAAACACAAAATAAGTAGTTAGTGGCAATATATTATTAGTTTCAGAACAAATATTTCATAAACGCGTCCAAACACATTTTTAACTGGGAAGTTATCTGCGAGTAGTGAAATATTGAGTAAATATGAAAGCTAATATAAGTTTAATCATCTTCTCTCATGGGCTCATTTTGTTTTATAAGCGTTATCAAGATTAGCATTGTTGTTTAGCTTAAATTAAACATATATATATATATATATATATATATATATATCCTTATGTCGCAATGAAGTATGTTGACACGGCTAGTTAACACTTATAATACATTTATTAGCATATATCACACCACAGAAATTGCAAAACTTATACACACACAAAGTTCAAGAAAAAAAATAGAAGACAGGGTTACATGTTTAGGATCATACTAGAGACTAGCTGCTGCTTGCTCAAAGGTTGGATTTACACTGAGAGAGTCACTGTTCAGTCCGCTAGGGGGCGTTGTTTGTTCAGCTACACACACACACACACACACACACACACACACATATATATATATATATATATATATATATATATATATAATTTCTACAATGAACAAAACTGTTTATTGGGACAATCACATCATCACATCAATGCTGCTCAGCCTGACGATGAACAATTAAATAGTTCAAAAAGTGTACTCACCCCCTTCTAAAATTTATCGTGACTAAAGAAGTATCCATTACGTACCATTAAATAATGACGCATTTCCGTACTTTTGTAAAATAACATCTTCATGTCGTACTTTTGATTTCATAAACCATGACATATTTCAGAAGTATCTAACTATTGTTTATCAGAAACGTTTCAAAAGAATAATAAAACCGAAACCATTCACTGCAATTTACAACACGAGCAGCTTGGGGAAAACAATAAATTCCTGCAGCTTCATTGGTTAGAAAATCAGCACAAACATCTAATCATTTCAAAAAAAAAAAGAAAAAAAGAAATGCATGGCAGTTTTAGTACTTGTTTCGTTAAAAATATTAGTATCGCGTTCTGGAGCAAATATGTCTTCCTGTCAAACCTGAAAATACGAGGCAAAAATTCCCGCCCACGTGCAACTCTGGAGCTCCCGTAATCATGCAATAAACAGGGACGTTTGCTTCATAACGAAAAATTCCATATTCACTCCCATGCTTCCTCCGTGAAGGACCCCATTAATAAAACATTCGATTGCCGGCCAATAATTTCGTTGAATTCAATTAAAAGCTCCGAATTGATTTATTCCGAAAGTTCTGGCTATCTTCCTCCCAACCGAAATTTTGTCACGAGTTGTTCTTCTTCCCCCGAAAATCACAGTGATATTCGCCCCCGTTATTTATCACAACTTCGCTTCATTACGCGGTTATTTATTTATACTAATTAAGTGAATTAATGTTTACAAAACTCCGGTTACGAGTGCAATCCGATAAGCCCGGGCACTGCGTACTATTGCTGGAAAAGAGAGAAAAGGAAGATAATTCCGTTTATTCGCTCTCTCTTTTCCTTCGAAAACTATCGGAACGGGATACGCACACGGATAGAGAGAAAGACGGAGCCTACTCTATTAATTCGTTCCGAAGCAGCGTTCGGAATTGATTGCGGGCTCGGGAGTAGTGGGGGTAGCCGACAAAATAAAAGTGTATCTGTAGCGCGGTTACTTGTTTTCGGGGGTCTCAGAAAACACCGCCAAATAATACACCGTTCCTCCACGTAATTCATCATCATCAGTAGAGGCTCATGGGAACGCAACACGTGTTCCGAAGGATATCCAGACGCATTATGAATCCCAAAATCCTCCCCCAAAAGAACATTTTCCGAGGAATTCTTTGTTTTAAACGAGCAATTAAATTATAAGGTTTCGCAGGAGGTTGGGGGGAGGGAAAGCAGTCCAAGAAGAAGGTAGAACTTTCGCAAAAAAAAATAAAAAAATAATTCCGGTTTTTCCATCTTGGAAATAATTGAGAGAGAAGCTTATTAAGGGCACTATAATTGTTATCATCTATTATACTGCATCGTCTGGAATGAAGATTTGTATAAATAAAGGTTTTTTGGTGCGTAATTTTCATTTTGGGCGATAGATTATCTCCAGGAATTGCTTTTTTTTTTTTTTTTGTGAGTCTCAAGTTCTTTTCGTGGGTTGGTGGGGTGGGGTGGGGAGCGATGTTTGAACGGGAATATTTTTATGACCAATTAGGAAAAGAATTTTGCACCCATAATACCCCTGTATGTTTTGGTCATTAAAGTTTCTTTTTTTTATTTGTTCGCTTTTTGATGAACAACTCGAACGGAATATCCGAATTGTTTTGCATACATTTCCTATTATCAAAATGATATTTAAATCGGAAGCTTAATTAGCTCATTGGTTTTTTTATATCGCTTTTTGCTTATAGGAATGTGATAATTTACCCCGTTAATACATCAATTATGTAGAGACTTAAATCATTAAATGCATATGCATTTCGTCAACACAGAAAATGACGTTCTTCCCTGAACTCCTATGATTTACCTAACCCTATACATAAACACTATGGTAATGTCCCAGTACCCCTTGTCAGAAGAGGTTTCTTTCAACGTATAAAAATCTCCCACTTTTAAATTCCTTTAAATTTTTCACCTAAGATAATCTTCCAGGAAAATTTTCTTCACCTATCAATTTATCTTCCATCTTTTTTATTGGCATTGTTTTGCGGTATTCAATACCATTTTCATTTGAATAACCTACTTTGATTCTGTATATTTCATCGGTTTTTTACTGGCATTGTTAAGTAGTTGTTAATACCAAATGAGCATTTTCTAGCCTCCAGAGATGTATAGTGGTTTGCTGCGTAAACTGCCATAAACATGGATTCGAATCTTAACCAATACATGGGTATGTCTGTACCTTTCTCCTCATAGGTAGTAACATTGAATCGGCCACTGTGAGCATCCTCATGAAATGTCCAACATGTTTTGTGGAGTATATGGGCAAATGTTCTATGGGGTAGGAGATTCTTATTAATAGAAAAAAATTATATTGTTTTGTTTTCTATTAGACATTCCTTGGTTTCGGGATTATTTCTCAACTTTACTCGATGTAAAATGAATAAGTATGAATATTTACATAAGTAGTATTATTCATAAGCTAATCTATGTATATAAAACAGTTCCGTAACTGGCTGACTTATAGACTCACTGACATATAACGCACAGACCAAACCGCCGGACATAAAGGGCTGAAATTTTCCATGGCGATTCTTTTTATAGTGTAGATTTGCACTAGGAGAGATTTTTCAAAAATTCTTCTTCGATTTTTTAAAATTAAATTTTTAAGCTGTTTTTGTAACATTCTTTAAAGTTTGCTTTTAAAATAATAATCCGAGGGTTATAAAATTGATATCACGAGAAAGATCATAAAAATTCCTTTAAAATGAAATCATTTTCAAATCTTTACCTCCATTTTCTGATTTTTGGGGACTTTTTAAAGATTAATTTTTAGAATTCAATTTATTACATGCTGATCAAATGGTTTCTTTTCTTTTAATTTTGCGTCACGTGCATAGCAACGAAATAGACAAAGAAAATTTTATTTTTCTTGCTAATGCAGCAGACGATTGGACATTATCCAAAAAAATCTTAACATACAGTAAAAGAAATGTTCCTCAAACTGTACTATATTAACTGTACTATATTCTTTACCATGTTCTCTTAGATTTAATTTGAATATTTTCTTCTACATCCTTTTGTCTATAAAAATATCTATTACGATTTTTTTATAAATATATTTTTTTTTACATCAATTGCATACGTTGATCGTTGTATTTATTATAAATATAATATATACATATTCCTTTAATTAATTGCATACATTGACCGTTGTATTTAATTTGAATGTACTCCGTAGCAGAGTGCGGGTTTTCAGCTAGTTACCTATATAGGCCTGTTTTCATAAGCTGGGATCACCTTTTAAAGGTTGCAATATGCATTTAAAATTCACGGATAGATTGTGCTTCACAGCAGTGATAGATTCTTATTATTTACTGTAGTACTATAAGGAGCTGAATAACTTTTGTGATTTTCCTGGTGGCGAGAAGGAAGCTGCGGTTACTTTAACATTTTTATTTACTCGATACCTTTCTTTAGACCCTAAAAAAAGAAATAAATTTTCATTCCCATTACGAGAGAAACAAAACAAAAAATCTAAACATCTGAACAAACAAGAAGGAAAAAAGATTTTTCGTGACGAAGTGAAAGAAAACACTTTCCAAAATATTTAACTGCTGTATTTTACCCGCAGCGAAGTGAACTGGAGAGAGAGGACGGTCAGCCAGATGAATGTCACGTGACTTCCTTTCATAAAATTTTTTCTTTGTCATTTCATTTCTTCTTTCCTTCGCTTAAATCACACAGAGATCGGGAGCAAGAATTAAAAAACCTCCAGGCGTTATGTTTTGGGGGTTTCAGATGATTTTTTGACACCTTGGGATTCTTTGTTTGTGCTACTCTTCAACTTATGAAAACAAAATCTTAGACTATATTAAGTCTCCCTTAAGACATTTTCGGGAGACTAGGAGTGGGAAATGATTTCAATAATGCCTGAATGCTTTTATTCAGGCTTAGTTATTGAAGTCTGGTAAGTTTCTGATATTTACATTAAATGTCCTTGAGTGGAGAAAAGGATTTATTTCTTTAAATAGAATGCACGGTATGTTGTGAATGGATTGAATAGTCAGCAAGTAAAGACATCAGATTTTGACAATTACAGCTAATACTACCGTTAAGAATACTTATTCATTATTCTAGCGCTATTTCTGTAGGTAGGTTTTGTTCGGACATTCCAGTAGTTGTTGCTGTTGTTGTTTCTAATGTCGCCTGTTCGGAAGTATTCTGGACCAGGCCCGTATAGGCTAGCGGGCTGAGCGGTACGACTCCGGTTTATAATGGCACCACATGGGTCAAAATGCAATTTAGCCAGGTATCACCTCAATTTTGACCAAGCAACCCCCCGGGGGGGGACATCTGGGGATCGTACCCTCTCCCACCCTCTCTGACGTCATAGAGGGATTTTCCAGTATACGGATTTAAAGTGGCTATATCCGGCCTAGACACGGAGGAATTTAATGGCGCTTGTCGGGATTCGATCCGTGCACCTTCAGATCCGAAAGCTGATGCGCTACCACTGGGCTACTATGGGCCACGTTCCCGTTAAACATGTCAATGGTGTCTAAACTTGCGCGTTTTTCTCTATACACAAAAGTACTAATTGTATTTCGATAGGGTTGGCTAGCATCAAAGGGGACATAACATATTACTTTGGTAAAATCGCAAAAGTAAAACATTTTAATATTGTCATTATACTTTTTCATACATCTTATGTTAGATTTTAAATTTCTTTAGTAACGTTTTTATTTCGATTGTTGATGCATCAAACCATGATAGTAGCCTGGGCTTCACTTAAGACAGCAAGGGTAAAAATTCTAAATATAATTAAATATTACCATTAAATATTATTAAATGCATTATTTAATAGTAATTAATTATATTTAATACTAATGTATAATAAATGCTTTGAAGGATTCGGCTTCATGTTGTTTAGTGCTCAAAAACCTAATTTCGTTTAACGTCAGCAACATGTACAGCACTTTTAACTAAATATATATATTTAATTTTACATTAATTTGTGAAAATCCTTGTAACGTAATTTTCTTTTACAGATGTATACTTTTCAAGAGTAGTTAAAAATATTTTTAAAATATTTAAAATTATAAAACACAACAAACGTTTTCTAAAGCCTCTTTTAAGGTACTTGTACAGAACCCCTCTCGGAAGCGTATCATATTATCAGTACAAAAGGAAAATAGTGAGAAAATATAAGACTCATACAAAGCGCATTTAAAGTTGTTGTTGATAAGAAATTTCCTCTAAAATACTCCTGAAATATGAGCCTTTTCTTTTACCTTAGAGGACTATGTTCAACATCGAACGTCGAACCTGTTCTTTGCATTGTTTTTATTTCTTTTTTTGCTTTGTTTACCATTAATTGAGGAAAAAATTACTCAAACAATACAAATCAAAACAAGTGTGCATAAATTTACGCTTAAAAGATTTCTTTCCTTTTAACACTGATGCCATTATGGGAATTCTGTCTAGCAGTAGAATTTAATTAAATGTCAAAAGTAGTTTGGTTAAAACGTGGGTAGTTATTAAAACTCAGATTTCCTTACATGAAAATCAATTTTTTTTTCAGATGTGAGACTAATAGAAAGGGAATAGATTTTTTATATATGTTGGGATCTCAAATACATCCTACACATCTCTACCTTAAAAAGAGGGGAGAAGATGCAAGATAAATCCAACGAAACGAGATCATGACTTGTTTTGCATTACGGGCCTTTCCTGCCAACATTTTTTTAAAATATTTCATTCTAAATAAATGGATTTTAAAATTATATAACAAGGTTTAAATAACGTATAACAATATTTATACTTATCATACCATAATATCACTTATATTACCGTAAGAAACAATTTTTGTATAAGTGAGAAACACGGTCATAATCGCTAGCGCAAAGGGCACATCACGTGTTATCTAGTTGGAAGGAATTGAGTATAACAATTTAATGTGTTTTATCCTTTTATGACTACAAGTGGGGAGGAATATTGTAAAATACAATGTAATTAATATAACCTTTCCTTAACAGAAATATCAGGTTTCATCTAAAAGTGTTGTTGTTGGGGAAATAGCAACGAAGAGGGAATATCGAGCTTTCCTTCAGCATATTGTAGCCACTTTTATTTCTTTTAACTGTCATATCCGCACCCTCCCCCCAACAACAAATCTCCCCAAAAATAAGTAGCACTTACGTCTGCGAAAACTTCAACAAGTTTTAGAAATGCAATTTTTAAAGGCCGAAAGTCAAAAAATGCTACTTAAGAAAGCGCCAGACTGTAACATGGAAAAGGAGTTTATCCTACTTTCACTGCAGTCTCAGTTTACCTGGATTTCGTTTTCAAAATATAATATACTTTAGGAATGTACAGTAATCATTTAAACCTTTCAGTGCGTTTTAAATATGAAAAGTCAATATTATAAATTTTTTTATGTCTAAATATTTGCAGTTTTTCTAGCTTTTGAAATGTATTCTTTTATGGAAATGTTATGAATTTGATAAGTCATTGATACTGACTGTATTTTTTATTTCTTTTCTAGGTAAGTGATACATTAAGCAACTTTGATAAGACTTTTCCCCACACAGTAGTAAGTTTCTTTTGCTTTATGAATCACTGAATGCCTTTTAATGTAGCAGATTAATGTACGAACTTATTATGGTGAATATTATAGGCGAATGTCTTCGCGATAAGTGCCTCCGCATTGAAAAAAAAATTATGGTGAATATATTGCTTACTAAAAGGAAAAATAAGTATTCGAAAACATATAAGAAGCATTTTAATAGTTTTGGGTTCTTGAAAATATTCCATCCTTGAGGATTATTTACCTTTTTTATACATAAAAATTACTCTTTCTCATAAAAGTTTGAATAATTACAAGAACTTTTTATAATTTTTGAAATAGACTGCATTCATAATATGTTATAATAATATTCAAATATTTTGGTACGATTTAACAAAACTCGGCTACTGCTTTTAATACATTTATTACATTTTATTATATTTTATTTTATTATATTAATTTATACATTTATTATATTTTATTACATTTTAATAGTTTTGGGTTCTTGAAAATATTCCATCCTTGAGTATTATTTACCTTTTTTATACATAAAAATTACTCTTTCTCATAAATTTTGAATAATTACAAGAACTTTTTATAATATTTGAAATAGACTGCATTCATAATATGTTATAATAATATTCAAATATTTCGGTACGATTTAACAAAACTCGGCTACTGCTTTTGTTGATATTTTCAATGGGTATACCTTCTGCGATTTAATATGAAAAGTAATTAAGATTTTTCGAGAATTATTTAAGCATTCAAAACTTAAAAGGAAAACCTATTTCAAGTAGTAAAAAAGTTAAAAAACCTTAGTAAACCTAAAAAAATATTTTTTGATGCTTGGAACATTTGTATGTCATTTAAGAATAAGATAAACAGAAAAAAATCCTTCCTTATCATGTTGAATACAAGTAAAGAGATTGCATAAGAACAATTTTTCTTTTTATTTTTTATTGCACATTGCAAAGTCATTGGGATAATACTTAAGAGATATCTGTTACGAAATATCGATATTTTGCTCTTTTAGTTCCTGTCTTATTTAAGTGCAAATTTGTAGATTGTATTTACATTCCATCATATCATTCACTCTCAGTCGAGTCGTCAACAAAGGAAAAAATTTTCTTTTAATTTTTCTATTGCACATTGCAAAGTCATTGGGATAATACTTAAGAGATATCTGTTACGAAATATCGATATTTTGCTCTTTTAGTCCCTGTCTTATTTAAGTGCAAATTTGTAGATTGTATTTACATTTAATCATATCGTTCACTCTCAGTCGAGTCGTCAACAACATGTTGCATGTCGACCTCAATATAATTTTATACCAGTTACTCCTAACTTAACGTCCGCTATACGACGCGTTTTACTTCACAACATTTTCATCTACCTCAGTCGACTGCCACTGAAGCGTTCGAAGAATTCTAAACTTCCATCAATCCTTCTCCTTCAGCAAGTATATTTCACATTTTTTTTAACCTTTCGCTACCTCCATCGTTAAATCAGATATCATACCATTTTCAGGTGAAAAAAGTTAGAGGGGAATGAAAAAATAGTATATCCTTTATAGAATTACAACAAGTATTTTCTTTAATGCCACTTCCCGAAGCCTAAATCAAAAAGGATTTATCCATTAGTCACATGAAATAACTAAAGTAACAAGTAATGAAAACTACAAAAGAAAACAAAAGCAGAAAAAAAGCTTTTAACCGTAAATTGAAGAGAGCTGTTGATAAAACTTGGGATTTGTCAGCGGTTGTTAGCAGAAGTGTAGGGGCAAGAGAGAGAGTACCATGAAGGTCATGTTGTTTTCCCGTTTCGCTTTTATTTACTTAATAACCAGTTGTCAAGACCGTACACAGTTGATCGCGGGTGAATATTAATCTATGAAAAATAAGAGTAATTGTTAAACATCGTTCTGCTTTTTAACCTTTCTGTTTTATTTGCTTATTAATTCCTAAAAGAGCTCATTTAATATTGTTACGCTCCTTTTTTAAACATGCGTTGCCAATAGGGTTAAATATGAAATAAGAAATTCAGCTCTTCCAGTCTGTAATCACTTCGTATTATTAAATGTAAAAAATAACTCATCCTTTTTGCAAAAGTTTGCAAAAGGATCCTTTATCAATCATAAAATCGCTAATTTCTTTTTATAGTCCATTTTTTTGTTTTATATTCTATTCATATCTTTTCGAATTTCGAAGTACTGACTTTTAGTTTGGTAAGTGCAGTAAAAAAGTGTTGATGAAAATTCCCCAGTGATAGAGCACAGTACCGTATATAAAACTTCAGACAATTCGTTAAAAAACTTGAAAAATATAGACTAACCACTCCACGAATAATCCTCTTTGATCAAGCTCATAACGAAACCCGATGGTGTCAAAACACCATTTATATATTTGAATGTGCACTGAATGTTGATCTGAAAAACTGATTTAGCTTTAATGTAATGTTAAACTAGGATTTTCACTTCTGGTCCTAAAGCGACAACTTATAATTTAAGTAGCTCAGCTTTATGGCATTGGTACATAATCGGTAGTTTAGGAGAACCTAATAAGAAGTCCGCAAAGTAAAAAAAAAGATTTAATCATTTCAAAAGGTCCGAAAATTGATAAATTTTATAAAATTGGGAACAGAAAAATTTTTGGTTCAAATTTTTTGGCAAAATTCCAAAAATTCCTGTATTTTTTTCGTTGATAATTAAGGGCTTCTAAAGCAGTTGTTCTTAACCTTTGATTAAATATAGACCACTTGTCCAAAAAAATGTCAGGGACTATCTACCAACCAGACCTTTTAGAGGCAAAAATGGGTTAAGTTTTCTGAATAAACAAACTATTTCTGGTATACAACTTTAATAAAAATAAACTTATAAACTAATAAGTCACAAATAAACTTAACAGCAATAAAATATTTAACGTAAAAGTAAACTTGATAAATAACATTAAAAACCTATGAAAACTTAAAAATGAGATTTTTAAGCTTGCATTTGTTTTACTAGCTGTAAAATTGCTTCAACGCCGCGAAATTGCTGCGACACTGTGGCTCTGAGCCTAAAAATAAATATTAGGGATTTTAAAGCAGATCAGGGATTTTTTAGTGCTAAAATCGACAGGAAACGGAAAAAATACAGGAATTTTAGAATTTTAACAAAAAATCGTTTTGCTCCCAATTTTGTAAAATCATAAAAGTCCTGGTCGTTTTGAAACGATAAAAACATTTTTTTTTCCATCTTGGACTTCACGGACCCCATCTAGATTTCTCCCGGACCACCGATTAAGAACTAATACCTTAAAGCTTAGCAACTTAAATTATAAGTTGTCGTTCTAGGACCTCAGACAATAACCCTATTCTAACATTACATTAGTAATGTTAGAATAGGGAAATAAAAATATAATTGTGACGATATTATTATACAATTATATTGTTATTATTAATACACAATTATATTATTATTAATATTAATACACAATTATATTATTTCGACTAGAAAAATAAAATTGTGTAATTTTTTAAAAATTTTATTTTATTTCTTGTTTATATTGTTGTTTTGTTTTGTTTTGATTCCCGATCCTTTGTAGTGTTGTGAGCTGTCTGATCTGTATAGATTAATTTCCAGAATAAAGCCATATGTAACAAAAAAATTACATTAGCGTTAAATTGGGTTTTAAGATCAACAGTCGGTATATGTTCAAATGTGTAAACGGTGTTTTAACACCACTGGGTTTCGTTATGAGCATGACCAAAGACAATTTTTCATGTAGTGGTTAATCCGTATTTTTCAACATTTTTGATGAATAGTCTGAAGTTTTATATAGGATTCGGTGGTCTATCACTGGGGAATTTTCGTCAACCCTTTTTTACTGCAGTTGCCAAACTAGAAGACAGAAATCATAAAACAGCACTTCGAAATTTGGACAGATATGAATGGAATGTAAAACACAAAAGTGGAACATAAAAAGAAACTAGCGGTGATTTTAGGATTGAAAAAGCTGAGTACTATTTTTATATTAAACTGTTACTTAAAACTACAATAAAATATCGGAGAATTCGGTGACAGTATTCATTAAACTGAAGAATAATCCAAATCAGGGTTCTTTTACATTAATGTTATGAAAACATTCAAGAGGTTTTTTGAATGTTGAAGAATTGTTAAATTTCCAGCATTCTGTATTTGAATCGATGAACTTTTACCTATTTTATATATTCCATCCCTTTCACTACAGAGGTACATTCTTTAGTATAGCACAAGATACAATCTTTTAATATCACGAAGGAACAAAAAAAATTAGCAAATTTTGCTTCAGGGAATATATCAACAGAATTTTCTCTCCACTTTAGTCTTGGGGCATACGAAAATTTCACCTTGTGAAAATGGCGTCACCGGGACGCATATCTGTAAAATCTACGGATGAACATTATTGTCGTTTAAGAATGTACGTCACAATGACGTCATATTCCCTCGATGAAATTTTCGTATGCTGAGACTAAGGCCCTTAATTTAAAATTTTGATGACAGCTTAGCGAAAGTTATATACTTGTTGGGAGGACAGTTGCAGAACAAACTTCCATCCCTAGATAAATTGACTTAAAGTACAAATATATAGAAGGGTGTGCATTTACTGTACAATATAAAAATGCTATAACTGGCAATGTAATCATCGTGTAATCACGTATTTTGTACTATTCATCTTTAAAGATCTATACTGTGTTTTAAGCCGAGATAATAAAAATTTGCCCTTTATGAGAACTTTTGTGAGACGGAACCTCATGTCTATTTGGTATTTCGTTACACAGCTCCACCCAATATAAGCCTTTTTGATGTTAGTTTTTTAATTATTTAGACTTACTCTGTATGGATCACTTATATGTGATGAAAGTTTCTTTTAGAGGTACTATTGATAGAGTTGGTGGCTTAGTTTTACCGTGCTGGGTTTTAAGAGCCCGAACCCAAAGGATTTTGAAGTTGAGAAGCTTGGTCGCTTTGAACATGTATTTTTAAAAAAGGAAGGAAATGTTTTTAGATAATAATATGTGAATTAGATAAATAGCTTGGTAAATATTCTTTTACTTTTCCATTGTAAAAATATTTAATTGGGATTATATTTTGAATTTTAGAACCGTTCTGTTTACTTAACCCCTTCCCGTCACTGATGCTAAGAAAGTGGTTGAAATCTATGGAGAGATGCAAACTACATTTGTTTTCCGTTTTTAGTTCTTAGAGACGGTTGTTTCTTAAGTAACCAAAATTGGATCTCAGAACAAAGTTTATTGAAATAAATTTTGTTTATCTGATCCCTCTAGGCCGAAAGACAGCCGATTCTCTAGGTCAGTGTAGTCCAACCTTTAGTTGTCCGATTGCCAATCAAACTTTAGTATAGGAATGTGAGGGCCAGAGCCATTCCAGAAAGAAAACTAATTACATTTTGTATTCAAAAAATTATATTAAAAGAAGTTTAATATACAAGTTTAATATACCACTTCATTTTACAGTCGAAAAATCAATATGCATTGTTGGCATTGCTTTCCTGATACAAGTTTATCAATGTCCACTGTAAGTTCAGTAAGGCAAAGTCTCAGGCTCGATTCCAGTGAAGCATTTTCAATTCGATTTCTCGTTTTTGATTTAATTTGTTTGAGAGCAGAAAAAGCACTTTCGCACACGTATGTACTGCCAAACAGCAATAACATTTCCAGAGAGTTACTTAAATTTTAAGTAACGGCATTACATTTAAGTCATTACATTTTAAGTCTTAAAAACTTATAGCAGTAAGAAGGGTTAACGATTTTTTTTCAAATTGACATTAAAATATTTTTCCAGTAAGAAGGGCAAGGGCAAAAAAAAAATGAATTGGTGGGCCGCATGTGGCCCGCGGGCCACGGGTTGAACCACACTGCTCTAGGTCATTGACCTTTGATATCACAATCCTCAAATTTAAGTCCTGCGCTTTGTAGATATAATTGCATCGTATGGAATTAGTTTTAAACTGCAAGTCCTTTTCTATTCAGTCCTTTTTTAACAAAACATGACGACAGTAAATAAAATCCAACGAACCATATCTCTTTGGGAGCAAAAGTCCAGTTGGGAGCGGAGCCCGC
Source organism: Dolomedes plantarius (assembly GCA_907164885.2). Taxonomy (NCBI): domain Eukaryota; kingdom Metazoa; phylum Arthropoda; class Arachnida; order Araneae; family Dolomedidae; genus Dolomedes; species Dolomedes plantarius. Next base: position 65,871,876 of record OU015492.1, read on the forward strand.
TTAAACCGGATATCGTCTAAATTATAGATTAAGAGCACTAATGAACGATATCTGGGGCACAGCTTTATAATAAAAGTGGTTAACAGTTTTCATCTACCAATGACGATATAGATGTTTTCTGAATATAACAAATTTTCCTTGTTTTGTTCATTTAAAATATGTCTTTTATAAGTAGGTAGAAAGCCGCCAGAATTCATATGGTCACAAACTATTTTGTTGGGGATTATTGACATTTGCTAAAATGAGGATTTTATTTGAAGTGCTATTTATTTGAGAAAAGTCCAGGAAAATATTCATTACATCGAGAAACTGGTTCAGACTTTAAATATCATAAAAATCATAACCAGAGGAACATTTAACTAGAAGTTTTACTCCTTTAATAAATCCACAAGAAAATAAATCATCAAATCAAATCCGTTGTGACGCCGCTGCACATCGGACCAACAATGTGTGATTTCTGTTCAAAATCTGTTCTTTTAATAGATTTTGGATTATGAATTAGCCTATTTATAAACATTTTTTTCACCTTTCAGAGCCACGATTTAAAATTCTAATTTAGCCTCATTTAAATTTTAGCAATTTTCCCGCATCCTGTGTCAAATTTTATTTTTAAAAATCACTCCCATTCTGTTGTAAACTGCGGAAAATATTTCCGAGCCAACGTTGCATTTTAAGATGACAGAAGACTTTTTGACCGTGTCTGTCAATTCCCCTCTTTTTTTCTTTTCTTTTTTTTTTGGCATCACCAAAATCTGGATAAAAAATAAATTGCAGACTAGATAGGAAATAAAATGCCTCCTAGCATATTAAGTTTGGAAAAGAAATTTTTGATAAAGAAATGCCTCCTTTTTTTCGTTGTGTGACAAAAGAAGTACGGATCAAAAATTTCTTTCGTTCGACACTTTCGGAAGAATCGAGCATTCACATTTTAAGGTCTTTTAAATATTTGCAAGCAAAATAGCTGAAAAAGGTGACATAATTGAGTAAGGAATTGAACCATATACAACTGCAAATTTCTCTCGGAGGATTCCTATTTGAGAAGGGCTCGAAGTCCTTCGATTCAGTTAAAATGGGGAGTTTCTGAAGCATTTGCATCTTAGAAACCTAATTTTCCCCTTTTCCACACCTCGAGGTAAATGCAAAGCTGGAGTACTTTTAATAATCCAAACTTGGTTCGCAAAAAACGGCAGACTTATTCGCGCAAAAAAGGTACATGACTTAATTTTAAGTGCTTTAAATTTTATTAAAAATACTGTTGAGTTTCATCAAACTTTTTAGAATCGTTATTTGTTCCAAGAAGTTTGCTCTAAAAATGTTGAGAACAGGGTCTGGTTATTTTAGGTCAGATCCCAGAATCAAAGAAAAAAATGAACTCCAATGAAAAGAGTAATTTTTTTGTATTAGACGAATTTGGATATTGTTTAACTAATTTTTTCATCGCAGAGTTTCTTAAAAAATAGATCATTATGAAGATTAAATCCTTGACTCTTCTTGAATACTCTCAAGATGTACATTTGCAATGTTTTTGTCATTTTAGATTTTGATAAAAACTGAATTCAGGCACTTCGATACAACTTTTCGAATCATCCCCTGCATCAAAAAATTTGAGCATAAACACTTCATATACATGTTTAATAACTAAAACACCATGTATCATATAGTTACATAAAAGCTACATAACTAAATAAATAAATATATAAGTTATATTATATTTAATACTTCAGTCATTCAATATCAGTGATAACCGGCAGCGCTGTGATAGATTGATCGTTATTCAGGGGGCACTACTTGGAGGCCTATCACATTACACCCCATTTTTGAATAGGATTCGCCTTATTGTACTTTATGCAACTCTGAATTACCAATGAATAGGGAACATTTAGACACGTGCTCTGCATTTAATGGTTTTGGTTTTATTGTTAAAAAGTATTGGGAAACAAGAAGACTAATGACTTGATTGTCAAACACCCGCATAGAAATAATTAAAATAATTTCCAATGACCTTTAGCGTATGCTATCTATTCATCCAATTTTGCAACGGTACGAGCATTTTTCTTAGCGTCTTTTAGGATTTAACCTCATTCCTTAGTGCATTCGTTTGCTCATTGTTAGATCTGAAAGCTAACCACTTCGCTTTTGACAAATTTACAAACTATGCGAATTATAGTCTGTTACATCAAAGCAGCACCAGCGATAGGGAAGAGCGTGCAAAACCTTTGTGTAATTCTTGATCACAATCTTTTTAACTTACTTCGAGAGCATCTTACTCATACATGAATATTGAAAGCTGTTAGAGTTATGGAATTCCATCATGCCAGATTGAGAGTTAATAACTATGACGTTGAGGGTTAATAAATTCGAGTACCAATACGAGTATTGCAATTACTTATAGCCAAATTGAGAGCTACGAGTAAATAACTATGGGGAGGTGCCGAGCCGGATAATGTAATTCATATCACATCTTCTTAATATTTTCTGTTTTCGTAGACATACTTCCGTCATACCTAGATTATCAATAACACGCACAAGCAAAAAAACACACACACACACACACACATATAAACTAAACTCATGGCGCAACAGTCCGCTGTGGACAAGGCCGGCGGTGCCCATCTCCGCTTTCGTAACCGTGGGCTTGGGGTGCCATACAGCATGTCTCAGTCAGGTGGTCAACCTGACATAGGACCCCCAGAGTTTAGTTCCCAAGCATGCTTGGTCCTCATTTTATCGATCCACTCAAGGAATGAAAGGCTGAGTCGACCTTTCTCAGTCGCAGGGTTGAACCCTGGACCTGTGAGGTGGCAGCTTGATGCTTTTAACCACTACACCACCGAACGTTTATTTATATTTATATATATATATATATATATATATATATATATATATACATAGATATATATATATATAATATATATATATATATTATACATATATATATATATATATATATATATATACATATATATATATATATAAATATATATATATATATATATATATATATATATATTCTATATATATATATATATATATATATATTATATATATAATATATATATATATATATTTATCATATATATACCATCATTTTGGCAAATGGCAAATGCGTACTTTATAAGGTTCTTTACAACTTTACTTTTCAAATCTGCAACTAAAGTTCGAAAACACCGGCTTGTTGCGTAATTTTTCCACTGTTTACTACGCAGATGATTTTTTTTTTCAAGAAGAATTGATTATACCTCAAAAGCAGGAGAAAAACCGCTACCATAATGAAACAAATGGGACACTTGCGAAAGAATTTAGCTTTTTAGCTTGCCCATAGAAGATACAACAATGGATGGTCAGTGAAGGACATGTCACGTGGTTTATTGTTCCTCTCTCTTTTTCTCTCTATTTAACAAAGGGAAATTTTTTGTCACGTAATTTTTAGACCAACAGTTTTGTATCCGAATGTATAACATTGTCTTCACTTGAAAACGAACTTAAAAAAGCGGCTCTCGAAAAAATAATCAATCTGAGATTTTTTTTAAAAGCATTGTAAGCTCATATCGCTACAGTGATAGACCCAGTTCTACTTTCCTACTGGGTTATCCAACGTGACGTAATTCCTAAATAGGTGACAGCACAGTTCCGTTTCAGGAGTTGCTTTCAGGGTTTATTTTATTTTAGCATAATAAATCTTAGCCCCAGTAAAAGACCGTAATATATTAAGTGTAATGCATTAGGTTGTCATCAACGAATTCAATAGCTATACGATGATGATGCAGCTATACAAATGAGGATGAATCTTCAATCTACCCCACCTATTGAAAATAGTGTAAAGGCTTATCTATTTTGAATACTCTTGTGAAATAGTAATGTGATCCTCGTATGAATGTTCTTAAAATGTGAGCTTCTTTTTCATCTCCTGGGTGGCCTAGTGGTTCGTCCAGGCAGACGCTTTTTATATAAGGTTATATTTCCGATTTAATTGTTCATGAGAGACGGAAAGTTAGAATGCCTCAAAAATAAGCTGCAAATGATAAAATATGACTCATGCACATATATAAAGTTTTTTAATTGAATCAAAACTTTACATTTTACCTCCACCAAACATAGCTCTTCTTACAGAATTCTTAAATTTACCAAGCTTTCAGTATCAGTATAATTGCAAATTGTAATTAAAACTGATGCCCCAGGACGTAAAAACAAAGTAGTCTTTCAATTCTTAAAGTTAATCTTGATTACCGAGAGATGCTTCAGTCTATAGAGAGAGGATTTTCATCCTAACATTTACGTGATTTCTTTTTCGGTTAACGCGTTTGAAAAATGTGCGCTTTTTCACTGTAACCGATATTAGGGTCCGGGCCTAATGATCACAATGGCCAATACAACTGTTTAGACCCTAAATCGCTGAATGTGGACTCGATTCTGTACATAATCTCAACTTAAAATGAAAATTCGGGCTTGACACTTTACTGATGGAGAGAAGGCGTTTTTCTCCTTTAACATTATATGACCACGAGCATGTAATGTTTATAGGGATATCAGCTGATAGATATTTCCTTTTATCAGTAGGATTCTATACATACCATATCAATAAACCATTCCAATATCGGTTAAACAATTCTTCGGTATTATACCGATGCTTACTGTATATATACCAATACGTTAATACAACTCTAATCAATAGAACGATCTATAGATAGATCTATAAGCATACTGGAGCACCAGTGTAAACCAATAGAAATTAATCAATTCTAATGTGTGCATCAATATAAATCAACAGAAATTTCTAAAATCATAATGATACCCTGGTATAAACCGACATAAATCGGTGAAAGTCTGTTTATATAAATAAACGTTTTCACCGGTTCCTACTAAATCATTTTTAGCAGGGTTCTGAAAAAATATCTAAAAAACAGCTTCTCGTGTCAGGGCTAGTCAGCAATATCTTACTAAGTCATTATCAGGTCCCTCTAATTTTTTTTAGGCAACTCAAAATATCTATATTCTTTGGTGAAATTGTAAATTTATTGAATATCCTGTTGGAGACATAGCTCTAGCATTTACTGAAAATGTTAAAGTTCAACGAGGCACTTAATTTTTTCTCACATATATGAAAAAAAGTTTAATTTCGAAATCCAAAATCTTAAACAAATAAAAACAATAATTTTTCCTCAGTAAAGGGATTACCCTGAAAACAATTTTTCTGTTCCAGGAAAACACATTTTAATCGTTTCCCTCTTTTTCTCAATTTTAGAAAACACTTTAATGCAAATCTGGGCATTTTTTAACAGTACTTATTATGTCAAAACTTGAAATCTAATATCACCCTTATCATCGCTTACTTAACGAATTTACAGCAATCCAAACAGGGAATTTTTAATTTAAACATATTCGGTAATTTTTCTATATTAATGGGATTCGAATGCTGATTACAAAATATAACGAAGTGAACAAATGTAATAATATATGCATGAAAGTACAGATCCATTAATATGAAACTCAACTATCAACACATGAATTCTTTTTAACAGTAATTAATTCAAGAGAAATGATTGCAAATGTACTGAAAGAATGAATGCATGAAAAATTTGAATTAACCGTTTGTTTAGCAGTTAAATAATACTAAAATATAGCAATTAGGTAAAACAAATTTAAATTTTTAAATTGGTAAAAATTTCATTTTAATTTTACCTTTACTTTATGCTAATGTAGTGAATAATCCCCAATCTTTTCGTTGTTATATATACTAAATTATGCATGCAATTGAGATGGAAAGTTTTTCTTTAGTACATTAATTATGCTTCAAACCACATTAATTATATCAAAAGCGGATTCAAAAGAAAAATATGTTTTATCGCATCAAAAATGTTTTTCGTTGATGCATTACTTTCAACTTGGATAAGTTTCTGAACGTTTTAATAATCTGGAATAGCCATTTAAAAAAGAAATGGTTTCCAGTAAAACTTTTAAACGGGTGCAAGTTCTTGAGATATTCCTTTCGAGAAAAGGAAAGACGCCAGACTTCCTTAAAATTGAATTCCGAAAGTTTTGTACTCCTCTTTACCGAGTTATAATGGAAATAGATCCAACGTTAAATTATTTTTTTAAATAGAAAGGGAAAAAAAGACCTGGCAAATATTCTAAGCAAGCATTTACAAGTTTCGGGAATAAATCATTCGGTGTAACCAACTGAATTTAACTCCGAAAAAGATTTCGTTGGGAAGATCAAACACCTGAGATCATTTTAATGACATCTATCCCCTGGAAATAATCAGTGACTATTTCGATAGAATGTCAGGAAGGATTTCCGGAACCTGAAAATAAATTTTTCAGATGATTATCACGGAATATTGCTCACCATTTCGCTTTAAAATTAACGATAGCTATGGATTTTATGACTATGTCAGTGTTCCCGTACTTAAAAAAAAGTGATAATAGGAAAGACAGATGATTAAAAATTTAAAGAGGAAAATATAGATTGTTATAGTTTCGTCACTTTCACGTACCTTTAAAAGTATCATTTTTAGACCTATGTTCAATTGTATATGTACTACTCATGATTTTTCCTTGATTTACATGACATTTTTAGAGTAACTGCTTATAATACTGTTTATTATATATGCAGTATTTTAAGGTAATTAAAAAATCTTTTTATGCATAAAAATAGAATATTTTTTTTTAAATCGAGCATTTTGCAGTCAACTACTGGGCGCATTCTCTCAAAATAAATTATTAAGGTACAGTAATAATTGTTTACTATATGTGATTACAATACTTCAGGCAACAAAATCCACCAACATTTTTTAACCTTAACATACTTTAATTTTTTAAAGAATTTTTTATAAGCTTTTACTCAGACATTTTGAAACTTATAATTTAAAAAAGCACGTACTAAAATCTTTTAATATATTTTAGAATAATGTTGGTGGATATTGTATCCTGAAGTATTGTAATTACATATAGTAAACAATTATTACTGTACCTTAATAATTTATTTTGACAAAATGCGCACAGTAGTTGACTGCAAAATGCTCGATTACAAAAAATTATTCACTTTTTATGCATTAAAAAATATTTTTTTAAATTACCTTAAAATATTGCATATATAATAAACAGTATTATAGGCAATTACTCTAAAAATTTCATGTAAATCAAGCAAAAAACATGAATAGTACATACAATTGAACATAGGTCTAAAAATGATACTTTTAAAGGTACGTAAAAGTGACCACTCCCCATTATTAAGTAATTTCATCGTTAATGTTAAGTTATTTTTTTAATTACATAAACGCTTTGATATTGGATGCATTTTTATTACAGAAGATGCGAAAAAAATGTTTCCGCAGAAAACATACCCAAAGTATTATGTAATTTTCGATGTAGAAGTCGAAATTTTGGGCGTCTAGGTGGTACATTAGTTAATCTCAACGATCTTCAATCCAAGCTATGGGAAATTTTCCTGTATGTATTTTTTTCTAACCATGGATAAACAAAATTTTTTGCAATGTGCAAATATTTAATTGCGCTGCGTGTTTTCCAAAAATATTTTTGTATAAATTAATTTTTATCTCGAAAAAAAAAATTTATTTTACAACAAAAAACAAAAAAAAAATAATCCCCTTAAAATTAGCTACCGAAAAATTTATGCTTTTAAAAACTATATTTCCTTGTATGCAAGAAATACGATTTAAAAAATGACCATCTGATAAACTCTGATTTTAAAAATATGCTTAATTCCCTACACATAAAGACTGGAATTTAAAATCAGCAATGTTAACTAATGCACCACTAAAATAAGTTTTAACTTTATTTATTTTTTTTTTACCTATTCACTACTCTAGAGTTATTTATTTATACCAATCGATTTATATCTAATGTATTTTTACTGCGTGAGCAGCAGCTGAACGAAATAGTGCTCTCATACAAACCTATACAACATGAATATAACTTATGGTGCCGGGGTCGAAAATTTTGGCATTAAATAGGTAATTTCAAAGGCTCAAGCATCATTTGAATGCATTAAAGCGGGGTAAGTACTACGTGAATATAATCCGCAATTACGTCACTGAATCAACGCTTAACTGAAATAAATGTGGACTTTACTTGTGATTACTATTTATGATTTCATCGGTTGACAACTGACTGTTTGTAATAGATGCATTCAGATCGGTTTCCCGATTGACTGCATGCAGCCAATTAAAACATGCACTCGCTTCAAACTCTAACGATGGTATTCTGCATAAAATCACGAAAAGCGTGCCTCGTCTATTCAGACCCTTGCGTTCGTCATTTGTAACTTACAACCTGCAAAGAGTACTTGAACTTGCATGCTCACTTAATAGCAGGCGTTTTCAAAGGATTTTAGTTCAGTTTTCAAGTCTATTAAAGAAATGGATTCGTCTTTTTTTCTTTTTGAAGACACCATGTCTTAAATTGACATTCGTATCTATACAAAGCGATTCATAAGCCGGAGTTACCATTCAGACATCTGAAAGAAGTTGGTATGAAATAAAAATCATTGATTCAAATAATTGGTACAAAGTCTAACTATCTCCTTTTCTAAAAATCCTTTTTCCTTTCAATGCAATAGGTAATTTTTATTAGACCATGTATACACTCCGAATTTGTTGGCTCTTTTATCATGGGGACACTATTTAGGTGAACTAACATTGCTTCTTCTAAGCGGGCCACCACAATTTAGACAGGCGCGGTGGCCCGGTTGGCAAAGCCGTCGAGTCAGTGATCTGAACGTCCCTACTTCGATGCTCGTTGCTGCAAATCCACCGCCGTATTCACTAATAGTGGCCGGGGCACGTAAAATAGGTCGTGGCTACAATGTCCTCCAAGTTCTCAAATTTACCTCTGGAGGCGCGGGGTCAAGTGTTCCGGTCTCGTCACTTGACTCGGTTCAAAATTACGGGACCGATGTTCTTCGAGTACAAGTCAGACTTCAGCCCAAGTGGTACCTCGCCTTAAAGTGAAGATGCTTACTACCCTTCGCCAAGGACCTAGGATTTGAGGACCTAGGTCCTTTGGATTTGGTGTCGGCTTTCCTACTCCAAGGAGATTGGAAACAACAACACAATTTAGACAGAGCATCCTGAGGGGTGACATCTTTGGGGCTCGCACCTTCTCCCACCCCTACGAACCCCCTACGAACCCTCAGGCATAACAGATTTAAAGTGTAACAGATTTTACGTGTCCATACCCGGCGTAGGTACGAGAACATCCAGTGGCACTTCTTGGGATTCGAACAGAGCTCCCTTAGTACCGAATCCCGACACGCTAACAACTCAGTTGCTCCGAGTTTTAAAAAAATATAATTGCCACAGTCACAATTAGAATGAAGGTGATGCAGCAAAATAAATATAAGTGATAATTAATGTATGATGAACTTTTAAAAATTGTGATTCTGATAATGTGAAAAGTTGACATCGCAGTTCTTCGATCTCTATGATAAAGTATAGATAATTTTCATTTCTATTATTTTAACCAGTGATTAGCAAATGGGATGTTTTTGGATACATTTAAAAAAAAAGAAGATTATGTTGAAAGATTGTGAGTCCTGCCATTCAAGTTTGCTCATCAGTCAATTATGCTAGCCTAATTTATATGCGCCCAGGCCCATAGGAAACACCACCGAACAGAGGAAATCAACCCTCGGCTGAGTTTGCAGGAATTGCTGCGCAGCAAAAGTCTTCAGTTTGACAGTGGCTTGTACACGAAAGTGGGGTTGTGGCCGTAATCTTTAAATGCATTTGGAGACAGCAGAAAGTCGAACTAAAAAGAAAAAAAGCATTGCTAAACTTATATCGAACTGGCAAAAGGCTCCATATAAAATGAAAATCATTTGAGCTTGGTACTAAAAAAATGACAAGAAATGGATATCAGCTGATTAGGAAGATTTCGAAATCTCCCTCAACGATTTTAAATGTCTGAAATAAAAAATATGCTGATTCTATAAAGGAACTTCCTACCTATGTGAAGCAATCAGAATACAGGGTGAATCTGAACAAGTGGGCAAAAATTTACGGGGCGATAGAACGCATCTACACGAGCAATATTCGTCATAGAAAGTGGACGGAACGCAAACAGCGAGGCGCTAGGTGGCGCTGTAAATGGTACCCGCATGCCACACGTCCTCATTCGTTCCAGCGGCGGTGTTCCGTAAATGTTTGGGCAGGGATCCTCCATGACCATTTGGTTGGCTCATACCTGCTGCCACACCGTCTGAACGACGAATCGTATCACCCATTCCTACGAGAGGTGTTGCCGGAGCTGCTGCGTCCGATTCCAACCCCCATCAGGTCGAGAATGTGGTTTTAGCACGACGGTACGCCTGCACACTTCAGGTTGGATGTGAGAAACAATTTAGATGCAACATTCCCAGGGGATTGGTCGAGGTGGTCCCATAGCTTGGCCACCAAGATCGCCGGATCTCTCGTGTTTGGACGTTTTTCTGTGGGGACATATGAAAAGCCTAATCTACGAGTACCCTATTGACACCAATATGGAACTTGTCGCCAGGATCACCGTTTTTGCCGGCGATATTCAGGAAATGTCTGGTGTCTTCGCAAAACTGCGTCAGTCCTTATCCCGCAGGTGTGAAGCCTGCATTACAGCTGGCGGAAGCTCTTTTGAGCACTTTCTTTGACCATGTAAATAAATTGCATTCCTGTCAATAAAATGTCTTCTTTAGTATCGCTTCTCATTCTTGTGTTAATTCTTTAAATGTGACAGTGGAAAACTACCTTTTAACTTCTCACCGTTTGCGTTCCGACCATACATTCTATGACGAATATTGCTCGTATAGCTGCGTACTATCACCCCGTAGAGTTTTGCCCACTTATTCAGATTCACCCTGTATGTTTAAACGGAAACTTTTCAATATTTTTTTCTTTTATAAAAGATTTATTGAATATCACAAAATTAAAAACATATCACTATCCTATTGCACCTATACTGTCTCGGATTTTTTGGTTGTTTGAAAACTGAAGTACTTTAATGCTAAAACACTACATACAATTACTTACTTACACACACGCACACACACACACACACACACACACACACACACACACACACACACACACACACATATATATATATATATATATATATATATAATCTTTCTATTTCCATTTTCAATATATGATCGACTCTGGTCTTTCGGTTTTAGAAACTCAAGGTTTGAGTCCAGTGGCTGCCATAGATGCCTTTAGCTGTTCAGAGTCCTATTTAAACTGTTGATTCAGAACAGGAACACACATCGTCTGGTAATTATGAATAAATAAGTAAATAAAAAATTAATACTGGAAATTAGTTTCGAATTAGGATATAGAATCCTTTATCAGGTTGGAGAGCGTTAAGTGTGATTGTGTTTATGATAACATCGTTCACGTATTTGAAGATCACCTCTTCTACAATATCAATTTGCACTCTTCGAAATCATCAAGTCGAACTAACAGATCCGAAAACTATAGAAGTAACTGTTGTAAAAGGAAAACAACAGAATTTTCTAGAACTTTGGTGGGAACAGCGGCAAGAGTAAAGGCATGAAAAACTAAACTAAACTCATGGTACAACAGTTCGCTGTGGACCAAGGACAGTGGTGCCCATCTCCACTTTTTTGACCGTGGGCTTGGGGTGTCAGACTGCATATGTCTCAGTCAGGTGGTCAACCTGACATGGATCTCTGTTATATCCTCTCTCTATATCAACATGTTAAATGAAGCTCGCATGTGTGAAATGGCAAAATAGACATAAATACCCCTTGGTCTGATGAAGAACTACACTTATTAGTACTAACTGACAACTTTCACTGTGCGCTTCAAGAGGCTGTGAGATCTTCTTAGGCGTTTACTACAAGTCTTCTGCTAGTAATATTGTAGGCTACGATCTGTTTAGATCTTGTGTAGCAAAAATCTATTCTCCAACAGCACTCAAGAAACCTTCCAACCGTACAAATGGTCATCGCGCTCCCTCGGCCTGATGAAGAATTACATTCATTAGTACGAAACTAACTGAAATCTTACACTGCGCGTTTCAAGAGGCCGTGGGATCTTGTTAGACGTTTACTACAAGTCTTGTGTTAGTAATATTGATAGTTGGCTATTGATTGCGACGAAGCATTCCAGAAACCAACGAACCGAGTCAATGATCACCGGGCGGAAGACAATTACAGTCTGTGCCCGAAAATCTGAAAATTTATTTCCTTGCATCATGCGGCATTAAATTTTTGATACACAGAAATTAAGCCATTACTCTACCGTTTTGGGGATGACATCGAGAGGGCATGCAGAAGAAGAAAAAATAAATAATAAAAAAAAGAAGAGTTTCCCCGATATGTTTCAGTTTATTCATTTAGCATCGCGAAATTTCAGAAATAGGATAAAGAAGAGGGAGAGAGAGAGATGACGTCTCCATTGAATCGTGGCAGGCTCGCGATGCCATTGGCCAGCAGTGATCCGCACGTAGCTGAAGGACGCACTTCAACAAGTTAGCGAATAGTATTGGGTGGCTTATTAAAACGCGGCTGCGGATAGAAGTTTTAATGATGCGTGCGGATTCAGATCCGCATACCCCTTAAGAGTGGGGTCCTTTTCCGAGATTAATTGAACAAGTACTTGAGCATGATTTTCAAGCACTGGTTGAAATTCCTAACAACCTACTTCAATAGGCCAGTGTTGCTAGGCAACGGTATGGGTGATGCCAATAAGGCGGAAGAGGGGGGCGGGCGGGGTGATTTGGGGGGACATGTTTCGTTTGCCTCTATTCATAACTAATGCATCTGTGCGTTGAAGTGTCTAGCTTTTTTTGGGGGTATATATATATTTTTTTTTTACCCAGTTTCCTTTGGAAGAAAATTCATATTTTAGAGTGAAGTGCCTTGTTTATGTTGGTATATTTTTGTTCATTAAAAGAAATGTTCCCCGCGAAGTCAAAAATGAGGAGCATCTGATTTTCTTTTGTGAAAAAAAAAACTGACTAATTATTATATTAGCTTTAGAACGTCTCCTTTTTAATGCTCCTTTGCGGTAGAATCGGAAAATAAACTTTTAGAGACTTAGATTCTTCATATTTTCAAAAAAATATAATATTTTTTTTACCTATTCGTATGCTTTTTTGTAATAATCAAAATGTAACAGTAAAAAATTCTGGCTTCTATTTAAATATTTTACTTTCATATAAAAGTACGCATCTTTTAAAATTTTAGCAATTGTTCTATTTGAATGCAGTTTAAAAAGATGTTTGCGCATTCATACATTTAAATTTTACATTTGGTGATCTAAATTATACTCTTAAAAAGATATAATTTCTTTTAAAAAAATATAACCGAAGAATATAAAGATATTTTCTATATCTCGAAATTTTAAAGGACGTTCTTTTTTGTAGATAGCCACTTTGAATCTGTTGATTTGATAAATCCACTTTTGAAAGTATAGTTAAGCCAATTTTTGATAGTTGTAAGTACCCAGTTTAGAAACTAGGAATTTCTATATCTTTATCTCATAACCTTTTATATTCATCAAAACTTTTTCAGACTGCTGTATTTTTTTTAAGCAGAATATATGGAGGCATTTTGCAAGTCGCAAAATTTAACAAAATTCATTATTTTTCCTTTTTTATGAATTGCCTTTGTATAGATATTGCAGCTTAGTTCAATACTATCGATTAAAGGTCAAGTTTGCTTGTATAAACTGAAAAAAACTTTAAGTATAACCCGATGTTCCTTTCTGTCTCGCTTAATTTTTATTTGCATAAGATAATTATCTTTGAGCCCTTTCTATAATTATTTTAACTGCGATAACGACAAAAGCAGAATAATTAGACTCTAGAAATCAAGAAAGCAATACAGAAATTTCTAACGTGTTTTTTCATAAGTATACATAAATTTCTTCATTATTTGCCCTCTTTTTTTATACCTAATTTTGTATCAAATCCATTTTTCATTGTGTTCTTTTATCTAAAAATGCACTTTTTTGTCACTCTTTTTCTCAGAGCAGTCAGTTTGTTCTTTATTATCTGTGAATTTTTTCCTCTTACATTGCTTTTAACGAAAATTGTTCTAGAAATAACTTTTCCTGATAGCACTTTATGGTATATACACGTTATGATAAAGGAATAGTGACCGAGAGATGTACAAAAAAAATATGAGAAACGGAAAATATTCGGAAATTTTCATCAATTGAAGGTCAGGTTTGCTTGGTATTGTACCGTAATGAAAGTAAGGGGTTATTTTCCCCAAGACCTCACAGGGTGCACGAACACAGCTGCGTGCTTATCCGAATACCGTTTTCCAGTTCCTATCGCTTTGAACACGCATGTGGATTCCGAGCGCATTAAAAAACGATACCAGCGAATGCCGCCAGAATTTTTAGCGTGAAAAGTTAAGTCCAGGCATATTGAGTTCTTAAGCAAGCTGTGGGAAAATCTGTTTTGAAAAACAGAAGCGTCTCCCATCGCCTCGTAAAACTGCCTTTCTTAGCAATAGCTCAATGCGAATTTGACACTACAGCGTAATAAAGTTTGCCGGAATGTTCGTCGTTAAGAAGAACTGTCACCCGCTAATCTGCCGGCCCCTGCTCTGGAAAACAATTTCTAAGAAGACGCAACGCCACCGGCGAAGAATCCAAGCAGAGTATATATGCGAGACTGTTATTTTCAAGAGATCCCTCATGTAACTGCCGGCTAGGCGAACGTGTTTTTTAAGCTCCTGTTTTGATACAATCCGGGTCTCGGAGCGTGCTGCTAAATCTGCACTTAAGTTCAAATTCATTTAATTACGCTGTACTTGTTTAATGTTAATTTTCTTTGTTATTATATGTTAAGTTTTTGTTTTAAGATTTGGCTTTATCATTTACAATTAGGACTCTGTCTTTCTTGGTCATGAATTTAGTAATTTAAAAAAAAAAGCCTCAGAGAATTGCCTACCTACTTATGATGTCACAGTATAAAGTAAAAAAACTTTAACATAAGTACAACCGATGTTCTCTTTCCACTTGATTTTTATTTGCATTAGATAATTACCTTTGAGCACTTTTCACAATTCTTTTAACTACGGTAATGACAAAAGCATAATAATTAGACTCTAGAAATCAGGAAGCACATGTACACAATTATGATCTTTTTTTTTTTGCTGTCCTAATTTTGTATCAAATCCATTATTTTACTGTGCACTTGTACTGAAAATGCCCTTTTTTAACTATTTTTCTCATAGCAATATTGTCTGCTCTTTATTATATCTCAATCATTTCCTGTTACTTTGCTTTTAACGAAAATTGTCTTAGAAATAACACTTTCTAATAACCCTTATGTGATATACACGTTATGACAAAGGAATAGTCACCGAGATATACTCCAGAGATATATGAGAAACGGAAAATATTCGGAAAATTATGTCATTAATGTTTGAGTTGAAAACAGCAGGTGTTACAGTTTCTCTTCCTGAACAATGTTCTCGGAATCTTTCACTCATAGGTCACATTCTGGTCATTATTAGAGTGTTCTGGAAACGGCCCAATTTCGATTTCAGTGTACTGTTAGAAAATGGGTGGAAAAAATATATCGCAATGCTCCCTTTTCTTTAACTTCCTAAGTTAAGTCCGCGGCCACGTTCAACATATAGCTTGCTCGGACGTGATTTGTATGAAATGCAAAATTACATTTCTGAGTATAGGGAATCGAAACAGTATTTTTAAAGATTTCTCAAATATATAGACCATTTCAGATCCAACAGAAAAGCAATTTTTTTTTTGTGTTTTTGTCTCATCTCGGAAAATTCATTTATTTATTTTTTGTGTTGGTGTGTTATTCTGTTCCATTGATAAGATATATAAACAGAAATTTCATAAAGTTGTGTCATATTTCTATTTTTGGGTACACAAACCCGCTTAGCCAAATTTTATGAATGCTCGCTTATACAGCAAGGATGAACTTAGTAAAATTTGTTCATTTCTGTGTAGATTATAAACAGTTGATGGATGAAGTCTCGAGTAGATTAAAATTTAACAACAGAAAAAGTCCTCGAAGGGTCCGATGCAACCTAGCATTGGAGTAGCGTGCTTCTAACTTTTTTCTTTTTTCTTTTTTTTTTTTTGGGGGGGGGGGCACGAATTGAATTCCGTTAGGGCGCTTCTTATCGCAATGACTACCGGACGGTCCTTAAAATATGAAATATTATGATTTTTTGAAATTGAATAACAAAAGAATCGATATTTGAATAGTATTCAAAAGTTATAAAATGCGAAAAATATAATATAAATAAAATATAATATAATATATAATATAATTATATATAAATATAATATAAATATATATAAATATAATATAATAAATATATTTATAAATATAATATAAATAAAATATAATATAAATATAATATAAATAAAATATAATATAAATATAATGTAAATAAAATGAGAAAAAATATAGCATCGAATTTTTGTTATGGATCATATTGTTAAAAACTATGTTAAGGCTAAAGACATAATCGGAATCGTCAGTTTCACAGTTAGAAAAAGCGGATAAAAACGAACAATTTAAAAAGTTTTCTACAATTTTCTGATTTTAACTGAACTTCTATTAATGTTTTAATTTACTTAAACGTAAGTTGGGGGGAACGTGCGTCCCGCGTCTCCCCCCCCCCCCCCTTCGCTACGCCTATGCAGCCTAGTGGTAGCGCGTCGGCTTTCGGCATTCGAATCCCGACAAGCGTCTATCAGTACCTTCGTGTCTAGTCCGGATATGGGCACGTTAAATCCATGGTCTCGAAGTCCCTGTATGAGGTCAGAGAAGGTGGGAGAAGGTACGATTTCCCCAGATATAACCCTGGGGGAAAGAGACTGTCAAAACTGATGTGGCACCTGGCTAAGACGGACTCCGACCCTTGTGGAGTCATTGTAGACTGGAGCCGCACCCATCGGACCATCGGACCATCGGAACAAGTGTTTAACTGTGTTACCTAGGCCAGAGCCTTCTAACACAGATATTTCATGAATATGCCATCGGAGAGCAGAAATAACACAGAAAATAAAAAGAAAGTTCGATGAGAGTCAATAAAAGTTCAGGAAATTGCAACACAAGAAGTGAAGCAGTGGATCTTTTGGTCAGAACTTTAGATGGTGAAAGGAACAATTCTGATTGGATGTCTCCTGGATCTTCAAGTAATTCGCTGATGTGGGTGGAGTTTACGGCTGTCTGTAAGCTGGAAATCAATTGGCTAGTGTAGCGAGAATAGAGAAAAGAGATTGGATAGAAAGATAAGGTCTGGGATCCGTGAGTTCAATAACTACAAAAATGAGCAAAGCCAAAATGGATTTGCTCAGAGACAGATAATTAAGTTAATAGAAAGTTTAAGGATAGGAAATAGATATTTATTTTATTTTATAAAATTTTATAGATGTTTTTTGCCTTGGCAAGCCAAGTATTGTTTTTATATTTTTTATATTTTTATTTAAATGACGAGGACAAACAAAAAATTAAGACGGAAGACTCAGGATGGCTCGAGGCCTTTTCCTGTTAGTGGGGTCAGCGTGATCATAGTTTGCAAGATTAGAAAGGAGTTCACTGTCAATAGAATTGTGAAAGTTTATAGCTTGATTTTTGAGGTAATTTCGAATAGTAGGGATATTTAATTCCCTGTAAATACAAGTATTTCTGAAATACCAATCCGCATTAACGATTTGTCGAATGGTACTGCTCTGAGCAGATGCGAGTTTTTTAATATGGGTGTCTGCACAATATGACCACGGAGCCGCACCCATCAGTCCTCAAGCTTTATATGGACCTGGTCTGCAACACTTCCGGCCAACAACAATAAAAACAAAAGTCCTCGAAATTTTACTTTTGTTATTGCAGCAGGCATATCGGAATCTATGAAAACATGTTGCAGTTACACCGTTTGCAAAGGTTGAAAATTATACGGAGTGAAAGGTCAAAGTGACCATGGTCATCGCTAGTAACTGGACGAGTGATAATGTCAAGCAGTAAAAATTCAAAATGAAAATCCCTTGAAAATTATTTTTCTTTTATATCCACTTTTTTCACTGTTACAGTTTGAAGTTATTCGAAGAGCATTAAGTTACTTTATCAGATGACATTGTACTTATTCGATCCATATGTTGAGCTGCGGGAAATTTTCATTTTGGCATTTTGTAATTTAACGTTAGTAAATGCATATTTATATTTTTCATATTTATGTTTTGCATCTGAAAGTAGACCTTTAAATGCAGAGGGCATATTTTATAATATTGTCGTTAAAGGTAATGTAAAACAATATTTTTTTTTGGATTTGAAAATTCGAATAACTACGTGATTTTCACTCAAGTTTCTACATCAAACTGCGCGTGTTAATCTAGATAAATTCGAGGAAATATCGAGGACAATTCACCACAGCTTGACACTGGGATTGAAGATTTGCTATGTTAAACGGATGTGTCACTATTGTGATTAATGCAAGAAAAAATATACCATTTCACAAAAATCAGAATATCTGGAACTCAGAAGCGTACGCAGAAATTTTCAAAGGGGGGGGGGGGGGTTACTATGAAAGAGTAGTTTTGAGCAATCAGTGCAAAGCTTAATCCTAATTAAATAATATATGTAATCAGAACCAATGGGGGGGGGTGACCCCCATCAATCCCCCCTGCGTACGCCACTGCTGGAAATGTTGATTACAGTCACTTTGATACTTAACATGTCGGTGACACATTTCTGAAATTTTATGGTTTACTTGCAAGCGAACTCATTCACTAAAATCGTTAAATTGTTTTGACTTCTAATGTTTCAGTCTACGTCATCGAATACCTTTAGATACGTCTTAATTCACCCGACAATTTTGTCGTTTAATACGTTGATAAAAATCAATTGGTTATAAAAATAATACATTGATAATTCATAGATATATAATTTTGAAATATAATTAAAAAAATAAAAATTCTATAGCGCTCAGAACTTTTATCCTCCAAAAAGTCAAAAAACTTTAGTGTTTCAAATTATATATCTATTTTTTAAAAAAATTCCCTTTTTCGAGCTAAACCAGCGAATGTAAAGCAGCCCATTCTCCTATCGTCATCATTTTGCCAGCGTCTCAGGCTGCCTTAAAACTTCTTCAACATATTTTAACGCCTAGCCCTGGGCCAAACGGCCTAAAAAATTAACTACCTCAATCCTTTTTTATTCGCTTGTGAGACGTTATTTCGGTTTTACGAACCTTGCTTTTTATCGCCGCTAATAATCTTTATTTTCTGAGACATCGCGTGAAGTCTCTTGTCGTTAATGCCGAAAACGGAAGCTAAGATTGGCGATGTTTATTGGCGACCGGGGAACACTTGGCGCTCTCGCAATCTGCTCGTAAACCTGTTGGCGCGTTAATGATCACACAATTTCAATTCCGTTTTCTCCGAGTTGTATTTCTGTTTTGCTTTTTTTGTTTCTTACTTCTTTATACCCTTCAGAGTTTTATTTTAGCTTTTGTCGTCTCTCGTCGGAAAGTCTTTTAAACAAGAATTTAAGAAGCTTTGAAAGGC
This sequence comes from Dolomedes plantarius, assembly GCA_907164885.2. Lineage (NCBI taxonomy): Eukaryota > Metazoa > Arthropoda > Arachnida > Araneae > Dolomedidae > Dolomedes > Dolomedes plantarius. The sequence goes on from OU015492.1 coordinate 65,891,393, forward strand.
TGTAAAGTGTCTTAGAGGTCGCTGATTTTTTTAGCTTTTTTTTGTCGTTCGCTCTCACGTATTTCGGTATCTATGTTGCTATAAAATATTCTGTTTACATATTTAAATTTGGCTCCGGTTACTATTATATATAATGAGGCTGTTTTCAGTGCACAACAGTACAGACTCGAGTATCAGATTCGACAGAGGCTAAAACAGCAAAATCGGGAGAAAAGCTAATTGCCGGTAATTAAACATTAAAGTCTAAAGTATAAAACCTGCTACTCGATTTAAACTGGAAAACTATATCCACTAGGAGTAATTTTTGAAAAATTGAAACCAGCTGATTTAATTAAAAACAAAAAATAAATTTTAATTTATTTTTAACGCTTATTAATTTTTCAACATTTTTATTCTTAACCTTTTCCTTACGGGGTGGGATAACATGTACTCCAAGATTACGGCCCCAAGAATATATATATATATATATATATATATATATATATATATATATATATATATATATAAACTCCTTAATGGCCGTTCTTACGAAGGTGGTATGAAATTTCCCATTCTAAAGAGGGAATCGGAAAAATGGGCCCCGTAAGCTAAAGGTTAATGAATGGTTACTAGGCATATTGCTAAAAATTCTACAGTTTTTAAAAGGTATCATTTTTATATTTATTTACACTGGTGAAAAATGCATTCTGATTCACTATATAAATATGACACTGTTTATAATTTGCCTTCTACTTTAAAAATGATAAATTTAGATGCATAAAAATTACCTTGGATACACTACTTTAATTGGCTTAAATTTTAATTTTTAATTCACATGAATTAAAATTGAAAGGACATTGAGAGTTAAAAGTTATACCTGTACCATGATTATGCCTGCACGACTAATAATCACAGTATTAAAGTTCTGTTCTTTATATTTAAAGTATGAATCTTTCAGCATATTTTAATGAGCTGTTCCTCATGTATTCTTTATATTAGTGAATGCACTATGTTATCTTATTTTATACAGTTTTAATAAGCTTTTGAAATGTTTAACTATGGTATTTATTTTAATATAGGGGAAATACTGTTTGTATAAAGCTGGATTTAAAATAATTTATTTAAGGATTTAAACTTTAAGTTTGATTTTTAAAATTAATAATATTTATGGATCATTAAAATTAATGGCTGAGAAAAAATTAATATTTGTATTATGTAATATATTGTTATTTTATATAGTTCTAATAAGCTTCTGAAATATTTAACTATGGTATTTATTTAAATATAAGGGAAATATTGCTCGTATAAAGCTGGATTTAAAATAATTTATTTCAGGATTAAAACACGTAATTTGATTTTTAAAATTTATAATAGTAATAATCTTTAAAATTATTGACTGATAGAAAATTAATATTTGTTTTATGTACTATATTGTTCATGGAGTCGTAACTATTTTAAATTTGGCTAGCAGATATAATTTTTTATTGAGGAATTTTAAAACGACAATTTAAAACGAAAAGCTTTTGTTATTTTAGACTTTTGTACGGAATCTTCACATATTAATGGGATGTTATAATAAGTTTACAGTCCTCATCTATAGACAAATATAAATAATAATTACATTACAGAAAATTTTTCTTTGTAATGAAGATATTGATATTCTCACAAATTAAAATAATTTATTGTCCTGTTTTTTCCTTGGCATTTGTTGACGTACTGTATTATCTTGGGTCATATGGTAGTAGGGTGTAATAAAATTTCTGTTGGACTATATAATTATTTTACTAATTTTTGTGCAAGTATTTATGATTATATAAGGTTATTTTAATTCTATTAACCGACTGTTAATACAAATACAAGACTGCTGATGCATGCAGCAAAACATTCAATGTTTAATGTTGTTTATCGTATAAAAATACACTGAAAGTTATTATACTATTTTACTTACAGCATTATGAGTACCGTAATAATAATATTACACGTAAATTATCGTGAAAAATCGTTTCATATAATATTACACGTAAAATATCGTGAAGTATTAACTCACTCAGTCTGACAATAAATACCAGGTAATAATTGTAATGTCCTTTATTACTAATTTACTCTTATATTTTTAATTGCTTCTATTATTTCTCTTTAAAATAGCAATTCAAAGTAATTCGCAAATCTTCTCTTACGTAAACTTAAAATTTCAATTACGAGCTTTTCTTATTTGACATTTTCAAAGAAAGAAGAAGGCTTCAAACAAAAGCAAACAATGACCGAAAAAAAAAACCGTGTGATTCGGCTACAAATTAACCCCATTCCATATTTCCTTTCATCACACCCAAAAAAAGAAAGAAAAAGCACCACTCTAACAAATCTGCTTTGCAAATAATGTCGGTGCATAAAAAATAAAGGGGTGGAAAAGAAGGAATGAAAAACATTCCAAACTCATCACAACAAAAAACAATTTCGATCAAGGAATCGTAAAAAAAAGAAAAGAAAAAAGAGAAAGACACGGTTAAAAAAGTTTCTCTTCCTTCAGCGAGTGTTTGTATAAATGACCTTTGCGCGGTCCAAGTACCAGGTGGGTCATAAGATGGCAGCAAAAGATTTTTCGGGGTGGTGACTCATCGCATTTTCACCAGTGGCTGCGCCGGAGGAATACTGATTAAGTCATCGCCATTCGTTTCGAATGCAGAAGAGAAGCGTGTCAATAGATAAGGCCATGTATCACTTGTGTTTCCTCGCCAGACGGAGAATTGTTAATGCTGTGCTATCTCTTCCCCCGTTGTTTCGGAAGCGATTTGTTTTTGTGGCCGCTAAATGGCGGTCTGGTTTTGGTCGTCTCGGATCCGAGTGATTAAGGATTTGTGTAATAGCACTTGCATGTCAAAGGTGACTGGCTATAATGATTTCTTGAATGTTTCGTAAGCCAAAATGTGTGTGTCTGTGTGATTCAGCCGTACCGAAAGGGTGAAATGCTTGATTTTTATCATTTGACTTACAAATGCTATCTATGTAATGAAACACCACTTCCTCAGTTCTACAATAAATTAAAAAGGATGGTTGCATGTTTCGAACTAGTTACTAGTTCCTCGTCAGGCCAGGGATCATTAGTGTAACTGAACGATTCTCAATTGCCGAAAGGTTGCGACAGTTACACAACAATGCTCCTCGGCCTGACGATGAACTATTAACTAGTTCGGAACAGTTTGGAACTAGTTCGTAAGCCATCCCTTTAAATTCATTGTTGAACTGAAGAAATGTTCATTACGTATTTGTTAAGTACAAGCTTCCAGTGAGTCACAAATAGTAACTACTGTTCAAAAGAAAAAAACAGTTTATTGAAATATCAGATGAATGATGTGTTAAGAGAGAAGGATAAAAAGAATAGTAGAGTTTGTTGTTGTCGTTCCTAATGCTCCTTGGTCGGAAGTTCGGAAGTTCCAGAGCAGGTCCGTATAGGCTTCGGGCTGAGTAATGCGAATCCAGTTTATAATGGCACCACAAGGATCAGAGTACTACTTGGGTAAGTGCCACCATAATCTTGACCGAGCAACCCCAGGGGTGACATCAGGGGTACCTTCCTCACCCACTGGCCTCATTGAAGGACTTTCCGGTCAACGGATTTAACGTGCCCATATCTGGCCTATACACGGAGGTATTTAACGGTGCTTGTCGGTATTCGATCCGAGCACCCTCAGTACCGAAAGCCGACGCGCTACCGACAGGCTACCTCGGGCCCATATCGATACCTAAACCTTTCAACGACTATTTTTTGCTGTTTTCATTTTATGCAGGAATACGATAAGCCGCAGCTGCATCCATATATTGATTCATAAGGAAACTCAATAAATAGTGTTAAGTGCATTCTAAAGGCATTTTAATGAACAGCTGCGACTTATTTGTGACTCATTTATCAACAGCTGCGACTTATTTGTAAAAATGTTTTTTTTTTTTTTTTTTTTTTTTCCCTCCTGTAAAATTTGTAATTTTTCAGTTAAGAGGTTTTGTAATTTAGGTATCGATAGTCGAGTTTAATCCTTTTTATCACTTTTTTTTTTGTTCTTCTCATGGGCTTATGGTTACTTGATTCCTTTACTAAATGTTTTCGCAATAATAAACGCTGAGGTTATCTTTCCACGTGTTATAGATAAAAATTCTCATTACATTTTTCATTAGATTTAGTCACTCATTTCAGTTGTAACACCAAATGGGTTGCTTTTTAATTACTGTAGAAGGCTTACATTAATGCACTAATAAATTAGCCTTCTTTGAATTTTGTTTAATGTAGGCCGAATGATTCTGTATAAAATTTTAAATAGTTACATTTCTCTAAGATCCGTAAAACTGGTCCAAATTAACTCCAAAACTTTTTAATACTGATAGGCTTTTTAAACGTCAAGCAATGAAAGGAACTCTATAAACTCCTTTTTTGTTCTAAAGTATGACCTAAAATTTTATTTCTGGAGAAAAGCATGTAGTTACCCGAGAAAAAAAGGGTTGGGGGGGGGAAATTTACATACTTTTATTTGCTTTCATCACTGAATAATTTTTTATGTTTGTTTGAACTCCACACTTCTCCAAATAAAGGCCACACTTTAGCATATTTATTTACTTACGCATCGTAGTAAATCAACTTCTAGGGTTAGAAAAGGATGTTACAGCAAACGATGGTTGCGGCTGAAAAAATGGCTGATCTCCAATCGAATTATATCAATAGCTTTTTCTCAAATCATCAGAAGGATGGAGTAATTTTAAAGACAAACAAAATTAAACGAAATATTTATGGGAAAAATAAGAATGTAGGCCTTTTGATCCGTAAAGCGTAATGAGTTTATCTCAAAATAGAAATATTTTATTCTAGAATTGTAGCGGCGTTCAATATCGCTAATGATCAGTGATTTTACTCTCGTACCCAAAATGATGAATCCTGCGTAGGATGAAACATAATTAAATATCTTTAATTATGCAAATGATGATTGAGGTATAATCTTTGATGTATTTTTGATTCCTCTAATTTTTCGATATCATCTGGATACGATATGCATATTTTTAATGATTTTGTTAGGGTTCATGCTCATTAAAAACAATCCCTCTGAAAATTTTTAAATCTGAAGACCGTAGATCCCCTTGGATCAAATAATTTATAGCTTTTACTTTAAATGTGTTTTTGAAACAATAAAATATACAATGTTTTGGAGAATGAGCTCCTTTTCGGTCTTAAAACTTAGTCTTTTTCTTTTAGCAATGTTTGCTTGCAGAAACAGGTAAATACTACCTAGAAAAAATAATCAATTATCTTATTCTGATAGTAAATTGAATACGGACTTTTAATGTACACCAATCAAACGTTGTTAATCCTATAAATCACTATTTTTATTAAAAAAACTTTTTTTGCCCCAGTTTAAACTATATTTTTAAAAAAAGAGACAAAAGCAGAACTGCTTGTAAAAATATTATGCTAAATAACGCAGTTAGTGAGAATATTTGCAATATGTGCTGTCTATATGGAGTAGTGGTTAGCGTTCCGAGCTTCCACGCAGTGGACTTGGTTTCAAATCCCGAATAAGGCTTGGTCGTTTCCGCAACGTCCCCCTCATAGGGAGCAATGCTGGCTTACCTATAGGGTGCTCCCATAATAAAATAGCCAGTAAATCACGGTGAATAGCAAAAGGCGAATGTCTCAAGACAAAGTGCCTCCGCATTAAACCAAAAAATAAAAAGTGCTGTATGCAGATACGTCTGTTTCATATCTAACCGCTACCCGAATAAATTTTTGTGTTGGGCATGTCTGCAGGTTGTACAAAACATAGGTCAATGCTAAGTTAAAACTTTGACAGGTGAACTAAACATTTTTAAAGATTTTCAGAACACAAAGAGAGCAAGCAGACCCCCTTCAACAAAAATGCATGTTAAAACAGGAACACTACACAGCTTATTAAATCCTGAAAAAAAAAATAAATAAAGGATTATAGATTTAAGAAGCTGTGTGTTTCCTTTCAGCCTTTTCCACAAGTTTCCTTTAAGTTATTTAGGAATATATTTTTATTACAAATTTTAGTGACAGCTAAAGCACTAAACAATATATTTTTGAGTACTTTTCATGGATGCTTATTTGTAAACAGTCTTCTGAAACCTTGAGCGTTATTTATTTGCTATATTACAAAAGTTTCACAATATAAATAGCTTGAAAATTCTATGATAACAAATTACAGAGCTAGTTTCATATCGTAAGGTTTAATAACCATTTTCGGAAAGATCTTAAATCTAACACCTAGTATTTTAAATCTGAAAAATCTTAGCAGTGCTAAATAGCGTGTTGACTAGACAACTTTCAAGCAAAAAATATTTATTTATTGCGTTATAAAAATATTGATATAATAAACTGATAAATGAAGCATACTTTAGTAAAACTGTTCAGAGCGTTTTATGATTTGCATAAATTGCTTTGATGTAAAGACGTTTTTTTTAAATCTTTGTTCAACGGTAGAAATGTGAAAAGGGCGTTATTCCAAAAAACACTCAACATATACGCATACATACATATTTATATATAAGCTTTCATGCGCAAAAAAGAATTAGCAGCTTCAATAAATTGCCGTTTCAAGAAACCCATACATTTCAATTTTGGAGTTCTATCATTGGATTGAACTGCGCCACTTTTGCTCGCAGGCAATTGTTTTATAAGAATTGAGATTTAAGAGGCCTGGCAGTACAAAGCGAAAGGATCGCTCAGAATAATGGAGCCGTACAATCGCTTTGAATTCATGGTTTATTGATAGGAATACTTCTAAATGAAGACTCCCGATGCATCTTGTTACCAATTTGGTGTAAAGGGCTAATGGTTTTCTCAACTAATTATGTTTAGCGAATCACTTTAATCGCTGATGAAATGTTAAGGGAACTAAAGTAGGATTCAACACGTCGATTCAATTGAAACAATTGTGCAGGGAGGAAATTGAGAAAGTTATAAATGTTATCGCTTGCAAATGAAATGTGTTTTTTTCTATTTAAATAATATAGAATAACATTGTGTTAATAATGTAGAATAAATAAAACTGTACAGGAGATGATGAAATTAAAACAATTATCTTATTTTATTCTACTGTGATTGTATTCTCAACTTTATTTCCCAATTTTATAAAAAGTAAAAGCATTCAAATTTTCTATGAAAAATTAACCAGCGAACTAAGGCACAAAATTCTTAAAGCAAATCCAATTTTTTCTTGAGTTGAAACAGTCTAGAAAATGTTTAAAATCAAACAAACTGCATATTTGTATGAGGATTGATTTGCCGGCAGCAACATTGCTATGCTGCATATATGTGCACTATGCTGCACATATGTACTTTAAGTTAGTTTTTATTGAAATCTCTAATGTCATCTCTTTGCCATCTTTAAAAAGATATATCTAAAATCTCCTAATGTATTTCTAAACCTATATCCCTAAGGTATTTCCTTGGGTTTCGGTGTTCTACTTTCATTAAACAGTTTTCAAGATTGATTTATTGTAAGAATTCTGAAAAAAAATTACCCTAAGCCAAAATTACCCCGTAAAAAGAAATGATATTTTTGTCTGTCTTTCAAAGAGATTCAGTAAATTAGACATAAGATTTTTAGAAATCCCGAAGACATTATTTTGAAACTTTCTTATCCGCAAAACCGGAAAAAAGTATGCGAATTAAGCAACTGGTTTAGTGGATGTATCAAAATCTGAACATTCTTAATATTTTAACATTAAAAAAAATTAAGACAACATTTCACATTGTTCAACTGTTTTTAGGTGCATTGAGAACTTGACATTAAATGAAGCCACATTTAAGGTGGTTTAAAAAAATTTTGTTCACATAATGTGCACACAATTTTTCTCCCTTTCTGATCCGGATCACACACACATAATTTATATCTCACATTGTTATCTGACGTGATATAACTGTGCTGGGAACTTTCTACAGCCTCTTTTGGGGAACCAAATGCTTCATTTGAAGGCAATGCAACCATTTATACAGTTCATGGGTGCTATTTATTTTCGCTGCACATGATAGAGATCTTCAAGAGAGATCTTTATGACTCTTGGAGATAATAAAGTTAATACATATATTAACTCTTTTTATATAAAAAAGATATTTTAGCGTAGAGCATATTATTTTGACATGGCACAATTTTATAATATTCGCAAAATTTGTCCGTGTTATTCTATCTATTAACTGAAACGCAGAATTTTATGCTGAATGAAATGACTTGGTTTAAAAATACACTATCAGTGAATCAATAACCGCAATTTTCTGTAGAAACAGGAAGTTCAATGATTTTGCTGTGATATTGGAGTGATAGGCATAAATGAAGCCCTTAATGGTTGTTTTAATGTAACAGTATTTCTTTTTAGAAAAGGAAAACTTAAAAGTAACATTTAAAAAGTAAAAAAAAATAGTAATGGAAATAAATATTTATACTGGCTCAAAAGGGAGACAGTGCAAAATAGAAGTGCTGAAAAACAGAGAAATAATTGTTTTGATTTCTCTGTTTATTGTAAAAATGGAAGTATTATAATAACATTATACTGGGAGCTTTGAAAATGAAAACGGTTGTACAACAATCATAATAAAATTTTGGTACATTGATTTGCAATTACATAATTCAGATTGTATCTGAATCTGAATTTTCTATCATTATTATTCTAGTAGTATGGGTGCATTCTCTCAAAACCGACGGTGAACGAAGGCTCGTTTGAGATTATCATCTTAATGATTTTGGAAATTTTTTACAGGAAAAACTACCCAGTCTTTAAAAAAAAATATTACATAATTACCCCATCCCCCACCCCTCTTTGAAAGTGTCTTCTTGGTTGGATGATTTTGCTGGTCTCTGAATGTGACGATCTTTTATTGTTTTAGTCCTTGAAAATTTCAGCCGTGCCCTGCATTTCTGAAAGGTAGGCACGTGGCAGTCAGAATCAGTATAGCTGCAAATCTTTTTTGTTAGAAATTTTGATCTTAGATAATTAATAGGTGGAACCTATCCATAAGATAGGGATTGTTTTTTTTACAAATTTCTATGCACTGCTGTACAAAACTACAATAATTTTTTTACTAGAACTATTGTTTAAACGGAATTAAAAGGTTAAAAAATAGACAAGTAATAAATATTAAAATGTCATATATCAAAGGTTCAGAGTAAAAATGTATATATATATATATATATATATATATATATATATATATATATATATATATATATATACATATATATATATATATATATATATATATATATATATATATATATATATATATATATATATATATATATATATATACATATATATACATATATATATATATATATATATATACATACATATATATATATATATATATATATATATATATATATATATATATATATATATCTATATATATATATATATATATATATATATATATATATATATATATACATATATATACATATATATATATATATATATATATATATATATATATACATACATATATATATGAGAGAGAGAGCTTACGGCTCGTTTTCCCGAGAACGTTTTGAAATTTTATAATTTAGGGAAAAAAATAGCATTGAAAATTCGACGTTAAACAGCACGACACTACTCGACCTGAGAAATTTTGATGCAGAATGCCACTTTCCTTCCTTCAGCTTATTTTTTTAAGTCTTAAAATCCATACTAAAAAGTCGTCTCTCTCTCACCGCGCCCTTAAAATTCTATACAAAAATCCCTCATCTGCTCTCTAAATCTAATCATTTCCTGTTTTTCATTCTTATTTTTTCCCTTCTGATAAAAAAAAAAAAAATCCCTTTCTCCATACGTGATCAACTGCCAGCTGCTTGGAGAAAAATAGAGGAAAAAGACCCCGGATGTTCGGAGGGAGGAAAAAGGGATCACAAAAGATCTCAACTGCAGCCACCTGTTGCTTCGGTAAACACTCTCCTAGACGCTTAACTCTGAATCGAAGTGAAGAGGAAGTTATCGTCGGATTGCAGTACTTGATTAGAGGCATATAAAAAAAAGTATGCATTCGTTTCGAAAAGAATGGAAAAATGGCCGTCGAGTTTAAAAAGTTGCTAAAATAATGAATGGATTCTGCAAACTGCGGTATGCAGAGCAACCTGAGTTGAAACTCGAGACTTCGCTATATAATCGGAAGTGAAATTTGATCTAGTGTGATTCGCAGCGTGGATATACCCTGTTTAAAGTTACAGCAGATAAATGATTTAAAAGAATTAAAAAAAAAATTTTCCCGTCTTCATGGTCTTTGAATGTATTAAGGAAATTCAGTTTCTTTGATTCTAATACCTCTTTGACTAAAATGAAATTGACTAAAATGAAAAATTTTGATACTTTTAAGTATGTAGCACAACTTATCTAATATAGACTGCGAATGTTATTTCGTGATTGTACTACTCATAATAAAATATTTAGAAAGCAACTTTTTTTAAGCAACTTTTTTTTTTCTCTCCAACAAATATTAACTCTAAACTCCTAAATTTCTAAGTTCATGATTTTCTTATTTTTTTGTGCAATCAATAATAACTCTAATTTTTTAATTTTTTAATTTTCTGTGCAATAAGTAATCAATAATACTTTGATGATTTAACAATTATTGTACAAATTATATGAAACAGTTAAATATTCCTATTTATCTGTCTATCTATATACCTATCCATATATATATATATATATATATATATATATATATATATATATATATATATATATATATATATATATATATATATATATATATATATATATATATATATATATATATATATATACATATACATACATATACAGAAAGAGATCAAATGAGAATCAATTTTTCGATATTTTTTCAATATATTTATTTTTAATGTAATGAATCCGAATAAATTTCGTTTATTTTTGTTTATGTGCAGCTTATTTGTTTTTTAAATTTATTTTTGTGCCAGATATCCGATACTTGCCGATAGGTTAAAGTTATACTGAATAATTTTTTTTTTTAAATTACAAAAAAAATTTAGAAAAAATTTTATGAGATTAATTTTGAAATAATATTATATCAACACTTTCTTCAGCTTTTAAATTTTCTGTTTAAATATCTCGTTAGACTTAAAACAATGATTTTACAAATAATCATATATATGGTTCCAAATCCTCTTAAAAAGTAATTTTAATTTTTTTTAAAAATAGCTTTGGGAACTGAGATGGATATTACTATAATGCTTCCGAAAGTTAACGTTTTCAGTCAATTTTTGACTTAAAACTTATCTATTGTTTTAAAGAATTAGTGCTGAAGTAAGATATATTTATACATATTTTCAATTAGGTATTAACTCCCCAATTCCAAAATCCTATAAGGAATATTCTAAAGAAGTATTGTTCGAATGAATTATCATTAATTATGTATTTTGGCGAATTTATGTGAAGGACATTATCTGAAGCAATAGACTATAAATACCTAAAAAAAACATTTTTAATTGAGTCATTGTACTTAATCGTACTTAATGCAAATATGTCATAAAGGACTTTAAAAATATCTTACTTTTAAATTCCTAACATTTCATCAAACTCTAGCTTTATAAAATAAGACTATTTTCGGTCCAAAAACCTGTAGCAATGGAATTTTTTTAAACTACTCCTTACTTTCAAACGGTATTTTGAGATTTTCATTCTTCTTCGTAAATTGTTACCAACATACAAGTGAAGTATGAATTGAATTATAATATAAAAATTTTGTATTAACTATGTTTTATCGAAACCAACTAATTTATAGAGAAATAAATAATGGCTTCAGTAGTACGCTACAATGTAGTTACTGAAATGAATTGAACTCATTCTGAAGGGCACCACAAGTATATATTTGTTTTTGGTCGTGAAAATTTCAGCTTGTGCAGCAGAAATATAACTTTGTTCTTCACATTATGTTTAGTGAATTAAAGGATTATTTATAATTTTATTATTATAAATATATTATTCTTTCTTTATCATTGTTATTAAAGACTGTAAGTAATTAAATTTTTTTTTCTTTTCAGGTGAGTTGTTATTGTTTTACTTCAGCTAATACGAATTAAACTTAGAACGGTAAGCTTATCTTAACTATACTTTCCTTTGCTCCGTTTCTGCATTATTGTGTGTGTGTATATATATATATATATATATATATATATATATATATATATATAATATTAAAAAACTAGTAATTTTTCAATTCAATACTCTTTAACAGTAAAAAACTATTAATTCTTCAATTTAGTATTCAAAATTACATACCCCGTTTTAAACTAGTAAATTATTTAAATTCCCTTGGGGATTCGTTTTAAATTCCAAAATATATTTCCAAATTCCAGTAGGTTCGTCCCATTAAAACAGGTAAAAATCCCGTAGTAGTAATCTTTTTAACCCAAGGCGATATTATTCAAGATGGCTGACTTTTTAACGAAATTAAATGCTGCACCGCGTGGGTACATAACTAGCTCTGTTCAGCGCAAAAACAATAACTTTTAACCAATCAACTATTAAGTCACACCTCTCTGTCACGTGATGATGTGAAATGATAAAAGTTTCTGTCGCCTAAAATTAGACGCACTCTGCCATGTAGCACTCTGCCATTCCAAGAATTCTCATGCCATGTAGCTCCCGGCGGATGGACCGGTGAACTTAATAAACATCTAGTTAACTAAATCGGTTGTGGTTTCTGTGTCCGAGATTGGAGATTTTTGCTGGAAGTAATTTAAACGTTTGTGATGCACTGCCGTGCGACGTTTTCATACATTCCGCCTTCGTTTTTTTCTCTCCGCGCCCGTCACGTCTCATATATATATATATACATACATATATATATATATATATATATATATATATACATACATATATATATACATACATATATATATATATATATATATATATATATATATATATACATACATATATATATACATACATATATATATATATATATATATATAATATATATATATATATATGACAGGACAGCAAAATGTGAGGATATAGGGGAAAAAATGCATACTTTATTAAGGGGATGGTCCACCACGTGCTGCAATTACACTAGCAACCATTCTGGGCATACTTTCAACAAGGTTTTGATACACAGCTATGGGTATTTGTGCCCATTCCTGCAGCACGAATGTCGCTCAGCTCTAGATTTCGGACGTGGTTCCCTGGTCCGTATGCGTCACTCTAACTCGTTCCACAAATGTTCTGTGGGGTTTAGGTCGGAACTTTGAGTAGGCCAGCGAAGATGTTTTACATTCATATCTTGATACCACTACTTGACAGAGGCTGTAACATGACATGGAGCGTTGTCGTCCTGGAAGTAACATTCGTCCATTCCATAAAATTGCCAGAGCGTAGAAAGAATCTGATTGTCCAAAATGTTCATGTAGGCATCGGCGTTCAATTTATTAAGAACAACATGGAAAGGTCCCAGGCCATACTATGAAAAACACCCCCAAACAAGTACACCATCACCAACGGACTTGAGAGTTGCGATGCACGAGGTAACAGACGTTCGCCAGGCATTCACCAAACACAAACACCCCCATCCGACTGGAAGAGCTTGTAGCGTGATTCGTCGCTCCATAAAACAGTTTTCCAGGGATCACAGTCGAGTTGCGACGTTGCAAACACCAAGTGAGTCTGCCGGTTTTGTTGGATGGGGTGATGTTTGGTTTGTGTGCGACAAAAAATCCCTGGATATTGAGAGCGTGCAGTTCTTTTCGCAAAGTATTGGGGTGCACCGTAACCCTTGCTGCTTCTTGAAACTCGCTGTTGATCATTTGGGGTGATTTCTTGCGGATCTTACGAACCTAACGCTTCAGGACTCGCCGATCCCATTCGGTCAGTTTACGTGGATGACCAACGTGTGCAGTTCGTGTCCCAACTCCCGTAGTCTTACACTTCTTCATGACATCACCAACAGTTGACCGTAGTTGTGATAATTCTACCGCAATTGCACGAATAGACTTGCCACTAATGGGACAACCAACTATAACACCTCTTTCATTAAGTCCATTTCGTTTCATCATATTGTCACAATTTCACACCTCTTCGCGTATCGTATTTAACCTTATCAGGTCACGTACGAGCACTGGATTTGCATAAAATCCGACTGCATGTCGGATTTTATGCAAATCCGCTAGCGTTCGGTCCATTTCTGTAGGGTAGTATATATATATATATATATATATATATATATATATATAACAAGAACAAATATATGTCTTCTTCACAATAATGCTTAAGCAATACTTGCATTTCTCAAAATAGCTCTTTTACTCTCCCTATAAAGTGTGATCAAAAAGGTAAATGTGCGCATGGAGAATATACTTAGTTAAAAACCTTTTATTTAGCGTAGTACTTTTAAATGCGTGGTATTTATGAGACAATTATCACCCTTTTATTTATCAATTTTTCTTTTAAGTTCCAAGTGTGTTTCCCCCCCCCCCCCGTCTTCGTTTATGAAACCAGTCAAAAAATAATCTCCCTATTTCGACTTTCTGAAAGTTCTAGTCAAGTGTGCTATGAATATTGCAGCATCTTCACTTAAAGATTCCCTTTTGTTTTAATTTTTAACTAAGACTAAACGTAACAAACGTAACTATGGTTCTAGACGAGGCATAGTATTTAACAGATTAGGATGCGATTCTGTCTCCCCGTTTTTCTCTCATACATTCTTAACGTCATAGCCTGTTCTTAAGAAAGGAAAAAAAGAGCAAAAATGAATATTTCGTAAATTTTGTAAATTTTTGCAATTATTTTATTAGTTATTTGGTATCATTATAAATATTATTGATATTCAAATATTAACATAGATATTATCATAAATATTCAAATATTAGCTGAAAGAAAAGAAAAGAGTCCAGATGGCTATGCTTGCAAGAAGGGTAAGAGAAAATCTTTCTGTGACCCCTCTTGTGTAAGAAGTTAAGTATTCATATATTATATGGTATTAAGTATTCATATATTATTATTCATATATTATATTGGGGGTAAAGATGAAACTAAACCCCCAAGAAGAAAAGTTTCCTCAACTAAGAAAGTCCAACGACAATGAGACAGGATATCGAATTCAACTTTATCATTTCTTTACACCCGATATATACCAGAAAAAAAAAAAAAACCTTTTAACGACCGTTTATTTTGGGGTATCGGTTTTTATGCTCGGAAATTTTTTCAATCTTAAAAAAACACTCCCTCCCAAACTATACTTGTTTATATATATATATATATATATATATATATATATATATATATATATATATATATATATATATATATATATATATATATATATATATATATATATATATATATAATATCCCCATTAAATCACGTCCTTAAATTATAACCTGAAAGGAAAAACGAGCCCGTATTTACATGGCTGGAACGAGAATCAGCCTAAAAGGAATAAAAATTAGATTGAAATGCAGTCGAATCAAACTTCTTAGTACATCTTTTATTAGAGCGAAAATACATCCATTCATTCCAGAAGAACGGCTCAGAATACTATCTCCTTTCAACATTAAACGCGAGAGGGCAAAAAAAAAAAAAAACCACATGTGACTATTATTTGTAGGGTCAGCAGTTTTAGGGGCTCACGAAGCTAACCCACTCCTGAATTCGGACATATAGAAGTGTAGAAATGCAAAGGCATGCGATTCATGGGAAGTTCTGTGCCTAAGGGTTTTAAAGCAATAAATTAAGATTACTGGGGATTGGATTTAGGAAAGGGAATTTGAATGCTAGAATGGAGGGCATGATATTTAAGGTATTACATATATATATATATATATATATATATATATATATATATATATATATATATATATATATATATATATTCTAGATGTAAATAATGGATGTGGATATGAATATCTATAAAAATTAGCTGAAAAGTAATTTTAAGTACCTAGTAAAAAAAGTGACTTCACCGGAAATAACCCATTGAGTGTCATTTTCTACTGATCCCATCAGCATACCTTATTTGCTGTCTCGACTTCTTTAATGGGGGGTAGAGCGGGCCATAAATCACCGATCTGTCCATCCGCCTTTTTTCTTTTTTTAATACTTTCCGCTACACCCCGGTCCCGAAGTATAACGAATGGGCAAGCGGAGAAACCGATTTATCTACTGCACTCCCCACCACACGCCCGTTGCCCCCCGAAACATTTACCAGATTAAGCTGGGATTTCATTTTGATGAGATCTGATTCTGCCACACGAATCCCGCAAAAGCTTCTTTTCTACATTTTTTTTTGTTCGAATGTTCGAAATGTATGACAAATTGCTTTAAAATTGCCTTTCGACTCGCAAAAATATTCGAATGCTGATGCTCACACGCTGATACACTGAATCACCGAGGGTGTAAGGTGCGAGGAGTGAAGGGTAGAGATAAAATTGCATTGAAGACGCTGAATTTGCAATGTTTAAGTAGCATAAATGGAAAAATAAACATTTTTAATGTTTAATTATGCTTAATCTTGTTTACTGAGAGAAATATAGTTGTTAAATATTTTTGCTTGTCATATCAGAGTGCACAGATTACTCCAAATTTTAGTCTTTTTCTCATATTATGCAACCTTATTAAAGGTGTGGCGGAGCTTCTTCGAAAAGCAATATATATATAAATAAATAAATAAATATATATATATATATATATATATATATATATGTGTGTGTGTGTGTGTGTGTGTGTGTTTACATTGACACCTCTCTAGCCGTCAACCCTTAATCGACTGCCACCCCTCTTAACGGGTATTTTTTGTTCAGAACCGATATTCAAAACTCCTTAGAGTAATGTTATGGAAGAAACCTCGTTCCGACGCTACCTTTCCTACCGGCGCCATTGAGGTTTCACTATATATATATATATATATATATATATATATATATATATATATATATATATATATATATATATATATATATATATATATAAATATATATATATATATGTGTGTGTGTGTGTGTGTGTGTGTGTGTGTGTGTGTGTGCGCGTGTGTGTATGTGCGTGTGTGTGTGTGTGTATATATATCCCTTTTTCGAATCGTTGAAATTAAATTAGTATTTTGCTATAATTTATCTACATGCTCAGCTACAATATGATGCAATTATTCCATTTTGCTGAATGGAACAATCCAGCGTTCCAATTACATTGTTATAATGTCAGAAGAATCTAAGGCATCTGAGCTGTTCTAAACCTCCCCTTTTCTTTTCATTTTCGGGGGACTCCGAATTTTTCTTCAGTCGAAATAGAGATAGAAGAAAGCCTAAAACTGTTATTAGTCTGCTGCTCAACTCAGTTCACGCAAAGCGTAACGTACGAGGGGGGGGGGAGACACACACCGGAGTGTATAGTAGGAAAGCCTATTTATCAACGAGCGCCGGTTTGACAGTTAAATATTTCCCAGCTTAAAATCGGATTTTATTTCACTCTGTTTCGCATTCTACATGCAGATTTTCGAAGATTAATTTTTTATCCCTCCCTTTTTTTTACTCTGAAATATAAGGAGCCGTCTTTATAAATGGAGTTTTTCTCTCTTATACGAGTATATATAGATAAATATATATTATATATATATATATATATATATATATGTGTGTGTGTGTGTGTGTGTGTGTGTGTACGCCTCATGATTTATACATAGATTGATATATTCGTCGACTGCATTCCTTTTTTTAATTGTTACTGTTTTTTTAAATGTTGATGGTTTTTAAATTGGGAAAATATAGTTGTAAAGTTATCTCTTTCCTCTCTTATTTTTTATTTGTTTGAATTAATAATTGATGAATTTAATTACTTAAAGAGGTGGGATATTTACTTAATGAAATTTTGAAATCCACGCGAAAAATTATTTGCCTATATATAAATGCATGTACTTATAAAAGACTAGCTGAAAACCCGCGCTTCGCTACGGAGTACATTCAAATTAAATACAACGGTCAATGTATGCAATTTATGCCAAAAAATAAATATATATATTTATAATAAATGCGATGATCAATGTATACAATTGATGTAAAATATATATCTATCTATCTATCTATATGTATATATATATATATATATATATAAAATCTTAAGGGATATGCATTTTTTTTGGATAATATCCAATCGTCTGCTGCATTAGAAAGAGAAAAAAATATTTTTTTTGTCTATTTAGTTGTTACGCACGTGACGATAAATTTATTGAAAGTACCAGAAAAAGGAATCACGTGATCAGCATTTAATAAATTAAATTCTAAAATTTAATATTTAAAAATTCACCAAAAATCAGGAAATGGAGGTAAAAATTTGAAAAAAAATTCATTTTGAAGAAATTTTTATGATCTTTCTCGTGATATAAATTTTATAACCCTCAATGTATTATTTTAAATGCAAACGTAAAAAAAGTTTAAAAAACAGCTTAAAAATTTAATTTAAAAAAATCTAAGAAGAATTTTTGAAAAATCTTTCTTAATGCACCCCTACACTATTAGAAGAATCGCCATGCAAAATTTCAGCCCTTTAGGTCCAGCGGTTTGGTCTGTGCGTTGTATGTCAGTCAGTCAGTCAGTCAGTCAGTGAATGAATGAGTCAGTTACGGAACTGTTTTATATATATAGATAGATATAGATTAAACGTTTGTCACTTGGAGAAACGTTTAATTGACAAAACGTTTACAATATAGACGTTTACAATATAAACGTTTACAATTGACAAACGTTTATAGATACACATTGGTATCTCAAAATTAGACTAAGAGATGAAATAAAAATACCAAAATAAAAAAAGGATTTTAAGTAAAGAATGTTTTTTTAATTATTTTAAGCACCTAAAATAATATTCAAATTAATATTACGTTACTTAATAATTGTGTGCACGGCCGCCATCTTGGATTTTTTTGCGCCAACTTGGCGATTTTACCGTGTTTTGAGGAGTGGAAAAATTCTCGCCAATGTGTTTCAAGCGGTGTTTTCAAAACGCTGGACTTTGAATTTTTTTAGCCTTTTTAATAAAAAACACCTGTTTAAATTATGAAACTTAGAAAAATTTTTGAAAAATCATTTAAACGTTGGACTTAGATTTATTTTTGGGTTTTTGATAAAAACCACTTTTTTCTGAAAAAATCAAATATTGGAAATTTTGGGTTTTTCTTTTAGCTTTTTTAATAAAAACGACCTTTTTAAATTGTGAAACTTAGAAATATTTTTGAAAAATCATTTAATTGTTGGACTGAGATTTTTTTTGGTCATTTTTAATTAAAAACTACCTTTTCAAATTATGATCCATATGAAAAATTTGGTCAAATGAATTTTACTTACAGATAAAATTTCAATGCCATCTATTCAGTTTGCCCTAACTCTGTGACTAATAGCAATGAATCACCAAAATATTATGCCAATATATTGTTAATTAGAAAGAAAATACAGCATTTTCGTACCACCTAAATAACTTGCAATTTAAAAATTATCTAAAATTCAGCTTTGAAAAATGTAAAATAATTATGAACCCATAAATTTATGGTGAGTAACCAGATCCTCTCTCTTTTTTTTTTCTTTTTTTTTAAGGGCATTGTGGTAATGAAATTTTACTTCAGATTTGACCTTAACCAAATATTTGGTGCATACAATGAAATCGGGACAAGGATTATTTGACCATTTATCCTGCTGTGTTGGAAATAAGAAAAAAAAACCTTTTCCTAAACCAATAACTTAACCTTAACTAACTTTTTAACTTAGGTTCCTGGGGAGAGAGAAGTTGAACTTCAGTTATTTAAATTTATTTGTAATCCACTACAACTTGGAATTATAAAATATTTTAAAATATATTGTATTTAAAATGTATACTGTATTTTACATTTTACGAAAAAATGATGGCAGATAATTTTTACTTCAAATAAATGAAATGGTGTATCATTATAGTATACTAATTGACAAACGATAAACAAAATTAAAAGCAACTTAAATTTAATAAGTTAACGAAAAACTGATAATGGATTCAAAAATTTTCAACAAAAAGACTCTTAGTTTTAAAAACAATTTACTCTTTTGAGTATAGTCAATTTGACTCAGATTTCCAGGTCAAGGCCAAGATCTAGCCTAAAATTATTATACTGGAATTAAAAGATCACATCAGAAATAACTGTTTGATCTTAAAATTAGAGAATTTGACATTGGGTTATTTTTACCAGAACGCAATAATTATCGCCATGCGAAATGCGCCAAACCCTGGCGGAAAAATCAAAGATGGCGGACGTGCACACAAATCTAGAGTATCCCCCCTAACTTTATTTCTACTGATCAGATATACATAATATATAGCCTATGTCCATCTGGAATAATGTACCTTTCAAACAGTGAAAGAATTTTTCAAATAGGTGCAGTGGTTCCGGAGATTACCCTCCACGTACAAAATTTGCTCTCTCTTTATATATTAGTATAGATAAGTGGTGAAATTTTTTCTACGAATTAAAAAATATTAAGGTACTCCACTGTCATTAATTTAACTTTCTTATCAACTTAATATTTTTTAAATGAATGAAATATATATATTTTATAAAAAGCAATTTGACACAGCATTCGTTCGAGGACTTTAAATTTATAGTTATATCACAGAATAAAAGTGGAAATGCTTCCTTATTTTGCAACTTATAAATGTAGATAGAGTTACTAACAGAGAAAAGATGCTTTCATGAAATTCCTTATTTTACCTTTACTAAAATTTTCCTTTATTAATATTACCTTTAGTAAAATTTTTCTTTATTAATATTACTTTTATTATAAAGTTTTCCTTTATTAAAATTACCTTTATGGAATTTTATGCTAACAAATGAGAGGGTGAAATACTTATTAAGGTACTCAAAGAAAAAGTTTTCAATCAGCTTCTTCATTATCAAGGGTAAAAATTCATAAATTTTTTTATACGTACTTAATGAGGGTTTATTGCTAGTTATTCGTCATACCAAATGAACGCACATGACTTAGTAAGATGTTTTTCATATTTGACATTGTGTTCTTAACAAGGCAATGCAGTGGTTCATTTATATTGTGTTTGGTATATTTTCTACAACAAGTATATGATTTTCATTCGCTGTCCAATCTGGAATGTGCATATAATTATATCATTGAAAGTCACCTGCTTCTCTTATTTAAAAAAAAACTCTCAGTTCATTATACAACCTCTGTCTAGAAAGTTCGGTGAATGTGTCCATAGTTACAATGGATTGTTGTCTTACATGAAACAGCTGTTACTGTCCTTCGAAGTAATCCCCGTAGGTGGTAATGCACAAATGGGAACAGCTGTACAAGTCTTGAAAACTTCTGGCGTAGTCGTGAGGAATGCCCTTCAGCTGGGTCGTAGCATTACGTTGGATGTCCGAAATGTCCGAAAACCTGTGGCCCTTCAGGGCTAAGTTCAATTTGGGGAATAAGAAAAAGTTCGGGGGAGACATGACTGGAGGGTAGGGTGGGTGGTTCAGGGACACAACTCGCCTGTTGGTCAAGAACTGCTGCACCAGAAACGCAGTATGTGGCTGGGAATTGTCGTGAAGCAGCGTCCAGATGCATTGCTTGGCGTACTAAGGGCGTACCCGAATGATCCGTTGCAGCAAATGTTCCAGTGTATCCACGTACTTAGCGGTATTTAACGTGTTGACCTCAGGGAGGAATTCTTTGTGGATGAGACCCTCATAGTCGAAGAACACTACTAGCATTGTTTTGATACGGGATTTCTCACTTCGCACCTTCTTGCTTTTCGGCGACCTTAGACACCGACACTCCATACGCTGACGCTTGCCGTCGGGGTCGTACTTCAGGCACCAGGTCTCGTCACCCGTGACAATGGTTTTCAGGAAATTTGGGTTTCGATCCACCATGTCGATGAAGTCTCCACAGGAGTCAAACCGAATTTTCATTTGTTCCGGCGTCAAAGTGTGGGGCACAAGTCGAGAGCAAAGTTTGCTTTCACCGAACTTTCTGGAAAAAGGTTGTATAACTCCTATATAGAAAGATCTGGAAGCAGATTTGCTTAAAGAAGCGGATTTGTCTAAAGGATTTGTCCAGATCGCTATCCATTCTGGATTATATATATATATATATATATATATATATATATATATATATATATATATATATATATATATATATATATATATATATATATATATATATAATTATATCATAATGAGCCTGCTGTTTCTCGTATTTTTTAAAAATATCAGTTCATTATCCTTTAGACAAATCAGGAAGCGTAAGGATGCTTCAAAATGATTCCCCAATCTCCAGATTTTACTGACTAACTCAACGGGGAAGAAATTTGTTAGCCACACCGGACAATTGCTCATCCCGCTAGAATTTAGTATCCCTATGTGAACTTGTCATGGCACAACAAATACCGAAACGTTCCTTAATAGTTTCCCCTTCATTCACATGAGGCATAAATCTCTTACGACATCATGTAAAAGAAAATACGACGCGAAATCCCGCTTCTATAGCTTCAGATGCGAAATAAATTGCTTTCGTTGAAACAGGAAAAAAAAAACATTTTTTTTTTGTGGGGGGAGAGAGAATAATAAAAAAAAAGTAGGGAAAAATTGCGTCTAGCGAGAGACAGGTACAATTGAGGACAAAAGCAGAGCAGTGCCCGAATTCATTTTTTATTGATTGTGGCTCTCTTGTTGTGTGATTGGCTGTCCATTGATTGTCCGAGTGTGGTTCGTCGCTATGGCAACAATTGAAAGTGTACATAAAACTTCGTCCTCCCCCTCCCCTCTCCCTCGGACCCCCACCCCACCCCACGTGCTTCCTATGTGAATGAATCGCACTCATTCCAGTTCTTTAAAGCGCAGGAGATGGGGTTTACTTAATCCTTAGGGTGAAAACGGCGAAAGAAATGTTGTGGAGAAAAGGTCAAGCTCCCTATTTTTCGAAAACGTGTAGCGAAAAATTGAGACATATTTTTTATGGTCACTTGGGTTTTTATTTGTTTCGGAGAGGGTTCAGAGGTGGTGACAACCGGGAGAAAAAACGGAGAGAATTGTCATGAAGGAGGTGCTGTTAATTATTGTCGTAATTTCAATTGGGATATTTACATTTCATAAATTTTGTATTCATAATCTTAAAAAAAATTAATTTACATTGGAAATTTTGTCGCCATAATTAACATTGCATTATTTCTCAAAGGAGGTCCGGAATTTTTAAATTTGTATATGCATTACGAATTTTTTTTAATCTTATTTCTATACATTCTTGTTATTATATTCAATAAGCGTGTAAAAACTTGAAAATTCAAAACACATGTTCAGTATTTCTTCTAAAACAAATAGGTAGAAAAAAAAATCTTTCAATTTCATTTGCTTAGTATTTGCTTTGCATTTTACGTTTATTAATATTTTATTTGCCTCACTGCATTGATGATTTAGTTTCATGATTATAAAAGAAAATTTTAATAAATAATAAATAAAAGGAAAACAAATTTAGGAATTTATGTGTACTTTTAGAAAGTACACATAAACCAAAAGTGATAGAAACTGTACAGCTTTGTAAATCTGTAAATTTTTCACGATTTTATTTTAAAATTCCAAAAATATGTTTTTGGCCCAGATGTAAATTGAGCTTTAAATTTGAATAATATTCCGTTAGAATACAATTGTTACCCATAGAAAATTTATACATATTTGCATTTCATAAATTATATATTCATAATCTAAAAAAATTTATTTACATCCGTAATTTTGTTGCCATACTTAACATTGCTTTCTTTCTCAAAGGGGGGTGCGGGATTTTTTAATTTGTATATGCATTAAGAATTTTTTTTATCTTATTTCTATACATCTTTGTTATTTTATTCAATAAGCGCGTAAAAACTTAAAAATGTACATCACATGTTCAGTACATCTCATAAAACAAAGCGATTTAAAAAAAAATCTTTCACTTTCGCTTGCTTTGTAATTGTTTTGTATTTTACGTTTATTAATACCATATTTGCATAGCTGCATTGCTAATTTAGTTTCATTATTAGAAAATTCTAATATGTAATAAATGAAAGGAAAACAAATTAGTTCTTTTAGAAAGTACACATAAACCAAAAGTGATAGAAACTGTACAGCTTTCTAAAGTATCTGTAAATTTGTCATAATTTTAATTTAAAATTCAAAAAATATGTTTTTGGCTAAGGCTACTTTTTTAGATGTAAATTGAGCTTTATATATTAATAATATTCCGTCAGAATACGATTGCTACCTATAGAAAATTTATTCCCGCAAAAACGATTTTTTTCTAGAATTTTTAGTGTTAAACGTTGGTGACAAATTGTTATACATTATAAAAAAAATACTTTTGAAAGGAAAAAAAGTGCTACAGTGTTGTAATATGAGTATCATTAGGAAAGATCATAACATTGCTTAATGATCTAATGGTTAATATATCTGACTGGAAAAATAATGGTTCGAGGTTTTATTGCAGTTTTCTGGGTTTACCAGTTATACATTAAACACAGAAAAAATACGGATTCCTCTAAGAATATGTAGCAGTTTGTCGTCGTAGATATTACCAGTTACAACGCACTGTATTGTTTCTATGGTCTTATCTCAGGACACACACATATATATATATATATATATATATATATATATATATATATATATATGTATGTATGTATGTATGTATATGTATGTATATATATATATATATATATATATATATATATATATATATAACTAGCCGCTGCGCGACCAGCATGGTCGCTTTTAGTTTTATATTTTCTTTTGCAAAGCAACTCAACTGAAAGAAACATATGTAAGGAATGTTACTATTACCTGTCATCATAAATATACGTTGTTAAGGGGTATTCTCTATAAGGCTGATTCTAGAACATCGTGATCAAAAAATGTGAATTTCCATTAGCTCAGAACAGAGTTAAAGATAAGACTGAGAAACCCAACACCAATGATTTTAAAAATGACATCCCTCTCTGTATGTACTATTTTCCAAAATTAAGATATCTACATTTTATCATTACGTCAAATAAGAAACTGTTGGGGAAAAATTTTTTCACTTAAAAAAATGGAGTAAAAATTCAGCAAGTACTAAAATATAGTTATTCATCACTCAATTATAGTTATAGTCACTAAATTATGGTTATTAAATGTGGATTCATCACTCTCTGTATGTATTATTGTTCACAATTCAGATATCTACACTTATTCATATCAAATAATAAATTGTTGGGAAAATTTCTTCACTTGTAAAATGGTGTAAAAATTCAGCAAGTACTGAAAAAAGTGTACAAAATTAAGTATTACTAGCTCTCGGTTGCTATTCCGGCGACAGTTAAGCCTAACCTCGCGATCATTTATGTTCTCTCTTTTACGCCTCTCTCAATGAATTATTTCTTCTTTGCTTTTTTTCTTGAGACTGTTCCCAATTTTTATTTGAGAGTACAGCTCGCTTTCGAGAATTACTGATTTCAGTGCGTAAATCCATGTTGACACGCTGTTGCAAATTGCGGATGGTCGCTAATGTTTACATTTGGTAGTTGCAGTCGTTGGCATTCGGAGTATAGAAATATCGTCGATTTTTGTGCCACATACCTACGCGTTTTATATATATAGATCCTTATAAGAATTAGTTTAAAGCATTTATGTCTCAAATTAGTAGGAGAAGAAATTTATCTCCCTCTTTCCAGAGAAAGCGAAAACTTTGATAATTAAAAAGGATTCCTATTTAAAAATTAAAAAGAAATGAAATTCTCAAGAACACTTTATACGAAGAGTTTCTATGGAGAGATTATGTATTTTATCAACTAACTGGCGGGCAATAATAGATATACGTATCCATCCCATCACAGAAAGGAAAACATAAAATTGTCGTGTCTGCTTGTGCCAGGTGGTGAATGTGCAAGCAGCAACATCACGGAAACGTATCTATTATTATTACTTCCCATTATTAAATCCATTGTCAGTGAGCAGTGACTGAGATATCGCAGACTGGCAAAGAGAGAAATTTGTTGCTGTATACCCCGTTTTTGTTAACGATACCTCCTCACACTTTGGCGACGCAATGTTGGATGTTTTTGGAATAGTTATGTTTCCACTAGCAACGTCAAACGCGTGCGTAAAAATGCTATTGCACTGAAAGCTATTAGGTGTTTTGTCACAATAAATAAATAAGTAAAGTTTTCTTTTTAATTACTTTATTTATTCTCAGTACCTTGCTTTTAACGTAGGATTAAGTTCCTCCATAACGGTGCGGCGGAGAGAAAAAAAATTGTCCTGCGTCGCGAGTTATAATTTTGAGAGAGAGCTAAACCCAGTAGCAGTAAACAGTTAAACAGAAAAGTACCAAAATGCGTTTAAAAATAAGGGTAAGCAAACGATAAGTAAACCTATGTTAATATCCCGCGATAGTTTCTTTAGAGGAGACTACTTGGAAAATTTTTGTGAATTTAATTAATATACGGTAAAAGCACTAGTTATCGAAAATTTTAGCATTTCCTAACAATTTTATTTAACGAACAATGTTATAATTCTTAGTAAATTTATATAAATAAATTTACAATCGTGAAATAAATTATGAACAAATTTGCTTCATCCCTTCTTTTAAACTTTGCCTGTATGCGAATATTAGCTATCATAAAATAATTTAATTTTTTTAAAATTCTTCATTTCGTAGTTTGTAAGTAATTAGAATTAAGCATATAGTAATGGGTTAAACCACTGATTGATATATATATATATATATATATATATATATATATATATATATATATATGTATGTTGAACAAAATTTAAAATCAAACACAATAACATATGAAACCCCCGTTCTGGAAATAGTTGGGTAATATAACTTTATTTGGTTGTATTTGTAAAGATCAGGAAAGAATTTTTCTATGCAGCCAAGTTGCAATGCCCTGCAATATCTCAACAAATATTCTAAAGCGCTTTTTTTATGTGTGACGTACATTTTGCATAGTTTTTCTATCTTATATTAATGCAAATATTTTTTAAATAATATTATAAATAACCTTCCAAACACTAACAGAATGACATACTCATGGAAGTCCTTAGATTCATGACCTACATTAAAATGCAGTAGTCATAAAATATTGTTTCTATACCAGCGAGAAACACCCTCATTGGCGACATTTGGAGAACTGTACCCCCTTGCCACTCCTATAAACCCCACGGAGGGACAACATATTTAACATTCTCGTACCTCGCGTAGACACGAGAGTATTCAGTGGCGCTTGTCTGGACTCGAACCGAGCACCCTCAGTACTTAATCCCGACGTGTTAACCAATCCCTCATTGGGTCGTATAGAAATAGGTGCTTTTGCTTCTGGTGATAAATCTGAAGTGTCCTTCAATTATATATCTCTTCAAGCGTAAACGTGGTTAAAATCAGTAATCAATCGGTTATAAAGTTATTAATATACAGTATGCTAGTTAAAAGAATTATTTAATTAATCCAAAAGGAACTGAAATTTGCATGTATAAAGTTTTTCAAACGTCCATTATTTGGTCTTCGTTTAACCTTTCCCTTACGAGGTGGGATATCATGCATCCCAAGAATGTATATATATATATATATATATATATATATATATATATATATCAGGGGTTTCCAACTGGCGGCCCTCGAAGCATCAAATTATATTCTTAGTTAACTAAAAAAGTTTTTGTAAAAATCTTTATTGTTTTCAAATGCTGTTCATTTACAAAAAAGATTGATTTTCCTTGAATTCCACGAAAAGTAGGGTGTCCACTCATGTTCTATTTCATACCCTCCCCCCCCCAACTTCTTATTTGATCCACTTCTTATTTACATACCCTCCTCTTATTTGACTTTTTTTGTGTGTGTCTGTGTAATTTAGCGAAAGTTGGCCAGTTATAATCAAGGTCGTTGTTGGAGGTTCATCCGAAATTTCTAAATTCATTCGAATTTTCTAAAATTTCATAGTAGATACTATACACAAATCCTCCAAATCCCCCTCCCTCAAGAAATAAAGTCCTGGGTATGGTCCTGATTAAATTGCGGCCCGCCACTAGACAGGTGTTTTCGATTGCGGCCCTTGGACACTTGTAAGTTGGAAACCCCTGATATATATATATATATATATATATATATATGTTTTATATATATATATATATATATATATATATATATATATATATATATATATATATATATATATATATATATATATATATATATATATATATATATATATATATATATATATAAAAAACCTCCTTACTGGCCGTTCTTAGGGCCGTCCTTGGGGGTGCTCGGTCAAAACTTTGGTTACACGTAGGCAAGTCGGATCCCCACCCTTGTGGTTCAATTGTAAACCAGAGCTTCACTCCTCGGTCCGAAAAGTCTATATGAACCTGGTCTGGAACTTCTGGCCAGGTATATATAGGCTAGTCAGTTTATATATATATATATAACCACCTTGCTGGCTGTTCTTACAAAGGGGGTATGAAATTTCCCGTTCTAAAGAGAGAGAGTCGGAAAAATGGCCCCGTAAGATAAAGGTTAAAAAAAATGAAATTAAAGAAAACTTGCATTGAGTTGACCAAAATAATAACAAACATTTTGGGGTCCCAAAACAAATGCATGTATAAAAAAAATGCTGATACAAATTAAAGTGTATATTAAAAATAGCACCGCGTCTATATGAGAGCTAGACTTCTTTATTCAAATCTTCCTCGAAGTAATACTCTAAAAGTTTTAATATTTTTGACACGGATATCGAATATTTTTGAAGGGGGCAAAATCTTTAAAATTGCTTGTGATGAGCAATTCATTAGATCAAAGAGATTTCCGAGTGAATGATACTGTCGGAAAAATCTCTGCGCCTTGCAGATTTTTCTTATCGTAATTAAAATTCGGAGAAAAGTGACGATTTTAATCATTCCGGGCGTCGAAAAAATTAAATGGAAAAGGGGCTCTCCACAGACAGCGGCGGTTAATTTCAAAGAAATAAATGGTGGTGAGAGATGTCGGGCAAGATTATTCCGCTCATTTCCATTACTCTTTAGAACAAAAATTGTTCGAAATGCCGAAAACAACGGCAATTTTCTCCACCACGGCGTTTTCAAAGTCAAAAGGTAGAAGAGAAAAGAAGAATAAAAAGAACAAAAAATGTGTATCATAGCGTTTTGATACCAGCCCTCCAGCAGTTAAATTATTGAATGACATTAGTCAGGGGAAACTCCGGTCTGTTTGACTGGTGACGTCATACGCCATTACTGGTGTTGCCATGGAAACGTGTCGTACGCCAAAACAAACGAAAAACTTTTTATGCTGCATTTGGCTCTTTATCGCTGTTAAAGGAATATTAGATTAAATTTGGCGATTTTTTTTATGAAGAATTTTGTCGTTTTGGGGGTCATACAAAACTTTTTTCCCCCTTCTTTTTCGTGGTCATGTCATTCGCGAGTTTAATAACAAGAGTTCCAATTTTTTCTTCTTCTAAATTCTTTCTCGTCCCGCCAAGTTAATAATTGTGCCCTTTCTCCTATTTTTATCAGAAATTTTTATTTCGTTCTTGAGAGCATGTTTTTCTTTTCTTTTCCCCTCGCGTTTTGTTTGCCGTTTCAATTTCAGAGCATGGGAAAATTCTCTCAAAGTCAGAGAAATTAGTGAGAGCGCAAAAGGTAAAAAAAAATAAATAAATAATGGAAAAGGATTGATGTTGTTGTCGGGAAGGAACTTGGGGGTAACTTCAGACACAATCCCGTCTTGCATTAGTATAAGGTACTGGAAGAAATTATTAAATTATCGGAACGAAAATTACTTCGAAAATTTACAAGGAAAATCTTACAGGAAGAATTTATTGAAATTTTCCCCGATTTCTCTTCTATAATTACTTTGAAAGAATTCTTTATGAAACTTTTCTGAAAAAAAAGTGAATGGCACGCAAGTAATATTGTCAAAAAGTTTATGTCTGAATCATGGAAGAAATAAAATGATACAGGAAAAAATCTTCACTGTTGAATTTTGTGCTAATTCACATTTCCCCGCCAAAAGTATTTTGGGGGTTCAACAGGACTCATATTAAAATATATTTAATGGTAAAATTGAAAAGAAAGTCATACATCGGGAAGTAAGTATTTTTAGGAGTTCCGTTGTTGTACATAAAGCCCATTTAGTAGGAACATTACGAGAAAGTTTCTGGAAGACTCCATTTTTTTTCTTGCACAGTATTTTTATGTCATTGTTTTTTACGAATCCCATCTTCTTATAACATTTCTTCAAAATTGCGATAAATTTGCATTTTTGTCGTGAGGCACGATGAGATCACAATTTTAAAGCTTCGCATAACGTTTCACTAGTACAGGTACCCATTATTTTAAACGATATATTTTGAGATCCTCTTTTTGTAATTATAACTCCTGAAAAGCAACCTCGATTTTATCGACTGAAAAGATTTTTTTATATATTTTAAAATGCAAAAAGGGAGTCTTAATCAGGTAAATGTCTCACTGCTAACTGGTACCACGTAAAGCTGCGTAACTGAAATTTTGTTGGAAAAGGAAAGTTATGAACATGACCGTGCCGTTAGGAAAGAAATATTCTTTGATCGAACAATCTGGTTATTAAGTATTAAATTCAGAAACTCAGCTAACATCATTACTTGAGCTTAATATTGCTAAATGTCGAGTATAACATCCTTATGATTCTGCACATTCATGATAGAATATAACAAGGAGCAATGTATAATCATAAACGCTTTGAAAAGGATTGTAAAGACGTTCGTATGAAATCAGTCCAGGTATACGTTCATATGAAACGGACTTTTATCTCGTCCTTCATTTGCAAAAGTAAAAAAAAATATTGATTGACTTAGAAAATCAAATCCATTTCTTGTTTTTAGGCACGATAAAAAAAGACAACTTGCTTTTAAACTGTATAACATATAGTTTGATGAAGCTAGATTACTGTCATCAATCTCTTTCACAAACAATGTTGATCTAGCTTTCAAATGGGCAGTTTGTAAAGGAGAACGGATTTGTAAAGGACGCCATTACATTTTTACACCATACCATTTATACTGCCTAACTAATTGAAATCGTCTTCTCCTTTTAGTCCCACGGACTTTGACAACACGTTAGTTTAGTCTCAGTTCTTTAAGTTAAGGGCTTATTACGAGTGCAGGGTCGTAACCGATTTAGTTTTGCTCCAAGCGTTTTGGCAATTCCTTTCCATGATTACCCAAGAAGTTTTTCTGAACACATGTATACAATTCTGATTAATTCTCATCCGTCCTTCCAAGTAGATTAAAAATATTTTAGGTAGTACTTAATTTAATTCTAGTATTTTCGGCTATCATGCATCACGTAAAATTAAAATGCTACTTTAGGTTAAAAAGCTACCTGTGTCAAGATTTCTGGGAAGCGCGTTTACCCGTTTCAGGTATTCCTCTTTTGTTTCTTATATAGATCTTCTTACCCTTCTAGTTATACATCCATTTTTGTAATATAGCCAAAACTGCATTTCATTTTTACCCCTATAGCTGTTGTCTTACTATACTTTATTGTTGTTACTCCTACTGCCCCCTGACTGGAAGTTCCAGACAAGGTCCATAGATACTTTGATTAGGTGCCACCAAAATTTTCACCGTGCACCCTCAGGGGCGACATCTGGGTTGAGGGGCTCGAACCTTCCCTACCCACTGACCTCATAGAAGGACTTTCCGGTTTACGGATTTAACGTGCCTTTATCTGGTATAGACACGAAGGAATTTAACGCCGCTTGTTGGTATTTCATCTGAGGAACCTCAGTACGGAAAGCCGACGCGCTACCGATATGCTATCTCAGGCTGACTTGTAGGAATTTAGCAACTCATCATTAGTGAGACAACACAAAGTGTCTTAAAACACGTCTTTGAAAAATAAGAAGCGGTATGCTTCTTGAGTCAGAGTTAACTTTGCCTGAGGAAACATTCAAATCTTTGCATTTGTTTTTCAACAATAGGCGGTTTTGTACAGGAATATTTAATATCAAGCAGCAACATATTTTTTTCCAAGCAGTGCATACATAGATTGAAAAAGATCCACTGATTTTCTAATTTTCATAAAATAAAAGATGTCGTTAGGAAAAATCATACCCCGGAAGTTATCAAACGACTTCTTTGAAAGACAGACTATTTGTTGAAAATATTCGTTAATTAACAGCGTTTGTTATTTGATAAAGCAGGCACTTGAAAATCTAAATAATATAGGTTTCTTCAAATAATGAAATGGGTATTTTTCATGTTCAAAATTAGCAAAAGGTCGCTGATTGTTAAATCAGCTTCAAAGTGTCCAAAATTTGGGAAGATATTTTAAGCGATTAAAATTTAGATATTTTTCTAATTTAAAGCACTCATGAACTTGCTTATTTCTAGAATTGAAAACAAAGTCATATCCTTAATTGAAAGAAAAATTTGTTATGAAAATGATAAAAACAAATGACGTTATCAAACATTTTTACGGAAAATTAAGGAATTACTTATTGCTAGCTTTCTAAATTAAAACATGTGTATTGGTAGGTGCAATCAAGGTTTTACATAGGGATAATAAAAAAAAATCTGAAAAAAAATTACGCTATCCTAGTTAAAAATAATCAATGAAAGCTTTCTAATTTTTTAGATGACAACAAATAACTGCGTATTTTTTATATTTATTTAAGGGTAAGTAAAAATCAACTTATCAAAAAGAATTTCGATGAAAAATTTCAGCGAAAAATTCTCGAAAAAGTATTATAAAGATTTATTAGGCAAAATAAATATTTTTTACATCCGAATATTCTAACATGTCATTACACATTATGACAATGTCAAATTATTTATTTTATTTAAGGGTCAAATTATTTATTTAATTATTTCTTTGATTTAAGGGACAAATTTGATTGGTAACAACCATTAGAAATTTCTCTGTCACGATTTAAAAAAAATTGAAGATTTACCAGTCTATTACTTCAAGTAGATTTGACGGTTTCAGGCAATATATTCTTGTTTCTCCCGACATTGCGACACAATTCGAATCAGTGCTACCATAAATGCAAATTTATTGCATTTTCTTTTACCACTATATATTTTTAAAGCTTTCCCATTTCTTTTTTGCTTGTAAACACATGCAAATGAAGCCTGGAGAAACGCATTTGTTTCAAGACGGAAAATATCTTTCTTGGATGAAAATGGAAAACCCGAAAAAAGAAGAAAAAAAAAATTATATATATTTATATATATATATATATATATATATATATATATATATATATATATATATATATATATATATATATATATATATATATATATATATATATATATAAAATTTTATTTCTTCTGTTTTATATATATATATATATAGATAAAAGTGAAAAGAAAATGCAGAATGCACTATTTCGTCGCATATTTGCTCCAGCGACACAGAAGTCAAATGGGTTAATATTCCCTTTTTTTTATCTATTTCTGATTTCACTTTTCTATTTTTATGATGCTGATGTCTTCGCCGAATTCGTTCGAGTTATGGCTTTCGTCTGCGTCCACGCGGGAAAATTTTAAGGAATCTTCTCCTCCCTCTCCTTTCCTTCTCCTCCCTTCAACCACCCCAGTTTTTTATTTTTTTTTTAACGTTTTAACTAAAAAAAGGTTGCTTCAGAATACATTTGTAGAGTTTTTTTGTGGGTAGTTAAGAGGAAATCGATGTCTAGGAGGACAATTTTGATTTTGAGCAAAAACTGAAATATATTTATGCTTTTCGGTTTCTTTTTTTTTTCAACCTCCAGTCCATACTAATTCATCAAAAAACTTTAGAAGACAGAAAACAGTTTGTTTTCTTCAAACGAAAACAAGACGGTATTTCTTTAAGTACTGATTTAATCTTCTAAACTTATTCTAGTTTTAACTCATATTTTTATGCGTGTGAATACTCTATACTGCGTTGTCATTTCGCGCACTTTTCTTTGCTTAGTTTTAAATTTAATTATAAGCAATAGGTTAATTAAATAAACACACATATACACACACACACACACACACACACACACGCACACATATATATATATATAGAAACTCGATCCACCGTTTTCCAAGAGACCGTCTGAACTGCGAACAATAAATGCGGGAAAACGATAGATGCGGGAACAAAGCAATATAATCATCGAGACTGGGTAAAATAAACGACACATCCGGGAAAACGATCATTCGGAGAACGATTGATCGAGATTCCACTGTATATATATATATATATATATATGTGTGTGTGTGTGTGTGTGTGTGTGTGTGTGTGTGTGTGTGTAAGTAAACCAAACAGCGATCGAGACTTAACACGGATGTATGAAAGTAGCATTCTCAAATATTTCACCAATTGCTGAACAAATATTATCCAGGGTCCAGGAGCACCCTCTTCATTAATATTTTTTCTACTTTAGTTTTTGTAAATAAATGAAGTTTATAATTTTCATTGTTTAATATGAAGCTTATAATTTTGAAATTTTGCCCTTTTTTAAATTTTATTTTTCACTAATTTTTAACTAAGCGAAATATATATACATATTAATATTTAAACGTAAAGTTTTACTCCATGAGATTTGGTAAAATCAAGTGTAGAAGGAAAGCAAGACATTTTTTTAATTGTTATACTGCAAAGCAAATATAACCAAAAATCTACAGTTTGTCGATTTTTAAAGTAGTTTGTCACAATTTGCTTATTTTTTTTCTACATTTTTGTTAACAGTTTCGTAATTTTCTAAACCATTTTGACCCAACAAGAGAAATTTTCATAGGTGTCGAGGGATTTTTATTTAAAGAAAGTAGGTTGCAGTCGAAAGGAAGTTTGCGCTCTACTAGTCTAGAATACCCGACTGATTCAAAAGCTTTGGACAGCCCATAGCCCATAGTTATGGTCTAGCGGTAAACGCACTGACATTTTCGAAATAAATGTGAGGTTTTACTTACCATACGTAACTTAATTAATCCATCTTATGATCTGGAATAGACTATATTCTATTTACTGAAATATTCTATTTACTGTTACTTCGCTAAGTTTTGCATAATGTATATACTTTTACTGTATCTATAATGTTATTTATTCTTTTATTTAACATATATTTTTTAAAGTTTTGCCATTTTCTTTTTTCTTGGAAAAAAATTAAACCTTTTTTTTTGCAGTTAACATGAAAATTTTCTTTTATCATACGCTATTGTGAGAATTTGTTGGTTGTACTTTGAGTTAAACACTGTGTTTTTTTCATATATTTTTTCCCTTAGCGAATGTTATTTTTCTTTTTTTTTCAGCACAGTTAAAGAATTTTTTTCCTTTTTCACTAATTTTTTCAGATGTCTTTTTCCATCTGCGAAGGTGCACAATATTGTAAACTTAGATATATTTTCGTATCCAACTATGCTATATTTGATGAGAAAAACCCATTTCATTGTTATTTCTTACAGACATAGAAATTATTATTTGGAACTTTCTTTTTAAGAACTAAAACAATACTCATATACTGAAATCAAAGTAAAAGTAGTATAAGATATGTAACGAATTGTAATGTAAATTGATTCCAAAAAGAAAAATTATGGCTTTTAAAAAACAATTATTTTACATAAGGCTAATTTTATGAGCACAATTTTAGATAAATGTAATAAAACTATAAAATACATTACACCATTTTTATATTAATATGCATTTTATATTTTTATTATGTTTTGAAAAGTACGACATTTAACTTTAAAACTTGTGTGACAGCTAAGCTTTAATGGCGTACTCAGGTAATAGCTGGCTTTTATAGGTAAATTCAAGCCCCCCTAGCAGCCTCCTCTAAATTTCCGATTTTTTAGGCGGATTTAGCAGAGGACCAGTATAACAAAGTCTTTGGGAATGGTTATGACAATCAAATTCAATTTTATGCAGTATGTGAGTCTAAAATAGCGTTACTACTGTCAAAGAAGTTTAAGATTACTGTCTCAATAATAAACTAAATTAATTAATTCTATTATGAAATGCACACGCGCACGCTGACACACACACACAGACCCTCAGACAGACACACACACATATATATATATATATATACATATATATTATATTTATGTATATATATATGTGTATGTATACATACATACATACATACATACATACATACATACATATATATATATATATATATATATATATATATATATATATATATATATATATATATATATATATATATATATATATATATATATATATATATATATTTATTTATTTATTTATATATATATTTGCCGAAAATTTTAATTCATAGCTAGGAGACGTCCTAGATATAGTCTGGATTTTATATTCGCCAATTAAACTTATCCAAAAGGTCATTAATTTTAGATTCCTCATATTAGACCTGCTGATGAAGGTGATTGACTCAATGATATTACTCCCTCCTTTTATGTCTAGTAACTAATTCTTGCTATAAATGCAATGAGTAAATGTTCTCTAATTCAATTTACATTAACGTTATATTTAAAGGCATTAATATACAAATGCAAATACATAATATCAAAAGAACCGATTAACATGTATCCCTCAGTTAATATTTTGCTTGCACCAGGAAATCGTTTCCTAATAACACATTACCTATAAAAATATTTCGAACCTTTAGCGAGATCGCCTCTTTAAAAAGCTAAAAGAAATAAAACTTAAAAAAACTAATTTAAAACATGCAAATTAAAATCGTATTTTAAAATAATCTCCAATAAGCCAACGCGATAGTCTTTTTGAAAAGAGGGGAAAAAAATAAAGCTCATTATCACCATTTTCTGCGGGTTATTATACAATTAAAACGTCACTTCTCCAGAAATCACTCCTGGCGACATTTGGCGACTTTTTTCCAGCCATATCGATCTTTGAGAGCCAATGGATGGACACACACACACGACCATAAACGCATAAGATTTCTTTTTCCCTCTGTGTTCACTCATACAACGTCATTCTCTCCTTCTCCCATGTAAAACGCAACGCATGCAAATGAGGCCGGGAAAAACATATTTGTTTCGAAGGTTTTTCTCTTTTTTTTATATTATTATTTTCAAGTTAAAAAAAAGTAAAAAAAGTATTGCATTATCTCGCATGGACTGGTAACTAAGGAGGAAAAACTCTTTTGGAATATGTGCACACAGAAGTCAAATGGGCTGATGTTTTTCTTTTTTATATCTATTTCAGACTTCACTTTTTCCCGTTTTTATAGCAGCGACATCTTCGCTCCCGTTTATGGGCTTCAGTTTTTGTTGGATGGGAGCAGGGAACTGGCGCTGGGGAAAACTTTGGAAGAAATTTCCTTTCATTCAAATAACCGCTTCTCGGGTACATTTTTTGAGTCATTTTCTGGGTCACTTAAGATGGAATCAATATGGAGAAATCATCGATTTTTTTTTCTTCTTTTCTTATGCTCACCTTCCAAAAAGAAAAGGATTGATTCCATTTCCGCTTTCATTTTATAGGCCCCGGAATGTAATATTTACGCAGGATGTTACGTAAGAGAAATGATTTGCACACGTTACTAATCGGGAATCTTCAACCAGTTTGACGTGTTTTTTTCTAAATGCGTCTTGGAGTACCGTTAATCTGCCGCTTTTGTTAAAAAGTCTACCGAGTTATAGGTCCTTTTTTAAAACGTAGAGTTATATTACGGGTTGAACTAACTGTTGCATGTAGCTCGCGTTATCATAATTAGTTCCATATAAATATGCTGTCAAAAGCTTCTACTGAGCGATTTAATTGTACTAGTTTCTAATTTAAATCTTTGAATAGTTGAAGTTTTTGCGCTTATCCATTATTTGTTTCTTTAAAACGTGGAAAGAAGTTCAAGGGCACATTTATATAGTAAACATTGTATTGTTTAAGACAAAGCCGCGCAGCCTCAGTAGATTTTTAGCGTATCCAAAGATTTACTGCGGCTGAAGTGTGCCTCATATAGCACTTCGCAACTGCAGTAAATTTGAATGAAGATCTTTATAGGGTACTGCCTGTATAGAAAAATTAGACATAATTAAGGTTGTCATTTAAATTTTTTTTTTTACGAAAATTTAGCAACAGAGAGATATATTATAGAAATAACATATTAAGGTAAAAGGAGTTAGATTGTTTTCACGAGGCAGTGAGAAATTCTGCAACATAAGAGACGTTTTACTTAAGCAGAAAATTTCCCACAACCAGGGACCACTATGCTATAAGTTAAGTCACGCCCGACAAAACAAAATGCTGTGGGCCCATTAAGGTAAAGGTGATGATCACCCTTTCTGATGCAAGCTGTAAATTTACAGGAATTGTATTGTAAGATTGTAGCATAATTAAAGTCGCCATTTATGAATTTATAGCGATTGAGATATGAGTTTACGGGCAAAAGATCAATCTTAACTTATATATATATTTATATAAATTTCAAAAGTGCAATGAAATTATAGTTCTCCCATCGAAAGGAGAGTAATTTGGTTCTATCACACAAGCGACAGCGAGAGGTCTTTCCTCCCTTTCATTAGGGATG
Source organism: Dolomedes plantarius (assembly GCA_907164885.2). Taxonomy (NCBI): domain Eukaryota; kingdom Metazoa; phylum Arthropoda; class Arachnida; order Araneae; family Dolomedidae; genus Dolomedes; species Dolomedes plantarius. Next base: position 65,929,885 of record OU015492.1, read on the forward strand.
AAAGGACATGGACATGGACATGGACATAAAGTTTTCGTGAGGTTCCTAATAGGGTTAAGAAAGCACTTTACCCTCGGTATGGATATGGGAAGTACTGAAGCTTTTCACACATGGTCCAAGAAGAAATGAATTAAGCTTAAAAAAAGAAAAAAAGGTAAAGTTAAGTTACAAAATTAATTAAGAAGTTACAAAAAATAAAAATAAAAACATTAGAAATAAGTAAGTTAAAGTTAACACACAAAAATTAAATTAGCAAGACTTGTTAAAATAGAATGTTCCAATACAAGATAAAATAAAAAGCAAAATATAAAGATTAAACTCTCAAAAGTCGAAGACGAGCCACAGAGGACCGCGAGCAGCAAAGATGTTAAACGCTGGGATCAAACCCAGGATGGGAAAGAACTATCAAGCAACCTGTGCTTGAAAACAGGCCGAAAAAAAGGAAGCAAGATGATGAATTTGTATTACAGAGTTTAAAAAAGATCAAGCTTAACTACTGGTCGAGAGCAAAATGAGTCCCGCAAACTGATTGGTTAACGAAACACGGTCCAGGATCGGGAGGAAAAGTGCATTGGCGGGAATTTTATTTATCACTGTATATGGATCATTTGATAGAGTGCCGCTTAGGGTGTTTTTTTTTTTTTTAACTATAATCTCCATATCCACTTCAAACTGGATTTCTAACTAAGGAATATAATTGGGGGAGGGTGAGGGCTTATCCATTTTTTAAATTTAAATCATTACGTCTGTTAAAGTCATCGTTAGTGATCTGAAATTCATCATTGGTGGCCATGAAGCAATCAATAAATTAAATTGAGATGATTTGCTTAAATCTAGTATAAGAAACCAAACAGATAAATAAATAAATAAACAAATAGTTGGAAACAGATTTTTATTACAATTAAAGGTTTCATTGCGTTTGTGAACTTTTAAGAGCAGAGATTTACAAAGCGTTGTTGAGCATACGCATGGCACTCCTTTCACAGTGCCTTCTGTAACACGACATCCTATAATCCGAAGATGGGACACTGCGTAAAGAACTCTGATGTTTCCATCGCCAAAACCAATCTACTCCCGTCCTCTAATGCAGCGCAAGTGCCTAAAATAAATCTCCAGGAGACGGACGCACCTTGAATCTCTTTTCTCGATCGCCAAACAAGAATCCGTCGTGTTGCTGGCACACTTTTCGTGGCCAGGGAACTTACTTCATCAGCGGAAGTGACTTTTATCGCCGAAACTTTCCCGATGATTAGCCGGCCACATGCCCAGTGACAGAAAGTGAATCAGAGGTAAATATCGATCGGGGGCTTCGAAGGGAAAGAATAAAAAAAAAAAAAGTTTTTGTATTCCAAGAGCGAGGTGTTTGTTGTGCCGCCAATTACCACCCGGCCGACGATCTGGCCAATGAAACTCTCAGGAACAGATTAAGTGGATGAATTCGGGCCCTCCCTCAGTGGAGGGATTAAAGGCGATCGATGCGGAGCGAAAGTGGTGCAAGGGGTTTTCTTACCTCGGGTATCGTTTGGTATGAACGATTTATTATATATTGATAATTATATACATTCGGAAGAAAAAATAACATGTAATAATATTAGTGCAAATTATTTTTAAAATGAAATGAAATAACAGGAATAAAATCAAACCAAATTAAATCGTTTTATACAAATACTAGTTGAAAACCCGCACTTCGCTACGGAGTACATTCAAATTAAATACAACGGTCAATGTATGCAATTAATGCCAAAAATAAATAAATAAATAAATATATATATATATATATATATATATATATATATATATATATATATGTGTGTGTGTGTATGTTATCTGCCCAAATACAATAGTTATGTTGACACGACACATGGTCATGTAATAACAGGCAATTTGGAAATAGTGGATAATTTAGCACTGCGTGAGTTGATGAGTTTGGGAACTAAGTATAGATTACCTAGTACTACTAATAATAAGAAAATTATAAGTTTCTTAAATGCTGATTTAGATAAATTTATATACAAAATAGCTATTAATTATTCTATACCTACAGAAGCCTTCAACCAATGGAAATTTAATTTACTAATGCTAGTACATTCTAAACTACCCAATAATAGTAATTTCATTAATAATACCTATAAACACTTGAAAGATGCTATAACAAAATTACAAGAATACGTCATAATCACTTATGTAGATAAAGCAGCCAACAACTATGCAATTATTTGTAAAAAATATTTTGCCATAAGTTTAAAAAAACAGCTAGAAAATAGTGATCTGTTTCAGCCTTTGAAAGAAACTACTAGTATTATTATTAAGAAAATTATAGCAAAATATAAACTACTTGGTATTTCATCAAACAACTATCTCTTTCCATATATTACTTTAGTTCCTAAATTTCATAAAACACCTATTGCTTTTAGAGCAGTAACCTGTGGTCACAACACTTATGCTACCAAAGCAAGTGTAATATTATTAAATTATCTTAAATTAATCTATAAAAATATAACATCTGGTGTTTGTGGTATAATTGATAATAGCTTTAGTCTAATTAGAAAACTACAAACATTAGATAATTGTAAAACAGTAGTAACTTATGATTTTAAAGATCTGTTTAATAATATCAATATAATTGATTTAAATAGAATAATCATAAAGTTAGTACAAAATAATATTCAATACTTAGGCAACGAAATTAAACTAACTCGTTTCAATAGGCTCCTAGATTTTGTAACTAAACATCACATAGCATCTTGATAGCAACATTACATAGTTCATAATAATAGTATATACTTACAGACCAAAGGTGTACCACAAGGTGGAAATGCTTCAAGTATGCTAGCTAATTTATACTTACATTATTTTGAAATTAATAATATAGATAGTTGCAATTACAATATATTTAGGTATATAGATGATATAATAGTAATTAATGAAAGTAATAACCATATAGACTTAAATTTTTACCCTCCTAATCAGGAACTAATTAAAAGTAGTCAAGATAATATTAATGTAAACTTTTTAGATATTAACATTAAATTAAATTCTGATAGCAAATTTACTTTTGACATATATGACAAAAGATGTGACTATAATTTTAATATTGTTAAATTTCAAAATTATCTAACTTGTTTACATAAATCTGTTTTTAATAACATTATTGTAAATCAGTTAGTTCGTATAAATAGGCTATGTTCTAAAGACAATAGGAATAAGCATATTTTAGACTTGATAGCTGTGCTAACACGTAATTATTACCCGAAAGTCTATCCAAACAAATAATTGGTTGTATTAGTTTAATGAATAGTTTGTTCTGTTGCAATTAATAAGTAAATCATAATAATAAGAAAAATTAGAAAAATAAGTACAAAAAAAAAAAGAAAAGAAAATTAAAATCTTAAGTAAAAATAAAAATAAGATAAAAATAATAAAAAAACTAAATTAATAATGGTTTAATAGTCCTAAAACACAGTATCCATAGTAGGTCAGTTTCTGTAGTTCCATAATCTCCATGGTTGCAAGTTTTGTGACGTCAGTCATCTTGCGGTTACTTATTCTTAACTTCCACTCTGTCTAGCGCAAGGCTTGGTGTTCTATGGTTAAGTAATTCTTTACTCAATTTACAGTTTTTCATGGATTGTACGGTGTCTGAGTGTGTTTATTGTATCGATCATACTCATCGGAAACAATCCATTGGTTTTTAGACAGTATTGACACCGCTGACGAAGAGATGCTGTCTAAAACCTCTTTCATACTTATCTTTTTATGTTTTTAGTTCCTGGCTGCAAGTAGCGTTAGTGCTCATACTGGTTTTCTCTTTCAACTATTTATTACATATATATATATATATATATATATATATATATATATATATATATATATATATATATATATATATATATATATATATATTTATTTATTTATAATAAATACGACGATCAATGTATACAATTGATGTAAAATATATATATATATATCTATATTTATAAAAAATCGTAAGGGATATTATTATAGACAAAATAAGGTAAAAGAAAATATTCAAATTAAATGTAATAGGACATACTAAAGAATATAGTACAATTAATAGTACAGTTTGAGGAACATAATATCTTTTATTGTATTTTAATATTTTGTTGGATAATGTCCAAACGTCTGCGCATTAGCAAGAAAAAATTTTTTTTTTGTCGATTTAGTTGTTATGCACGTGACGATAAATTTATTTAAAGTACCAAAAAAAGAAATCACGTGATCAGCATTTAATAAATTAAATTCTAAAAATTAATCTTTAAAAATTCATCAAAAATCAGAAAATGCAGGTAAAGATTCGAAAAAGATTTCGTTTTAAAGGAATTTTTATGATCTTTCTCGTGATATAAATTTTGTAATCCTCAAATTATTATTTTAAATACAAACTTTAAAAAAGTTACTAAAACAGCTTAAAATTTTAATTTAAAAAAAATCTAAGAAGAATTTTTCAAAAAACTTTCTTAGTGCACCCCTACACTATAAGAAGAATCGCTCTGCAAAATTTTAGCCCTTTAGGTCCAGCGGTTTGGTCTGTGCGTTGTATGTCAGTGAGTGAGTCAGTTACGGAACTGTTTTATATATATAGATTAAGGGGACAAGGAACTTCCAACCTCGTTATTTTTTTTATTTTCAATATTTTACTCTATATACATAATGCGAATAATTAATATTGTTTTTTATTACACTGAAGGAACTTAGAATTCACAAATAAGTAGTCTGTGAAAGAATAACAACCCTTTTTCAAAAAATCCTCCAAAATTGCTAGAATTTTTCAAAATGTTTCATTCACCTTAATTTTCATCTGGTTTCTTCAAAGATTTTCCCGATTGTAAACTAAAGTGTTTGTCACAAACCTGTGTATCATTTTATGAAACTACGAATGTTTTTCAAATTTATAGATCATGGAATAAAGTAAAAACATGCAAAAACATAAAAAAATAACATGCAGAATTTTAAAAATATATTTTTGGCTTTCGATTTATACAAAAACAAATTCAATGCACAATTATGTTTAAATATATGTGGTAAACCCTGTATTAAAACAAATGAAGGTTTTTAACGGATTTGAGATGCACATGGAGAATTTTGAAAAATGCTAGCATTTTTGAAATTTTTTTTGGAAAAACGCTCATTATTCTGCAAAAAATTCTTGTTTTGATTTTTAAGGTTCTTCAGTGTAGTCAAAAAGAATATTAATTAATCTCATTCTGTATATAGAGCTAAAAATTGAAAATTAAAAAAATGGATGTTGAAGGTCCCTTGTCCCCTTAATATGACTTGGGAAAACAGAATTAACTAAAATAATTTTATAAACTGAGATAAGTAGTATCTAATATATTAAGATTTAAGTTTTATTAAATTAGATTTAGTTGCAAAAAAAAAAATTCATAAATTATAACATTAAGCCTTTTAAATTTTCAGTGGTATATTTAGGTTAATATTCAAATTACATTTATTGAACGAAACTTTAACAGTGGTACCCTGCTATTTTTAAATCTTATGTAGATGGAAATTTTCATATTGAAAACAGTTTGTACATAAAATAGAAGTCAAAATTAGCTTTTGTGGAAATGCTTTCTAAAAATACCACATTTTATGATGCTAATTTTAAAAAGTTCGGAGCTCTTAAGGTGTTATTTGGATGTTATACTGAATGTAGCAGAAATAGGTTTGTCTGCGCGTATAAAGATACATTTTCAATTGCCCACGTTACTCAGGAAAATGTTCTTATGTCAACTTTGTATTAAGATTAAGCCCTCATACTCTCTGAAAAATTATGATTACAACAAACCGTACCTGAGAAATCATAGAATATCCCAAACCGAAAGAATGCATTGCAGAAAGGGCTTCATGAAAGATTTAAATTTCACCCAGCAACACTTCTCCCGCGCTATTCCATCACCGCAGCTGTCTATTTGTTAAAGTTAATTAAAGATCCAAAGTCATATTATGAACTTTAAAAGCATCCTCTAATTAAGCGAAAACAAAAATCACCTCGACTGATCCCTCGCACTAATAAACGTGAAGTAAAATTACGTGTAATTATTTTATCGACCAAAAATAAACACATCGGTAAGATATCTAATTATAAGCCAGCCGGAACACACTTGTTAACCTAAAAATGAAGCAGAAAAGTTTCCAAGAAACTTGGATTCTTTTCATGCACTAAAAGCAATAATAACTCGAACTTAATTAGTGCTATAAATCTTTGCGGGATTACTTTCGGCGAAATAATTTCTAAAATTTTAATTAAAAATTAAACTTGTATCCTCGAGATTGTTAGCATGCTCTCGGAGATAACACGATAGGGACAAGGCTGGGAAATCAATGTATTGTTTGGGCAGGAGAGCAGACAATGGCGAAAAGAAGATGGGAGTCAAGTGTTACGGTGAGGGGAGAATGAATTTTCTTTCAGACGGAAGTCCTTTCTTTAAAAAACCGCCCCAACAATATCATCATTATGTTGGTAATTACCTGTAAGTTGCGATGAAACAGGAGGCAAATATGTATCGATTATGTTTTCGAGAGATGCTTCCGATGGGACCACGTGCCCCTGCTTAATAAATTAGCTAGGCGCGGAAGATGCTGTCGAGATCAGGAAATGTATGAGTTGCGGAAAAGTTTGCCAAACACGCCAACGCTCACCGTGCCTCTCAGAAAAGCGCTTTTGTTTCTTTTCTCTTGATGGGCAGCTATCGGATTGCCTCTTGGGGTTCAAATAAAATTAGTTAACCTCTCAATTCTACAGATTCATCTTTTCATTGTATTCTTATGCTAGTTTTTCAGATCAGCAGAGCTTTGATAGAAATCAGAAAATTGTATTACAACAGTGCTCTCAATTTTTTTCCGATAAATAGTATTAGTGAATTTCAGTTTATTTAAGTTCTTAGTTTTCCATAATTTAAATAAATCTGACAGATATATTCTAATTATGACTATTATAATATCTTAGTATGATATACCACTGGTTTTGATTCGGCCTGTTTTCGTGCTTGAAAACCATTGGGAAAAAGCGTATAGAAAGCATAATTTTGTGATTCCAGTGTAGATAAATGAATACTCTTTATTACAGTAAATAAGATTTTAATAGCTTTCAGCTTATTCGTTTGTTTGTCATCAATAGAAATAAAGCGGACTCATGTGCTTTGTTTATGTCTTTAGAGTTGGGGTACCAGATTGAGACTCTCAACTTAACTTATACACCTCTGTTTTCCCCACTATGTTTTCGGTACTTGGTATACATTCGCTGAATCCCAACTTGTAATTGTTAATTGAATTTTAGTTTTTTTAGGACTTAAAAAGATAAAAACCATCGCATAAGTTTCTATCAAGTCAACTATTTGTTAATGCAGCTGACAAGAAAACGTAAACAGACTGAAAACTTCTTTCTCTTTTTGCCGACTGCTCTAAACTCTTAACAGAACAGAATTTTTTATTTGTAATTACGTCGCAGTGGTTGATGATGTTTTTAGTATGAAACGAGAATGCGTACTGAACACTGCAACAGATTGCTAAAGAAAAGTATATTTTGTACAAATATTATAAAAAATGATAAATTTTCTATCTATTTACTACTTTATTCTAACTACATGGAAGTTACAATTAGGAATTAGGAAAATTTTAACTCTGGTGGTATTGATATATAAAATAATTATTTTTTGCTACCGTTGGGTGTCTTTTTACTAAGTGAGTCGAAGGAAGTTGCCACTTATTTGACGGTTTTTGCCATAACAATATTAATTTATTATCAACTTAGGAAAATTTTCAATCTCTTGGTATTATTAATCTATTAATGACGAAAATTTATTTTATTTGTTGTTGTTTCTAATCATCTGTCATCCAAATATAAATTCAGAGGAGATCCATAATGTTGTTGACTCAAGCAAAATCAAGGAAAAGAAAAGGGATTCGTTTTTTATTTACTTTAAATTAAATTAGCAACTTCCATTTACTATTTCCGAGCATTAAAATGTTAACTTATTAGCTGCTACTTTGAAAACAAAACAAAATTACGTATAAACACTAGTAAAAAGTTCTGTAATGTAATAAATGCTTAAAAAAAATTTTCATTTTGATTATTTTAGTTTTTTTATTGGAAACTAAAACTATAAGGCAGCACACAATATTATATGACAGCCACGCATGCAAAATATTTTCACTCCACGTGTAAATTTACGTAAAGCAGCACTCCCAAAACAGAAGGTGTATTCCCTGTGACATATCTACCTTTTCCTCGGAGTCGTTCTTCAGATCCCCCTCTTCGCTCCCTTCCCACCCCCCGCGATCTTCCACAAGATCAGGTATGGTTTCACGTATTGATCTTGTGTGGTCAGAGAATAACCTTCAGCATCTCTCCCTGATGATCCCAACTTGTTTAGGAAAACTTTAGGGAAGCTGTTATTTTCTGTTATTTTTCTTTTTTCTTTTTCTCTACCTCTCTGGGTATACCGATGTCTTAGTGGGTGGTTTAGGTTTCGGGGGTTTCCTCCCCTATCGAGAAATAATCGAATCTGGACAGCTGCTGTACGGAGCAACACGAATTGCTTCAGGATTTTAACGGGATATCTGTGTATATGTTTGTATTTACGAAGGAATGTATGTATGTATATATATACACACACACACACATATATATATATATATATATATATATATATGTGTGTGTGTGTGTGTGTGTGTGTATGTAAGTAATATCCTAAACACATACATATAGGTTTTATTCCCTAAAACAAATAAATAAATAAATTACTGCATTAGGAATCAAATGAATGTTATTCCTTAAATTTCCTTTCATTCCCATTTTATGTTTATCTTCCTTGGCAAATTATTTTTTTTTCAATATATGCTCACAGACAGCAATGTGTCATATCAGGCTTGCAAATATATATATATATATATATATTACCACTTGAATGAGTTCTCTAGAGCTGTTATACTTAATGACTCTATGGCTGCTTTACAATTTGTGACGTCAACTTCGAATTCTCTGTCCTCTGTTGTCCATGACTGTCGGAGGCTGTTGCACAGCTTATCTGTCAGTAAGAGGGTCATTGCTTTGCAGTAGATCCCTCGGCATTGTGGTGTTCATGGCAATGAAATCTCTGACTCTCTGGCCAAAACAGGTGCTTTGATCTTTCAGAAATCTCCTTCCAGTGCCTTTTTACACTACTGTAAAGCGTATAATAAAAAAATACGGTGAGAGAGGAGTTCAAAAAGAGTCTCGCCGTTAGAACTTCTCAAAAGCTTTAGACCGAAAAATTATTTCAGGTCTCTAAATGGCCCAGACATAAAATGGTGGCAAGTTTAGACTAGCTACTGGCCATGACTGGCTCCTGGAACATTTACACCGCTTCAACATTGTTTCTAGTCCTTTGTGCAGACTCTGTGACTTGGGACGAGTCATGAAATGTGACACATTTGTTTCATTGTTCTGCATTGACTAAACGTTCTCTTGTGGACCGTTATTGGGTGGCCAGGGGACTTCTGGATTTATAGACTATTTGTTGCAGCTTTTTTCGTTTTCTGTGTTTCCTGTGTTGTGCTTTTTTTTGGCTGTAGTTGTCTTTTAATCTGTGCTATTGGAAATAATAAATAAATAAATAGTTATATATATATATATATATATATATATATATATATATATATATATATAATATATATATATGAGTATATGAGTATATGTGCATGTACCTTTCATTGTTAAATAGAACTGCGAAACATTCTCGTTTGACACTAATACATGATTAAAATTTCAAATTCAATTTCGAAATATTTTTGAAAACATTGTTTGTTAGCATGCGTTTAAAAAATTTGATTTCCTCTCATTTATCAGAATTTTTCGGTGATGCAACCAAAGACATACGCCACTGGATTGATATAGGCGATCAAGGGAAATTTGTGTCCATATTTGTTTATAGTAACAACATAATTATTCACACTGTATAAACAGTGCCTATATGCTATAAAACACAAGGATTTACAGTACATATGCAGTTTTAAGAGCATTTCTTTTTTTTAATTTAAGAGCTGAGCGAAGAAAAAGTTTGCTTTTTAAGGATCTAAGGGCTTAAAGGATTTTAAGGGCTTAATCGCAAAAATGTGGAGTAATTTCTCAAGGACTGTTGTCATTATGAAACATTTTATGTTTTAGGTAATATGTTATAGGCTCGACCGCCATTTTCTGGAAAAACAAAAAGAGACACAGATAATATACCTCGGAGTGGAGTGCGATATCCCAATGAAGCTTGTAACCACATTAGTTAATTTGAAAAAAAATAAATAAAAATAAAAATAAACCCTTTATTGGCAACTCCTATACTTTGAACACAGTGAGTAATAACACATATGCATATAACGTTTGAGGCCTTTTTTTAACAAAAAGAAAAATAGTCCAAAATTAGGAACAATTTTTGCCTAAAAAAGCACACAGAAAGCGATAAATTAAAAGTGTGCAGTAAACTTTTTTTTGCCGTTTCAAAATTAATAGAGAAACTAAGGGGCAAAAACTGCCAACCTATTTCAGACTTTTAACCACACTGAACTACGCCGGACACTTTAAAGAAATTATATGCATTTCGCAATTTTAAACTTGCACATAGCTTTTTTTATACACATTTAACAAGATTAAAACTTTTTTTTTTCCTACTCTCCAAGCGGAATCACTACTGATAAATTACGATAAGAGAACGTTTTTCTACTTTGAATTAAAAGCGAAATTCAAACCGAAAAAATACGTACTCTAAATATGAAAACTGTTCTCTGAAAGAATTATCAAGGATGCTCGGACAACAAGATTTTTCTCTTTTTAGTTGCTAGGGGGGGGGGGGGGGGGGGGAGATATGTGCATAAATATGAAGGGACGTTTTGCGTGCGTACAGTCTATAAATTTTATGTTTTGAGATTTAAAAACTTTGGTCTAACACGCTACTGAAAGTTACTCATGAAGAACGGTTTTTATTTTTTTTCTCTTTAGTAGTTAACTTTTAAAACAAGAGTTTCGTAAAAGTTTCTAGATGATGCTCGCTCGTAATTTATTTTTCTTTTAAGCACAATGTCGTTAATATTCAGAAAAAAATAGCTAGGAGGTAAAAATATTCCTTTTCTTTATACAGAATACAAAATTTTTATATATTCTAGAAAGTTATTTAGATACAATTTAATAAGTTATTGATAAACACAGGCATGTTAATTTTACTTACCCGTCAATAAATTGAAAAATTATCCTTGAAATCAAACAAAGATGGTTTCATTAAATGCTAAGTACCATCTATGGTAATGTCTCGTCTTTAGCAGTGCCAACAGTACAATTAAGTCTCTCTATTCTAAAAAAAAGTAACTCCCGCTGCCGCCGCTGTGAAAAGCTTGTCACGCTATCTCCTCCGAAACCGCTGGGGTTATGGGATCGAGAGTGATACCAATGGAGGCAGAAAAATGGGGGGGACCAAAGTAAGACATATCTCATCTTTGTTGGACTTTAAGTTTTTTTTATTTTATGTTTTGTGGGAAAATATTGACTTTTTTATCTTCAGATTACGATAACTCACCGAAAAATTATCGTAGAATTTTTATTCTTTTACAATCAAAGACTACAGACATTTCTCTTTCAAATTAGACCTCGTTTGTTTTAAAATATTTTAAAACAGACTAATATTTTCATAACAAAATGAAACAAAGTTTTTAAGATATATCGTCCCATATGTGGATGTAATATCAATGCTCCTCGAGTTTTTATCTTACAAAGAAAATATTTACATCATCTGGAAGCTGAAAGCTTTCTTATTCATATAAACTTCATTTCAATTCTCTATCTGAAAATTTCGATTTTTAATTGAATTTTAAAGCTGATAATTCAACAGTGATGAAAGTCCCTTCGCATAAGGGTGACAACAGTAAATGGATGGAAGCTGTTACATTGCCCCAGAATCACCCCTATGTATCTCGCTGCCTTATTAGGGGCCTTTTGCGAGTAAAATATTCCCTTTTAAGCCTTATTAAGCATTTTTACGAGTAAGCCTTATTAGGGACCCGTACGAAAAGCGAGCGTAGCGAGCCTAGGGGCGAAGCCCCTAGTTAGTGAAGTTTTTGAAAAGTGAGGTCTCATGGTTAATATCCTAAAATGAGCTACAACTTTTTATTGGCAATTTTGAGTCACAATTTGTCTAAATTTTTCCTTTGGATATCGAGAATTTTTTTTCTTGTATTATACACTGCTGGCCACTGTAAATGCAACACCCTGAAGGAAACATGCAAATAACATGAAATTTACAACATGCATTAGTGGAGGTGAGATATGCAAATGATTAGAATTTCAGCGCAGACGCACATCAAGCGCGCCTGTAAAGCCAATTCAAAACGCTATTTAAGGCTTGGAGATTTCGACGATTTCAAGTTCGGCAATTGTGTTTTTCATGTTTTTTTTCAAAAAGACGATCAATTATGCCTCGTCGAAAACAGCGATCATCTTTTGATCAAGTATCCGAGTTCGACAGAGGAAGGATAGTGGCCTACCGAGATTGTGGATTATCTTTCAGGGAAATCGGTAGTCGTGCTGGACGAAACCAAACAACTGTAATGCGGATATGTAATCGTTGGATGCAGGAGGGTACGACGGACCGGCGTGTTCGATCGCATCCACCTCAGGGCACCACTTCACGTGATGACAGGCAAATTGTGCGCATGGAAGTGACGGATCGCTCAGTCACATCACGAACCATAGCACAGCACATGCAGTCTGTAACGCATCATCCAGTGTCTGCGCGTACCATTCGACGCCGTTTACAGCAGAGTGGTCTGTCCACAAGACGTCCATTGCTTTGTCTACCCTTGACGCAGAACCACAGACATCTCCGCCGCCAATGGTGCGATGACAGAAGGATGTGGACGGCAGAATGGAATGAAATTGTCTTTACTGACGAGTCACGTGTCTGTCTGCAACACCACGATGGTCGCATTCGAGTTTGGAGACACCGTGAAGAGAGGATGCTGAACAGCTGCGTTATGCACCACCACACTGGTCCTGCACCGGGTATTATGGTATGGGGCGGTATTGGATATCACTCTCGAACACCTCTAGTACGCATTGCCGGTACTTTAAACAGCCAGCGCTACATCTCCGAGGTGTTGGAGCCAGTTGTCCTTCCTTATCTTCAGGGCTTGCCCACAGCCATATTTCAACAGGAAAATGCGCGACCACGCGTGGCACGCATTGTCCAACGGTTCTTCGTCAATCGCCAGATTGAATTGCTTCCCTGGCTGCCTCGCTCTCCGGATCGTTCGCCGATAGAAAACATGTGGTCCATGGTTGCTCTACGATTGACCCAGATTCCATCCCCAGCTGCCACAGCAGATCAACTTTGGCAACGTGTGGAAGCTGCTTGGTCTGCTGTACCCCAAGAACTCATCCAAAGTCTCTTTGAATCAATGTCGAGGCGTGTGGCAGCGGTGATCTCCAACAATGGCGGCTACTCTGGCTACTGATTTTGGCAGGAACCACACTTCACAGAAGTCTATAAATTTAATCATTTGATACTTGGTCAACATGTTATCTACAAAATAAATTTTGTTGTGATATCTCTTGTCTTTCTTGGTGTTGCAATTTGGGTGGCCAGCAGTGTAATATCGAAGTATAACACATTAACATATGTCGACATTCATGCTCTGGTATACTGATAATGTATGATTTCAAACTTTCTAATCTTTATGATAGCAGAATATTCCGGTGTTTTATTCATTTATTTTTTCTACATGCCCAAACTTTAGTTTAAGCGTTGAAAACTGGCTAAATAATCTATAAACAGCATTCCACGCGTTAAACATCGTAGTTCAACTTTTTTTTATCATTAATCTGCGGCCTGTACGGGTAGAAAATATTTGCAGAGTTTGCGAAGGGGTCGAAAGGGCATTTATTATAAATCCAAGAGGCGATAAAATAATTCGTAGAGAAGGGTAGAGAAATAAAGTCATTCAAGAGAAGGGCGTAAAATTTTTAAAAAAATCATCACTCTGAAAGAAATTTTTGGCTGTTAACCAAGTAGGGTTGTTTAAACTCCCTAAAATTAAACTCAGTACCAAGTTAATTTTATAGGGACTTTTTTTGGGTTACTATTTATTAGTAGTTTAAATGTCTAACATTTGCTAGAATGACTAAACTTTAAACACATATATGCTGATTAAACAATGATATACTCTAATATTTTTAGACCAGTAATGGCATTTAAAAAGTAATTTTAGACCTGTAATGACATTGGGTCATCTAACGCCTCCCTAAATAACAACCCAATTATAAACGGACCATGACCTATGTCCTAGCGTGCTTCAATGATGAATAATTTTAAGACTTTTTTTACAGTCTAAAACTTTCGTGGCACGACCATCTCTTGCTTTCATGTGACAAGATACACAGTTTGATTTTTGAGGTGTTTTGTACAACATTGTGGTTCAGACTTGCCTCAAGTTCTCCTGCAGTGTTTTATATCTATTATGACGAGGGCTAGACCAGCCGCTTCTCAATCTAGTACCCGAGGAGCGTTGACCTTCTGGTTTCGTTTGGATTTATCGAATATATTTTCAACAAATGGCACAGAGACGGGGTATAGAGTAAAAAGCTCTTTATTTAAGTTAAAATAAACGAAACTATGTACAGTGAAATAACATGAAGATGCACGTCCCTGGCATTCAGGCTAAATTTATCACCAGTCTTTTCACTTTCGGCACGCGCTTTGCCTGGAATCCAGATCTCAGCCGTCCTCTCTGCTCTGACCGAAATCAACCCGTGCTATCCCCGTTTTGTCCCGAGTCGCGTGTCGTTCGCTTATTTAACACTTTCGTCAACCGTCCCCTGTGAACAAGAAGGCAACTCTTTCCATCGATGGTGCAATCATGCTCGAGGATTCTCTGGCTCTGTCGTGTCTGATTCCTTCATAGCCTCGCACGACTTCATTTGTTGGTGTTGACTCCTGGCCACTCCTGATGAGACGATCATTAACGCCTAAAGGGAAAGACTGCTAACTAGAAAATAAAACTCGTTAGTACATATCTCGGCGACATCAAATGTCTTTTGCTCTTTTTAAAGCTGCCGACCCAGCACAATGGCTTCCCAGTCTTATGAAATTCTTAAAATTTAAGGCGGGAGGTTCTTGAGTTACGTGACGACGTCACACTATGCCATGAAAATGTCTATATTTTTCGCGCTATTGAAGCAGCTGTCATTTTTATGTCTAGTACTTTCATTAAAAGCATTAAAAGTGAGGGAAAATGTATTAAATTATATACTTTAGTTATACTTTCTCTAAACACTTAGGGCCTTTGGGTAATAGCAATATTGGAATCTTTCAGATCAGTGTTAACTTATGGAGAGTATTTTCCCTAAAGTTGTGGAGTTGGATTTAAAGTTTTTTTTCTTTTAAATAGTTCTCCGTAATAAAAAGGAATTATTTTACTTTTCTCTCTTTTTCATTTAAAAAATTTCCTCCGCCATATGAAATTATCCATATCTAAAACACATACTACATTTTCCACCGAATAATTCAAATTTAAAAGTATTAAATTTGCTTTTTTAATATTCGTACTTCTCTTAAAGTGCAAAAAATATACCCGAGTAAAACATTTCTTTCTCTCTTACGCAGTACAATAAAAAATCTTTAAATCCTAGACAACAATCATTGGAAAAATTTTCTTCATAGTTAAACATTGAACTGAGCGATTCAGTATGGCTGTTACACAGCAGTTTAACTCTTCTTTATAAATAATCCCAACTCTATATATATATATATATATATATATATATATATATATATATATATATATTAAATAGGGATCCCGGCCGTGTATACTACGACTCCTGCAAGATACCCCAAGAATTTTTCTAATAATCCTAAGTCATCATGACACCCCCACCTCACCCCCAAAACCCATTCAGGTTCATTTGAAACCGTACTCAGTTGCAACCTCTATTTTTCAAATAACGGCAAACTTTTCTCCCCCAACCTCCCCGACCCCTTCGCTTTGCCCTCCATTTTATGTTAATGGCACTTTGACGAGAGTTTTATTCAAATGCGAAAATTACTAAGTGGCGTGTTTGGGTGTTTCTTGGCGGTCGTAATTGGCGATTTCTTTTGTAAACTCCGGTGTTAATGGGGGTCAAATGTATGCGAAAGGGCTCTGATCGATTTTAAAATGGTGTACACCGAAACGACTTGGATATGTTGGAGCTGGTTCAAATGCAGAAGGGATTTGCTTCCAGAAATAATCGCAAACGCAGGGGCTGCTGGAAATATTATTTGAGAGGTTTATTTTTTTCTCCTTTTGCTTAGGAGGGGAAAAAAATGCAAGGTAGCATGACGTATTTTTTTTTCTTTATAAAAAAACTTTTAAAAGCTTTTTAATTAAACAATCTATTTTGGTTTAGTAGGTTTAATTTAACTTCTAAACCGAACCTTGTAAATTTAATTTAACTAAAGCTTAAATAATTTAATAAGACTGAAACTTAAATAACTTAATTTAACTATTAACAACTTAACTATTAAAAACTTAATTTAACTCTTAAACCCAAACCATCTGTTTTGATATATTCGGCTTAATTTATTTTCAGCTATGCAGTGCAACGTAAATGTTAATAAATCATTGCTAATAGTTATATCCGCTACAGTTCGTCTAATTTAACAGAAATTGAAGAATAAAATATTCAACCCGTAGTGTTGAAGAAATTAAAGGAGTGAACACGGTGCGACAATGCACTACTGAACGATAAAGGATTAAAAGTACATTAAGAAATTTTATTTCAACAGATTAAAATGTAAAGTCCTGTTTTGCATGTTGTCCTCTTATTAAAAACCCACTCAGCCTTTTCTGTCATTTTTGTTTCCATCTAAAATAAATTTTCTATTGTTTAAAAATATCAGAACGTTGTCTCGCTTTAGAAAAGTACAAAAATATTACATTGAAATATATATCGATACTTTAAACAATTTGTGTTTGTTAATGACCTTACAAATCTGATACCTAGTACAGAAGGGTAAGAGGGTTAAACCAATGCAACTAAAAATATGAAAAATGTTTCCCACAAAGCATAGTTAAGTATGCAATTTAATTATTTTATAACATGTGTTGAGTCGAAAATGCCCTGCGTAACTTTAATATTTATATAAAACTGCATTTTTACTCATTCTGGTGCTTGCATCTCACGATTCTCACTCGCCTCTCTCATTAATGCTCCCCTCTAATGCCCTCTAAGGATTTTTAATATACAAATAGTACTCATTGGTGTAATACTGGTAATAGTAATATTTATGCAATAGTACGTCACGAATGATGTAAAGGCCTGTTCACATTGCATCCAACGCGTTAAGTTACGTCAGTACGTCGGCTCCAAGATTGTTGACATATGATTGGTTTGAAGTATAACATGGTCAATGAATTGAACTCTGTGACTGGTTAAAATTAGAATTCGTCAGCGTCAGCGCTAAAGATTCCGTTGGCGCCGATTGGTTCCATTGGCTCTGATTGGTATATGATTGGTTAAAAAAATTTACGCTAACGCTCCGGATACTATGTGAATTCATTTAATTCTTAGAGCCTGTCCACATAGAATCCGTTAGCGTCAGCGTTAAAGATTCCGTTGGCGGTGATTGGTAAAATAAGTCAATAATTGGTATATAATTGGTTCAAAAATTTTACGCTGACGTTGACGGATTCTTTGTTAACAGGCCCTTAGTAGATGCGCTATGGAAAAAAATGAATTTTAATTTTATTTTTCGCTCTTTTAAACACATCCATTGCATAATTCTTACCATCGTGTTCAGATTTTGGATAAAATCGATGATGAACCAAAATCACCCTCCATAAACACGCTTTTGTATCCTGCGAAAATGAGTTGAATTAAAAGTGACTTTCCAAAGCCGGGGCAGTGTCAAATATTTCTTCAAATAATGAATTAACGAACATTAAATGTGAATTTCTTTTTAATTCAAAATTTTTTTCCCTTCATTTCAGATAAGTGATATCGTTAGATTTATCTATTCAATTATGCATAACGCCATCTTTCTTACTCAAATATTTTATTCATAACGCTTCTTTTTCGCAGACGATAATTTAACAGAATCGAATAGAGAAAAATTCGATTCTTGGCATTCCTGGTATTCCCCCTCCCCCCCTTAATCTCTAACGGCATACATTCATTATTTTCGTTTCTGACAAATGCTTTGAAATTTTTTAAAAAAAGGGAAAAAAATAACAAAACCACGAATAAATTAGCGAGATAAAAGAAATGAAGATGGAACATATTTAGCAAAGCATTCATTACTGGAATTTTTCCTCCCCCTAAAAAAAAAAAATGAGCCATGTTCGATTCATATTCTAAAGTATTAATTTGATGTTTATTTTTATCTAAACACTTGTTGCTAAGGTGAAAACCGAAATAAAAAATTCTTACTTTTATTTCTAATGAGAAAAGAGGAGGGGGGAGGGTTTAGAATTTGTTTCCAAAATGTCCATAAAAATCCATCTCCTGGAATAAAAAGTAGTAGGTCATTGCATGCTCAGAAGCAGTATTATTATTGCTTTTTTTTTTTCATTTTAATCTCATGACACAATAATTAATATTGCAATCTTAATGTTTATTTCTTCTGTAAAAAGAGCCACGGAATGAGCAACATTCATTACATTTTTAATGATTATTTTATTCTGTGCTATTTAAAAAAGAAAGAAAGAAAATTTGACTTTACTCGCTGTACTAAACACAAATCGTCATTAAAGATTTTGAAAATATGGTATGCGCATTGTACTAACTTTCAGGATTTCATAATAGCATATCCTACATATCAATTAATAATTTTTTCCGCGTAATGAGCTCTTAGCGTGTCTTACTTTTTATTCCGCGATCTAAAAGAGGTTACATTGTAAAAAGTCATAAAGTTGTTTTTTTGTAGCTTGGCGGATACAGAGTACGGCAGAACGGACTTCCTCGTTCCTGAAGGTCACTGGTAAGGGAGTGGTTAGAGCAGAGCGGGGGGTGGGGGTGGGGGCAACAGTTCGGACAAATTTTCATGTTGTCAGTAGACACCATGAGTTGGTCCGGTGAGCATCGGGGTTTCGTTATCGAGGCGTTCTTTGAAAATGACGATTTTGTAATGGTGACACGGAGGACTTTTAGGACGGCCCTATGCAACTGCCGCCGTTAGATCTGCATTACCATGGAGTTCAAGTGGTCGTTGGTTGTCCCCGGAACATTAGTACACCTGAAAATGTGCAACGAGCCCGTAAGTCCGCTATTCATGAGGAAGTTGCTGCCGTTCCCCAGAGATGACCAACAGAGTGAGGAAAAACTTAAGAGAACGTCTTCGTCAGTGCATGGTAAATAACGGGCCCAACTTCTTCGATTCTTTCGATCAATTTCAAGGGGCAATAAAAATTTTTGCCCCTTGAAATGTGGGCGTCCATTCTGCCGCACCCTGTATAGTTACTCGCATCGACCTATATCGTTTTACATGTAAACTTCATTCACGTCTAACTGCGTATGTATGTATGCATGTATGTCCATATTGCGTGGGTACAATGGGAATAACATTTAATAATTTAAAACTGGGGTAAATTGTTCGTGGTTCATTTAGAAACATCCTGGTACAGTTTCGAAGATTAAAATTTTGTCAGCATTCTTGGCAGGTTATCGGGAGGTTCAGGATCGACTCTGGATTCGACCTAGTTTCAAAACGGGAACAAGATACATGAAAGAGAATGAGGGACAAATCCAGCGTCGATGGGGGGTTGATTTGAAAGAATCCTGACACGGCTTGTTGCTACCGGGGTTAGTTCATCTACGCTGAAAGCAGGCAGTGTCGTCTTCGATTCTTGATCCACCAATTAAAGCTTCGAGTTCTGTGAAGAAGGTAATTTCTCCAAACTGGAATTAATCTAATTTGGAAAGATGTTCAGGGGTGCACTCGATGACTTTGCTTTCTCCATCGAAACATGGAGGAGACGCCTTGCCGTTTTGAGGTTTTGTTCAACCCGGAAGTAATACTCGACTCCCACGAATATTTGTCACTGTGGACGGCAGTCAGTTCTAATTATTTAAAATGTGAAGCATCAGATCTAAGTAAAAATTATGAAACATGATTTAAATAAAAGTTGGTCTTTACATAGGCGTAAATGACACCCAGATCACAGCCGTAACCACAATTCTTACGAGATAACCTAATAAAACAACAAGAACGGAACTTTGCATCTAGCTCGGTGTCACCAAAGCACCAGGTGGATATTCAAGGGAAAGGGTATCAAACGAAGCTCTAATTATAAAAAAACGGCTTCGAATTATGTAAAGTGTACAAATACTTTTAACTTTTGAGATGACAGGGTATAAATTGTTAAGGACATTTTTACCTAAATACTAATGTTTTAGTGTAAATTAGAAGTAAAGTTGTAAAAAGTATTCCGTTATACAAATTTGTCGGGTTGGTTCAAGGTTTAAATTTATAGGTTTAATGGAAGAGAATTATTTTTGAGCATACCTATGTGTACATGAATTTTCTTCATTTATCGTACCTATCAATAATTGGTGAGGGATTATATGGAATACAATAATAAACATCGCAAGATTTTCGAGCCTGTTCACATAGAATCTGCCATCGAATTTGCCTAAATGCAAAACTTTTTAACCAATCATATGGCAATCATCGACCCATTTAACCAATCAGCGCCAACGCTATCTTTAAAGCTGTCGCTGACGAATTCTATGTAAACAGGCCCTTACATTGCTGAGGTAGCCACCCTTTTTTAATGTGCTGTTATTTACCATTTATTTGTTTATATATTTTTGATGGGTGGGGTAGTTGATTTCCTATTCTTCATTTATACAGAAAAGCTGCAGCTGCTACTTTAAACGGAAGAATTTCTATTCATATCCATGTGCGTCCATTGTTTTACTAATTTCTCAATTTCCTGCAAATTTTACCCTTTTTTAGGGCGAACGTGTATTTGAATACATGCAAGTATATCCATAGGCGTAGCATGCTTCTAACTTTTTTTTGGGGAGGGGGCACGAATTGAATTTAGTCAGGGCTCTCCGCAGCACATTGACTGCCGGACGGTCCTTAAAATATAAAATATTATGATTTTTTTTAAAATTGAATAACAATAGAACTGATGTTTGAGTAGTATTCAAAAGTTATACAATGAGAAAAATAAATATAATATAAATAAAATCAGAAAAAAAAATATAGCATCGAATTTTTGTTATGGATCATATCATTGTTAATAACTACGTTAAAGCTTAAGACATAATCGGAATCTTCAGTTTCACAGTTTGAAAAGGGGAAAAAACCAACTTTCTTTAAAGTTTTCTCCGATTTTAACTGAACTTCTATTAACGTTTTATCTCAAGTTAAGTTGGGGCGGGGGGCACGTTCCACCCCCGACGCTACGCCTATGAGTATGTCTGAATGGACCAGTGGCGCACCCAGGGGGGCCCCCCCCAAAGAAGTAGAAATATTGATTTTGCATTATAAATATTTTTATTCGTTCATCTCGGCCCCCCCCATGCATTATAAATATTTTTATCCATTCATCTCGGCCCCCCCCAAGAAAAAATCCTGGGTGCGCCACTGGAATGGACAACTACATAAATTTACACCTCGAAAGAAATATTGGGTCCCATGATAGTGACTCCCCCCAGCAACTACTGCGTAGAATCTCTTTTTACACGAAGAGTAATACAATGTCAAATTTTAATTGCTGCACCCGGGTGTAGGACCGTTCTGCATATCCCCTATCCGCTGGACGTGTCCGTGCGTGACGTATGAATTCCGGCCGGACCAATCGAAGCGCGACACGACCCCACAGCTATCCCCTTCAAAATGATTGGTCTGTTCGTCACGCAGCCGTTTCACAAATCTGGTCAACCGTTCACGCTCTAAATTTAGGGGCCGTCGCTTATTACTGGCGCAACTCTTTTGTTTTTTAATCGCTCTTAACGTCCTCTACGGGCGCGAATGTCACACCGAGGCAGAAGCTTTTCTCTATATATACATATATGTATATATATATATATACATATTTCTTTTTTTACATCCCACTTCATTTCTGGTAGACCAACTCTGATACCTTATCTTTTTTTTTTCTCGTTATTTATTTTTTTTAAGCGGTTTTCCTTCCTTTGAATCACAATGAAAGGATTAACGGGAGCTGAGCATTAAGTTCCCCCCCCCCCCCCATTTTTTGTATTTTGCTTATGTAGCATCCCACGGGGAATAAAATTAAATCGGGTCGTTCGTATACGTTCTCGGTTAATGAAAGGGAACTAACTACTACACCGTTGCCGCGTTGATCTTGCCTGCGTGGAATATTCAAGTAGCAGTGGGTACCGGGAAGAAAGAAGTAACGTCATAATGATGCTTTTGTTTATCAGTATAGAGCAGTTAAATGTTCGTCGCGTGCGGTTGGAACTTAGCGGTGTCGAAGGATGGAAATTTATTGGATGCTATTTGTGATACTTTTTTTTTTTCGTGTGAGAGATTGGTCACTGCGCCCACTCTCTCTGAATGATGTTGAGATTTTGAATTTCGTTCCTCATACGATGTGAGCTGGAAAATTTAAATCGAAAATTTTTAATTTCCCCTCTTCGAGGAAAGCGTAATATATTATAAAGAGGAATATATATATATATATATATATATATATATATATATATATATATATATATATATATAAAAGCAAATATTATAAAACTTACATTAATTTATAATCCAACCCTACACCCCCACCCACTTTTTTTAGTTTAAAGACCTTTTTTTAGCTAAAAAATAATATGAAATTAATGTTATTAGAAAATTAGAATTATCATTTTTTTAAATATCTAATCATCAAAAAATACCAACTTTTATAAAAATCTAACTTATTAATTATATTGACCTTTGATTTAATTAACAGCAAACATCCATCACACTCAATAGAAAGCTTTTATCTCTTCTGAAAAAATTTAAGTATAAAGCATCAAAATACTCTTTGAAACACAAATAATGCATAAGTAATCAATGAATAGTGTACTAGGCATGAAAGAATTAGGGAGGAGGGTTAGGAATATAATGTTCGCCAATGATCGAAAGGGAATACTTCCCACGCCAAAATTGGCGTTCACGAAAGAAATTTCGCCAAAATCTTGCCAAAACGGTTCGGATTTTGTACTACAGCCAAATCTAATCTTCCACTTGTGACACGACTATCATATTAGTCTGGTGTATTTGTATCATCTCAGGGGAAAAAAATACATCCTGCCTTTCGGCAATTCCCATTTATTTTGAGCCGCACACGACATAAAGATCTAAAGAAAATAAATAAATTAAAAATTAGAGTGAGAGCATTTTAATTTTTCTGCTTAATACTAAATTTTTACGCTGACGTCTACATGTAGTACATCTGGGTAGACTAAATCTACGGTGCTGTACATCTTTGCCTCAAGTTTATTTATCTAAAAATGGAATTTTCCGTAATCTCGCATGTTTATAAAAAATTTTGAAAATTTCTTTGCGATTTATCGCTATCAAACTTTCTACTATTTACATTAAACCTGCTAAAATAATTTTAGATCTTGAGCAACAATTCCAAAAATTCTCTAGAGCAAAATTTACTCTTAAAATTGTATTTTTGCCCTCTTAGGTGATTAAATATTTCATAAACAAAAAATTAATAAATCCTGAAGACAAAGTATTTTGAACCTTTCCTTTGCGTGCACACACACACACACACACAAACAAAAAAAAATCAAAAAAAAAAAAAATCCTGAAAAATGATAATTCCCTAAATTCCCTATTGCACTGTTCATTCATTTTTTTTTTCTTCAGAAAATATAATAAACAAGAATTTTTCCGCAAAATTAAGTATCATAAACGTCACTTTGCTTTATGGTACTGCTAAGTTATAACTATCTAATTCTTCGGATTTCAGTTCATAAACGTCATAAGCATATTAACTACATATCAAGTTATACATAAGATATACGGCGGAATAGTGAGAAAAAAACAAACAACCAAACAAACAAAACAGGTAGTCTCTTCTAACGCAACTACCGCGGGTTATTAACGTAGGAATACTTATCGTTGCTTACTTCATTCGTATGTATATATGTATGTATATGTTATGTATATATATATATATATATATATATATATATATATTGATTGACACATTTTGGTATTTTCTGTTTAACTGTTTACTACTTGCCCAAAGCGATACAGACTGGGTTTGTTGCGCTGCCAAAATTATAACTCGTGACGAGGGACGGTTTCAGGGTCTGAAATTTTGCTTTCCGGAGAACCGTTACGGAAGAACGTAATCCTACGTTTAAAAAAAAAAAATAAAAAAAAAATAGATAACTTGAAAGATTTATGAAACTTTAAGCAAAGCATCCAATTACTTCAACATATAAACTATTCTATATACTTCCAAATATTTCCTCCTTTGTAAGGTAGTTTTATATTAATGCCCTAGCGCTGTCTAAGGTGTATAAAATTCAACAATCCCTCAATCATACAAATTAGGTGCTACAAATCAGGGAATTGCAAATTCCCTAATTCCTCTTTGCAATGTGCATCCTTTGTTTCATAAAGTACAGTAAACAAAAAGTACAGTAAACTAAGTATCATAAACATCAATATACTTTGAGATCCTGCAAAATTATAACTAACCAAATCTTCTAATTCCAGTTTATAAACTTCACAAGCATATCAAACTACATATCAACTTATGCATAAGTTATACGACGGAATGGTGGGAAAGAGAAAAAAAAATGATAATTTGAAATATTTTTGAAACTTTAAGCAAAGCATCCACATACTTCCAACATATAAACTGTTCTACTTCCAAATATTTTCCCCCGCTGTAAGGTAGTTTTATATTAATGCTCCAGCGCTGCCGAGGCTGTATAAAATTCAACAATCTCTCAAGCACACTTTAAAAATCAAATTCGAGGGATTCTCCAATAAAAATTCCCCCTTAACCACCGCAAAAATATTTTTACATTGCAGTTTACATAACAATAGCTCCATAAGCCTAAAATGGCGTGAAATTTTATATTGAGATTGCAGATATTTCTTTTTTAGAAAACACCTCGTTCTATAAGAATTTTATTAGTGTCATCTTTTTCACTCGAATGTTTTGAAAACTCCAGCCAATATCCTTCGAATTTGTCCCGAAATTTCCTTTTTCGCGCGGAAAAATAGTTTTTCTCTTATGTGTTCGAAAATAGAATCGACATATTTTAACTTAAGTTACCTGTCTGGGACTTGTTAAAAATTTTATATTTTTCTCCCCCGAAAAATGCATGGACAATTTAATTTATGTAACCGTTCGTGCTTGAAGAATTGGATTTCTATTGGAAAGTTCTGCGAGACCATCAAATTTAAACTGCGAAAGATTTTTCTATCAGTAATATGTCAACCTAATTCGCTTGTTGATAGACGGATGATAAGATCGAAGAGTAGAACAATTGACTTCAAGAAGCTGTACGGCTGTCAATTTGCCACTTCCTTAATGACACGCCGCAAAATTAAATTCCAAACATTGTTCCCATAGAAACACGATTCGTCCATAAGTAGGAAAAACTAGACAGTTATTTAGTGTCCTCATATGTTTTGTTGTTGATTTCTAGTTTATACCATTTTTTTTTTTTGGTTGTCATTTCCCCAACTCAAGGCTTTTATATATTCTTCATACATATTCCTCAACTTTCTGTATAGTTCTGTGATTGGAGGGGTAATTAATCGATTGCTCATGAACCTGAACCCTAAGTCCCTATACCCTCGCGGATATTTTACGGACTTATTAAAAGATTCCACTCCCTGGACTGAGTTTCCAATATTTCAGGGGGGGTCTTGTATCATATGGATAGGACTGAAGGCTTCATCCGACTAACGAAGTCAACTGATGTTCGGCCAATCACTGCGAGAACTTGATGAAATCATTGCTTGATTGAAGATTTGCAATCGTGAGAAAGTTTTCCCGCTGAATATTCCTCACTTCAAACTTCTACCGACACGCCAAGTAGCAGGATGCTTATCCAATCACTATGCGAACAACAAGGAGAAGTAACTGTTCCATCGAAGATTCACAGTTGTGGCGGGAATAAATGCGATCATTTTCCGCACTCCAAGTCTTCTTCGGACTGGCAAAGTCCAGTAATTCTTATCCATATCACTCTGAGAGCCGATGAATTTGCATGATGAAAGATTTGCAATTGTGGTAAGAGTGGACGGCAGAAGGTTTACGCACTTTAAATGTTATTCCTTCTTGCAAAGTCCAGATATGCGTTCTCGACCACTGTACAATTGACTAAGAGACTGATTGATGTTTGCCGAGTCACAGTGGGAACGACTATGGGGATGTCATTCCTCGATGGAAGGTGTGCAGCTGTGGTGAGAGTAAATGTGCTACGTTTTCCGCACTCCAAGTCTTCTTCCATTTTGCAAAGTCGAATAATTCTTGCCCAGGAAATGTAATCACTTGGTCAAAGATTTGCTAGATTAATTTAATTTTTCCGTTTTCCCAAATCTAATGTGTTTCAAAAAATTATCGTAACTCTCCAAACCAATCAACCATTCAAATGAATTTTACAGGGACACGATGATGGGCATATGATGACTGCTTTAGCTGATAGGAATTTTGCGGGCCATTTATCAGATTCGATTCGTATCAGACAACCCCATACGTTCAAATATGCTAAATTTGTGAATTTAAGACTCCCGAGAACTATTACATTTTAGGGATGACTACCGCATTTTGAAAAAAAATTTCAGGAAGGGAATATACCGACGTAAGTCATCTAAGAGTTTCATTGCAGAAATCGAAACAAATCAAATGACACATTCTAAAAAATCCGTGATGTTTAAGTGTGAAAAGACACTATTTTAAGATTATCAGCTTCTTATCACTTAAAATAAAAATAAATAAATAAATAATAAAAAAAAAACTTTCTGTAATTCCCCCCCCCCCCCCAACAGGAACACCCAGCTTCTAAACATCCACAGCAATAAATAATAAATCATGCAATATTTAATATTATATAATTATAAATAAATGATGAACAATATATATATATATATATATATATATATATATATATATTACATATTACTACTAAATAATAATTCTATTACTTTTGTTGTGGGTTTTAAAAAGCTACTTGTAAGATTGTTATTTCATTCAGAGATGCTATTACAAAATCATTTGACATTTTGGCAGGTGATACTTATTCATGTGTGGTCATTTTGCCCATGTACAACAAGAAATTTAGGTTGCTTCCTTTAATACGGAAACCCATTTTAAGTGAACAATATGGCTGCGTACGAGGGGACAGCCTAAACTGGGATTCGAACGCGGGCCACCGCGGTTGAAACCGGCGATACCAACAGCCAAGTATGGAAGGCTTATTGCGGAAATTTTGAATATACATTTGCTAAAATTAATTCAATCCACGCCCATTTTACGATGTTACTGTCTCTTCTGCCATAGAAAATCTGTTGATAGTTTTTCGGCGATCTACTAAACTAAAAAAAAAAAAAAAAAAAAAAAAAAAAACCACCGATCTCGGCAAGAACTGAGAGTTTTATTGACGCTAGCTATTGTTTTTTTATGCCATTTTTGTTTCATCATGGTGTATCGTTTTCCGTTTCTCCCTAAATAGAGAATGGGGGTGATGTGTTGTTTCAGATTTCTCTTTTTTCGCCTTTCCGGTGGGGGATGGGGAAATGATCGAATATGGGGAAACTGTTGTTTCTTTCGATTACTGCCGCCGGCTAAACCTGGAATAAAAGTATGGATTATTTTAACAAATTTGCTCCCTCTATATTAAGTTCGGGTTATAGACAGCGCTGGCGCAATAAATATGTGAAACTCCGGTAATAACTCGAGAGCATTAAAAGTGAATTTCGGATTTTACGTGGATGTACATTTATAAAACTTGATTTTTTTTTCCCTTTTTCAACACGATACTTGAAGATATTTTCAGCGGACTTTATTTTTCAAGAATCTTCTTTTTTTATTCTTACAGTTTTGTAAAATATTTGGTCTTTTTTTAAATTTTTTTTAATGTTATTTCCTAAAGTAAGCAAAACATTTCGTTTTTTTTTTTTAAACAAACTCTGTTAAAGTTTGAAGAAATTTTAAAACATTTAAGTTTATATAAGCTACTTAAATATTAATTAAAAGTTAGTTAAGGAGAGAAAAATGCAGTTTTTAAAAAAATATTATAATAATTATCTAATACGATTTTGAAAATTGGTCTACATGAATTTGAAACTGTTCCTGGTTTTAATTACCTTGGATCTTTTGTTAATGCGAAAAACGATATCATTTATGAAGTTCAAAATCGTGTATCTCACTGGCCAACAAAACCTTCTTTGGACTTTGCTCTTTATTGAAGTCTGAGTTTCTTTAACAGAAAAAAAGCTTCTTATCTATAAAACTATCACTAGGCCAGTCCTAATGTATGCTTCAGAAACTTGGTCTCTAAAAAAAATGGAGAAACAAAAATGGAGAAACAAAAAATGGAGAATACAGAATTGCAGTCTTCGAGAGAAAGCATCCTTGGTGGTGTCAGAGAAAATGACCTATGGTAGAGACGTTTCAATTCAGAAATCTATAGATTTTTAAAGAGCCCGATATTATTAAAAGTTTTAAAATTAAAAGAATAAACTGGGCTTCTCATATTGCTAGAATGGATGAAAAAAAATCGAGTAAGGAAGATTTTTGTTGCAAGACCCTTTACTAGTCGGAAAAGAGGAAGGCCAAAACTAAGATGGCTTGACTGCTTAATCAGATTTTAGAGTGATTGGACTGAGGAACTGGCAGACCAGGTCTAGAAATGGTTGCCCTGGAGGAATCTTCAACAGAAGGCCCTGGCCCACCGTGAGCTGTCGTGCCAAATATGATGTTGATCTAATCCGATATCTATACCAATATGGAGTAAAATTCCTGTATATTGAGTACATTCAAATGCTAAATTAGATGTTGGAATAACAGGCAGATGTCTGAAATAAGGTTTAAACGTATATCTAAAAAAACTTACATGAATAAATGCAAATACTTTTAAGATGTAAGTAATTAAGATGTAAGTCCATGCTAATATTTGACATATTATTTTATGAACAACAGTATATTAAAAATTAAAATTACTTATATTCTGTCACATATTAATGATCAGTCGTAAACTTTTTTGAGAAAAAGAGTAATTCGGTAAAAATGTGTGGATATTCTCTTCAGTGGGTCTGACTTTGTGTTTTTTTCTAATAGCTTCTTGAAACCGTACACATAATTTTGAACACATTGGATAGCAGGGACAATTTTTACCGGTAAATGAATAACAAAATTCACGCACACACTGTACAACAAAACTGCTTTTCTTAAAGATCAGAAGAGTGGTGAAATTTTGCTGCCTAAAGTTTACTGGTCCGTTCGTCGTGGAAGAACAGCTGGAAACAGACCCATTTAAGGATTCAATAATTGTTGACCGGTATGAAGTGGTTTAGAAACAGTTTGAGATCCCCTTTCGACAACACCGTCAAACTATAGAACGGACAGTGTTGCTGTAAGATGAAACATCATCCCTTGTTGGAGGAGTGGCTGTCCATCTATACTTCAAGAATGAGTTAATAATCATTTTACAATTTCGAACAGAGGACCCCCCAAAAATCGAAAAATTTAAACACCAGCCCTTTTTTTCTCCCTATCTTTCTTTTTGACATTTTTTGGTGGTGGTGGGAGTGTATGAAAATAACTGTTTATTCTAGCACTACAAATATTCAGCAACTTAAGGACTCAGTTTAACACCATGCTTACAATCTCCAGTTCCATCTCTAACATCTGCATTAGAGAATGCTGTACCTTTCCTTGATTAAAGTACACTACTTGTAATTGTTTACAAATGCATTTGCTAACAACTGTATTTTCAATGAGTATTCGAAGCTAAAGCCTTGTCAAAACACTTATTGTATGTTAGCGAGTTGACTGCTCTTAATATGTTTTTCTCCGCTATACACTTTTAGCTGCTTATATTCTCTTCTCGATGAAATCCCTTTTCCCAGTCTCTTCTGCACCGATCTTCCAGGATTTCTTGGACTGGTTACAAACAATTTTGGGCTCGAAATCTACATCAAAATATTTAATCGGGGAAATAAAAATAGGGAGCTGCTGGGGGATGTACTGTGAAGTGGTTTAAGTCCTGCAATGAATGAAATTCTTGTGATTATCTTGAGCGTTAGAATTATTCGTGTATATATATATATATATATATATATATATATATATATATATATATATATATATATATATATATATATATGAAATGTCCGGAATGGACATCTCATGAAATAGGAGCTTACATCGTGGCCGGAAAATAATAAAATCAGCTTCAGGAACAAACGAATTTATTACGAGTAAAGCAACACATCTTATTCGCTTCGAGTCAGTCCATCGTCTATCTTCCAAAATACAATTAGCTCAGGGAGGCTGCCACAATTGGCGGAGGAAGTTAGTGTGTGGAAAGGCGAGGCGTTTACGCCAAAGAGTAGAAAGAGGGGTTACCAGAACAGAGATAAAGTTCAGAATGGGCGATTATAGGTAGTTAGCAATATTATCACACACACACACACACACACACACACACACACACACACACACACACACATATATATATATGGGCTTGAAGTGGACTTGCTGTAACATGTTGCCTTAAGGTGCTGAGAGTGCTCGGATCGAATCCCGAGAAGCGCCGTTAAATACCTCCGTGTCTAGGCCGGATACGGGCACGTTAAATCCGTAGACCGGAAAGTCCCTGAAGGAGGTCAGAGAGGGGGAAGAGGGTACGATCCCCTCAGATGCCGACCCTGGGGGTTGCTAGGTCAAAATTCAGGTGGTACCCGGCTCATTCGGACTCTTGTGGTGCCATTATAAACCGGAGGCCCCCCCCCCCTCCAGCCCGCTAGCCTATATGAATCTGGTCTGGGAAAAAATACCGGCCAGGGAGCATTAGAAACAACAAAAACAACGACACAAACAATTTAAACACACTTATAACACTGGCAATGTTTACCAACTGATGAATGGAATCGTTGAAAAAGAACATCACACCGAAATTCAGTCCCCCACTCTTACAACAACAAGAATCGGGAGAGGCTCTAGCATTTCGTTAAATACCATTCATTTCCCCCAAAATGCTTTTCCATTGTAATTCAAGCGGCAGGACATCTTTGCACGCATAACTTCACCCCGAAAACGTTTTCATTACTATCCTTTTAAAACTAATATTGAACGAAGAATGCATCACACACACACACAGTCATCAGACAGTCCATCTCTGAAAGAATAATAAACGGGGAGGGGAGCAGAAAAAAGTCCCCCCCCCATTTTTCTTCACATACGTTGCAACCGACGCGAATTATTTCTCAATTTTTCCCTCCCCCCGTCCGAAAATTCCCGCGAGCATTAGACCATGAATTCGGGAAGAGAGAGGGGGGAAGGGAAAAGTTTTTAAAAATCCTTTCAAATGACGCCCGAGTCCAACAGATTAGCAGGAAATTTTTCAGGAAAGTGGAGGAGGAAGGAGAAGAGAGATTATAGAGTTTTAAAACGTGTCAACCCCTCATTCTCCGATGGCCGGGGGAAAAAGGGGAGGAGTTATTTACATGCGGAATGATTATGGCACGAGAGAAATATGTGGGGATTTAGGAAAGGGATGAATTGTTCAAAAAAAGGGGGAGGGGGGGAACTATACGCATAGAGAGATTGTGTTGGTGCACAGGGATATCTCTGGTATATATGGAGTACTTTTTTCTCTTTTATGTGTAGTACCAAAAAAAAAAATAAATAAATAAAAATGTAGTGTTAGACAAGTGAATGTGAAAATTTGTATCCTTTTCTAAAAGGACATGAAACGGAAGAAAATTCTAAGGCATTAGGGAGATATGTTCAGATTAAAAGTTTCCTTTCTCGTAAATCGTAAAATAGTAGGTTTGGATACCAAGTCGGAATAGGATGGGAAGACATCTGTGTGCATTTGAATTTTTGCTTTTTCGTTTCAAAGCGTGGGGGAATTAACGTCATTTTTGAAACTGTTATTAATGCCCTCAGGCAGGATAAATTCTAACCAGGTCTACTGATGTTTGAAAGGCGAAAAGACGCTGTTCCAGTTTAGCCCAAGGCTATTGAGTATCATAAGGGTCGAGACGAACTTTTTTCTCAGTTTTGACCTAG
Source organism: Dolomedes plantarius (assembly GCA_907164885.2). NCBI lineage: Eukaryota > Metazoa > Arthropoda > Arachnida > Araneae > Dolomedidae > Dolomedes > Dolomedes plantarius. The sequence goes on from OU015492.1 coordinate 65,962,132, forward strand.
CAACCCCAGAGGTGACATCTGGCTTACTCGTGTCCTCCTCCCGCCCCGAAAATCCCCCCCGGACAGAGCTCAAGGTCTGCAGATTTAAAGTGTCCATACCCGGAGTAGACACAAGAACATTCAGTGGCGCTTGTCAGGATTCAAGCCGAGCAAACTCGGAGCCGAATTACAAGGCCAGACCATCAGTTAACATTGTATATATACCGTAAAATCTCAATATATACCGTATCTCTATATATACCGTAATCTCTATATATACCGTAAAATCGTACAAAAAAAAGTATTTTTAAATATTGGATAAATGAACGTACAGCAGCTGTAAGACATTGTCGCAACACGGGTGCGTGCGCATCTGCACTCCATGATTCCTCCACCCGTTTATTAAGCAGGTATTCCTTTTAAACAAATGAAACTCACAGTTCGTATCGTCAAGTGAGAAGGATGATGGCGATATACATTACGACGGAAACAATAATTATGACATGGTCGCAACAACAATAGATGAGCTGTACTCCAGCGAAAGTGATTAAGACTCATAATTTGACAGAATTGTTTGTTTTGAATTAACAATTTAAGCTTTTGTTCTACCGAAATTGACGTTTTCGTTTCTGTTTATTACAAATTTTATTTGTGTTTATAAATATATGTGCAATTTTTAAATAAAATATTGAAAAGTTATGGGTGCGTATTATAGTCGAATTTTAATTTTTTCCGAAAGTTTCGCGCAAAATCAAGCATGCGTATTATACTCGGTGTGTATTATATTCGAGATTTTATGGTACTTAGAGTGCAGAAGATGTTGTGTAGATGAACTTCTGACAACCCTTTGAAGATTCGAGTTTTCGGGGTGATAATGTGATTTGGGTGTGCTACAATACTTTCCGAGAATCTTTTGAGCAATTGTCATAAAATATTGTTTTTATCTTATGTTTGTCAGGATGGTGAAATGAAATCTAAACATGAAAGATACTTTTATCTTCAGGATGATACTTGCTAGATATATCCCCGTATTTAATGATAGATTTTACTTGCTGCTGGTTAGCATCATGGTCTAAATATACCCTTATTATTATTATTGATTTTAAAGAAAAATAATGCGATCATAAAGGTTATATTATTATCCATTTTTGTTTGATTTTAATTTTTTAATTCTAATCATTTGTATTTAATGTATGGATTTTTTTTACCTATCTGTATGTGTATGTATAACAAAATATTTTAAAGAAATAATGGATCCAGAGAATTCTTTTTTCTTCCAACTGTCGTAAAGTAATTAATTTTCATCTTATTTGAATCTATATATGAAGCTACAGATTATAACAATCTTTTGTCTCTAGGTATTATTAGTACAATGAAGAAACATTGCCAAAGTCTCTTATATTTGATTCCTTTTGCTAATTAAAAAATTTGCCGTTATGTTCCTTTACTTTAGGTAACATACCCACATGCATACATATCTGAGGTATGATAACATTGACAAGTGTTTAAACAGAAGGTGCAACGCAAATACTCTACTTAAAGTAAAATAAGACTATTTGTATGCATTTGGAATATCTGAAGTAGCAAGCAAAGTACTTCTAGCGGTATAAATTTTTTATTTACAGTATATGCCGAACTCCATATAAATACAGCAGAGTGTTTGGGAAATTGCAGTGTGTCCCACTTTCTATTTAATTATGTTTTAATCATGACCTACTCTATTAAAATAGGCGCATATACACGCATAATAGCATTATTATTAATGAAAAAAGCTCGCACTGAAAATGTTTCATTTCCAGTTCCGTTTCTACAAAATGTTTCTTTAATGGCATTGTCGTGCTAAAACGTTCAGCGCCATTCCTCATCCCCGGCTTTTGCAAATATTTATTTACTAATATGCCACAGCCAAAGATTGATACACATTTTTAGACAAATCGTCTGCAGATGAGGTCAGTCATTTGTCAGTGTCTGCAATTTTGTCACCATGGCAACGTCAAATGTTGTTCCGAGAGCGCATTTGGCTGGCTGTCAAAAACTGAAGAAAATCTCTACTGCTAATGCATGGCGATGTATGGAACACGGTTCCAGTTCAGAATTTAGTGTAATGAACT
>OU015492.1:65969221-66104221 GCA_907164885.2 Dolomedes plantarius
AACGGTCACGGTTTTGTAGATATTAAACCCTCGCGATAATGTTTGATCGAAACTGTAGAGCTAAACAGCGCTAGGGACAAGTGCTTGAATATTTGATTAGTTTTACCGGGAATCTGAACACGTGGGGGGATATCGCATATGGAATATCAAATGAACTAACTGACCGCGTTTCGAGGGCAAGCATTTTACATCGTAATGTAATATTTAAAGGTGCAGCATGAAACTGCTTCTTAGTTTCAGAAATTTACGATCTGTGTTTTAACATACGGAAGCAATGGTTGGGTTTGACAGAATTTCAGAACTCCGGCATACTGAACCAAAATCAAGGAAGAGGCCACGGGATCATTGGTACAACATATCCCATAAGGCAACTGGTCTAAAAGAAAGTTATAAAACCGATATGTGTTCATATTTAAAAGCAACATATGTCTAGGATCTCATCAGGGCCGTAAATTTATATGAGGATTTTCTGAACATAGGTTTCGTGTGAATGAATTCCATGTGAATAGGGCAACATTTGAAGCAAAAACTTAGTTGTTGAACGCGAGGTTATGTCGATAATATTCCTAAAAACAATTATTTCTTGAAAACTTTGTCCTCATCCGGTCAGAAAGTGGATCTTGCGACGAAAATAAAGTATATGCTTGGCATTCGTTGAAGGCAGCTCCAGAACTGAGACGAGTATTCTTCTGCTTATCACTTTTCTAATAGATACATTTATTTCAATTTTTATATGGTGATCTATCACTTTAACAGATTAGAGCTTAACATCAAGAATAGATTATTTTTATGTGGTAAGAAAATATACTATATTAGCGTAATGTATGTGTTAGGAGTTAGATTTTTTTATTTGCCATATTAAATGCGGTATTTCATGATGAAACAAAAGAAAAATTTCGCCTCACTATGTTAAAAGCAGAATGAGGGTAGGTATATTATTAGTTTGTCATTAAAAAAATTGTTTTCTGCCAAACATAAAAGAATGGGAAAGAAAATATACAGTGTAATACAAAACTTACATTGTTATTTGATAGTAAAAAGGTACCTCTACCAGGGTTATTCCGTTTAAAAGTCCTGATAAGTCACTATAGGTTCTTTATTTTTGACAAAACCTGAGGAATTCATTAAAAGTCCTCTAAAGTTTTAACCGTCGAATGAACCAACACCGTAAAAAAAAACCGTCACCTTTTTTTAAATCTTTTTTTACTATCGAAAATGATCTAAAACAAGGTTTGCTTCCTGTTACAGATCGGATAACTCCAGTTCTGAAAAAACCAGAGGATTTTTAACTAGATGATATCAATGGAAAAATTTTAAGTAATCTTTGTTTTAATTAAGTAATAAAACCAGCCAATGATCGCTGATCAGTCTTTAGGATTTGGTTCGTTTGCAGTCGGAAAAAAAAACAGTAGTATTATGTTTGCGAAAGTGAAAAAAGAGAGATTACAATGTTTGTCTTAGTTGGTGGTGGGCTTAATTTCATTTAGAAAAGATTGGTCAACATATTACAGCTGAAATTTCATAACTTGCAAACACTTTCATGAAAAACGCCATTATGATCGTCAGTCATAGGGTATGCTGAATTAATCAGAACTTTCTTAATGAATTTTGTCACAGCGTTAGATTTTCGTGACTGAAATGTGTTTCAACTTGATAGCCCAAAAATTTGATTTATTCTGCCTAGGTTTCATTAACAATGTATAGGATTCAATTTTTAAGTTTACAGGAAAATGCTAAATGAATATTTATAACAGAAATGATTATGTACTGCAAAAACCAGGAGTAAAAACTAGTCTGTTTGATAGTTCCTTAAACTTTCTAATAAAGGTGCTTAAAGATTCTTCAAAATTTTTTTTTCGACTACAGAAAGAGAGAAACCCACTCCTTTAAAACGATAAAAAATTTCGGTTAAAATACTATTTTGTAATTTATAGTCATCTATTTTTGTAATACAGTAAACCCTCCTATAACTCGGTACGCGGTTTCCATATAACGTGGTAGGCTTATGACGTTATTTCTCCATATAACAACTCACTTAACTTAAGCAGTCTCCCTAAAGCATGAAATTTTCTATTACACTTTTACGGTTGAAATGAATAGGGAATCTTTTATTCATGCACGTACATCACCATACTTCAAGCATCACAAAGAACGAATTAGTCTGATTTATACGTACATATGGTCTTAATTCTGAATTTCAATTTACGCAGTTTCCATATAACGCAGTATGAATTAATTGCGTTATAGGGATTAATTCATACTGTGTTAGAACCTTGTTTTAGACCACTACGGTCATCTTTTGCCTCACAAGGGCTAATTAGACCGGGACCTACGGCTTAGACACAATTACGAACGGCTACAAACGTCCATGCCAAGAGCGGGACTCGAACCCACAAACTCTGGTACCATTAGCAACGCCCTAGCCATTCGGCCATTGACCGGCAATCGTGTTATAGGAGAGTTGACTGCACATCTGAACAGATTACTTTATAATTATTTGCTTTATCTTTCTAATTATATGCTTCAAACTGGTTTCCTGTTTCATCTAAAAGCTAGGTGACTCCTATTTTCATGTTAGGTATTAAGAAATTAAATAGTTTTACTTAAAGTTATCTGGAGGTCTTTACCCAACACATCAGAAAACGAAGGTAAAATTTAAATAACTTTCTCCAAAAATATGTCAGTACCCGAAAACGGAGCTTGCAGGTGCCAACCAAAAAGTAAAACAACCTGCGAATCAATTCGCTTGAAAACGCTCAGGTGCACGAAAGAGTAGTGGAAAGCGTGTGCAACCGTTAAAACTTTAACTAACCTGCGCTCTCTGGTTTATCAGATTGGGTGTCCCCGATATGCTACTTTACGCAAATGACGCTGATTGAATATTCCATGTTCGGCCATTAACACACGGTTATCCGTTATGGATGCAACTAGTTTGATTGGCGCACTCATTCGTGATCGATTATGTGGTTCGGGGGATAATTACTCAATTCAAAATTCAAATGCAAATATGCGGGGCTCCAAAATTAATGCTAATTACCTGGCCAAGGCGACTGCGAGTTGTACTTGCTGCGTTGGGGTCTATGATGAACATCCAGTTGCATTTCAGAGCGAGAGTTATTGGCATAGATATTAAATGCTACATTGCATGAGAAACGTATATTGACACATAGCAATTTCAACAAAGGCTCTACTCTTGCACCCTCAATTACAAAAAAATTCCTATTTCAGAAATCATTAAAAGAAATAATATATAGAATTTTAAGATAGCAATATGAATGAGGTTAAATATCCCCCCCCCTCTCTCTCTCTCTCTCTCTCTCTCTCTATATATATATATATATATATAAGATATAATTAAAACAATAATGATACACCAAGATAAGCTAAAAAGGATAGTGAAGTTTTGAAGCAAAAAGGAAATTTTTGAAACAAAAACGGAGATTGATGTATTTAAAAAGACGTGAGGGGGATTAAGACCCCTCTATCCTGGTTAAAAGATCTTTTTACATAGCTAAAACTTTCCCAGCATTCGTCATACATCAATTAGAAAATTTAAAACTTTTCAAAAGGGTTTAAGACATTAAATAGAAAAGTTAGACATAAATGTAGAAGTTATATACTATAATAAAATAAAGTGACATAATGTCATAAGATGATCTCTAAAAACTACCTTACTAAAAACAGTAATTAAAAATATAAGAAAAAGCACTGAAAAAGCACTGAAAATGCCACAATACATTGATAAATTACACTACCATTATAAAACACCACATTTTATAAAACCATTAAAACTTTAAAATTCAAAACAGCAGACAAAAATTCTATACCTCCAAGTCCAAGTGCCCAAGGACATCCACGCGCCCAAAACAACGCCTCAGTATATCCACCAGAAAGCCAGCCGGATACCCCGCCTGTACAGCCAGTTCAATGAATTTTTTAACTCTTTTATTCATCTCAATCCTAGAATCACACAGTCTATCACAACGAATTATGTAGTTGTTGACTATATTACGTTTAACATTTTGATGTAAAGCTGTATTCCAATTAGATAGACGGTTTATGTTAAAGTCGTATAAATCTTTTTTATCGAATATGCGGAAAGATAGAGTTCCATTTGACAAAGTGATGGTTACATCCAAAAAGTTGATTTCGTTTTTGGAGTTTGGTACGGTCTTAGTTAGTTTTATATTAGCTGGATAAAAAGTAGGAACAAAGTTACAGTTAACCTCGTGAGCAATGAAAATGTCGTCTACGTATCTAAAGAAAGCTATATTTTGTAAAAGTGATGATTTAGATTCAAAATAATATAAATATATATCTGCCAAATAGGACGATGATCCACCCCCCATTGGCAGTCCAAATGTCTGAATATAATATGTTGTACCATTAAATAAATAATTTTCAAACAATATGATACGAAGTGTATTTTTAAAAAGAGTAAAAGTAATATATTCTTGTAAATCAAACCTGTGAAAAAACTCAATTAGAATTGAAAAAAGAAAAGTAGTGTCTATATTATTGAATAGGTCTACTACGTCATAAGATTCTATTAGTTCTATATCGTTTAAATTTTTGATTTTTGATATTAATTGTAAGCTATTAGTGATTATATTGGATCCAAATTTTTTTATTTTAATGAAAAGATTTTTTAAAACTGGTATTATCAATTTATTAGCATAAGTTATGTAGGTACCGAAACCTACAGTTACTGGTCGAAAGGTAATAGGTTTTTTGTGGAATTTGGGAATTGCAACAAGGTAGGGAAAGGAGAAGGAATAAAGATTTATATTTATTTTTTTATGCAGTTTAACTAAACGTCGTTTCAGAGACAACTCATCAAATGCATATGGTTCGTAAAGTCTATTATTTGAATAAAAATTTTTTACAATTTGAATATAATAATATTTGCAAATAAATGAATAGTTAGATGCCACCTTGTCTACATAACTAATTACCAGTTTATTTTGTAGTCCCTTTATAGAGGTCATACTTGGACTATTGAAATATGTTCTAGAACCCTTTAAGGCCAATTCATAACTTTTTAGAAAAGTGAATGAAGTTTTTTGTTTCCATTTTGTAAATGCCTCCAAAGGCAAATTATATTTTAAAGCATTTTTTTCAATGAAGGTGGTGAGGTTCTTATTGAAGGTTATTTCTATGTCTTTAAAACAATTATATCTAAACTTAGTACCCATTTGTATAGCATCACGTAGGCCCCTGTTCGATACTATCTGGACATTACCCGTTATGACATGGTTATGATCTGGATTAATATATTTTGACATTGATTTATGATGACAATCACACTCATAAACTGTGTTTAAGTTTTTGAATTTAGATTATAATTAAATATTTTACGACTAATTGGTATATTGTAAGAGTATGTAACTTTAGGTTGTATTTTACAAGGTAAGTCAGACATAGAATCCTTAAATATTTTATTTATTGGTATGGAATTAAAGGCATTGTTTTTAAATTGTATAACTATGTATTCTGTTTTTATAGGTTGCATTGCTGCAGAAAGATCTATTCCTAATTTTTTAGCTCTAATTTTAAAGGTTTCTAATATTGTAAAATAGTGTTGTAAATATGAAGGTTCGAAGAGGCTTTTATATTTAGGATCTATTACATATTGCCATAGTTTGTTTAACCATCGTTTTTTAATATTGTATATTTTACATTTTATCCAATTAAATTTTACAGAAGTTTCAGACAACAAATCCCTATTTAGTTCTAAAAAAAGGTTTTTATGTTTTTGTATGTTAAGTTTGTTACTACCATTACCGCGTCGCTGTCTTCGCTTTAGGGAGAATTTTGGATCTACTTGTATTGAGATGTAGTCTTGAGTGTCTAGATAGCCTAAAGTATTTTCGTTTTTCGTTTTACCAAAACATGAAGTATTCAGGCCAAAGGGATAAAGTGTGTTAAATTGCGAGATGTGCATACTCTCCCACCATAAACGAAGTCTATCTTTTGGAACTATGTCCAAAATACTAACTTCGATTGATGTAAAACTGTGTGACCTGAAGTGTAACATCTCGAAAGAAGGATCTTTTTTATTATTAATGTTGCTTCTATGTAAATTTAATCTGATGTGTAGTTTATTTGATGTTTGACCTATATAGGCCTGACTACACTCTTTACACTTTAAACAATAGATACAGTTATATACTTTACAAAACACTTTATTACTAGTATTAGTACCCAACTGGTTTTTGTTTGCAAAAGGACAAGTTTTACAGCGTGGATTTGTACATCTTTTGAACTTGAAAGTACGTATATTACGATAATGTGAGTAATAATTAAATTTAAAATTAGGAACACTAATGTCTAGTACGGTTTTTTTGTTAGCACATGTTGTATTTACCACACTAGGAGCTTTAGCAAAAAAAGAAGTAATCAAACCTGGGTTACGGGCTAACGAAGTGTTCAAATCCCCAACATTGACACTCCGGGCATCGGGTGAATGTAATTCAACCGCTTTGCCAGTCGCTTGATACCTTTCAGTGTACTTGTTCATGATAAATTAATAGAAAGAAATCTAGCTTCTAAACAAGTCCATGTTCAATAGGCGCAATCCGCAATCAATCCATTCCGTAAGGCTTCTACGTGAAAAAACTACTTTACGAAGTTGTTATCATGACATCACTACAGCAGTACCATTGCTAAACATGTTGTGGATTAATATCAACTTGGCTAATTTTTTAACTAATTTTGTGATTTTTTATTTTACTTTTTTATTTTTTTATATAGAAATTAAGTTAAAGAAAATTGTATGACGAGCTAGGGAGCGTATATGGACTTAACTCATATGGTGTACCCCAATTAGAATTAAATTATAGCAATAAATTATAGCAATTCCGTCCAAAATGCGCGTAGCTTTTGCAATGTTTAGACAGAGCATATATAACTAAAATATTTAAAGCATGTGTTGCACCAAAACCAATACATTATAAATATAGGCATTAATAAGTATATTGTCAATATGCGCTAAGCTGCAATTATTAGACAATACTATATAAGATATAATTAAAACAATAATGATACACCAAGATAAGCTAAAAAGGATAGTGAAGTTTTGAAGCAAAAAGGAAATTTTTGAAACAAAAACGGAGATTGATGTATTTAAAAAGACGTGAGGGGGATTAAGACCCCTCTATCCTGGTTAAAAGATCTTTTTACATAGCTAAAACTTTCCCAGCAAAAGATCTTTTAACCAGGATAGAGGGGTCTTAATCCCCCTCACGTCTTTTTAAATACATCAATCTCCGTTTTTGTTTCAAAAATTTCCTTTTTGCTTCAAAACTTCACTATCCTTTTTAGCTTATCTTGGTGTATCATTATTGTTTTAATTATATCTTATATAGTATTGTCTAATAATTGCAGCTTAGCGCATATTGACAATATACTTATTAATGCCTATATTTATAATGTATTGGTTTTGGTGCAACACATGCTTTAAATATTTTAGTTATATATGCTCTGTCTAAACATTGCAAAAGCTACGCGCATTTTGGACGGAATTGCTATAATTTATTGCTATAATTTAATTCTAATTGGGGTACACCATATGAGTTAAGTCCATATACGCTCCCTAGCTCGTCATACAATTTTCTTTAACTTAATTTCTATATAAAAAAATAAAAAAGTAAAATAAAAAATCACAAAATTAGTTAAAAAATTAGCCAAGTTGATATTAATCCACAACATGTTTAGCAATGGTACTGCTGTAGTGATGTCATGATAACAACTTCGTAAAGTAGTTTTTTCACGTAGAAGCCTTACGGAATGGATTGATTGCGGATTGCGCCTATTGAACATGGACTTGTTTAGAAGCTAGATTTCTTTCTATTAATTTATCATGAACAAGTACACTGAAAGGTATCAAGCGACTGGCAAAGCGGTTGAATTACATTCACCCGATGCCCGGAGTGTCAATGTTGGGGATTTGAACACTTCGTTAGCCCGTAACCCAGGTTTGATTACTTCTTTTTTTGCTAAAGCTCCTAGTGTGGTAAATACAACATGTGCTAACAAAAAAACCGTACTAGACATTAGTGTTCCTAATTTTAAATTTAATTATTACTCACATTATCGTAATATACGTACTTTCAAGTTCAAAAGATGTACAAATCCACGCTGTAAAACTTGTCCTTTTGCAAACAAAAACCAGTTGGGTACTAATACTAGTAATAAAGTGTTTTGTAAAGTATATAACTGTATCTATTGTTTAAAGTGTAAAGAGTGTAGTCAGGCCTATATAGGTCAAACATCAAATAAACTACACATCAGATTAAATTTACATAGAAGCAACATTAATAATAAAAAAGATCCTTCTTTCGAGATGTTACACTTCAGGTCACACAGTTTTACATCAATCGAAGTTAGTATTTTGGACATAGTTCCAAAAGATAGACTTCGTTTATGGTGGGAGAGTATGCACATCTCGCAATTTAACACACTTTATCCCTTTGGCCTGAATACTTCATGTTTTGGTAAAACGAAAAACGAAAATACTTTAGGCTATCTAGACACTCAAGACTACATCTCAATACAAGTAGATCCAAAATTCTCCCTAAAGCGAAGACAGCGACGCGGTAATGGTAGTAACAAACTTAACATACAAAAACATAAAAACCTTTTTTTAGAACTAAATAGGGATTTGTTGTCTGAAACTTCTGTAAAATTTAATTGGATAAAATGTAAATATACAATATTAAAAAACGATGGTTAAACAAACTATGGCAATATGTAATAGATCCTAAATATAAAAGCCTCTTCGAACCTTCATATTTACAACACTATTTTACAATATTAGAAACCTTTAAAATTAGAGCTAAAAAATTAGGAATAGATCTTTCTGCAGCAATGCAACCTATAAAAACAGAATACATAGTTATACAATTTAAAAACAATGCCTTTAATTCCATACCAATAAATAAAATATTTAAGGATTCTATGTCTGACTTACCTTGTAAAATACAACCTAAAGTTACATACTCTTACAATATACCAATTAGTCGTAAAATATTTAATTATAATCTAAATTCAAAAAACTTAAACACAGTTTATGAGTGTGATTGTCATCATAAATCAATGTCAAAATATATTAATCCAGATCATAACCATGTCATAACGGGTAATGTCCAGATAGTATCGAACAGGGGCCTACGTGATGCTATACAAATGGGTACTAAGTTTAGATATAATTGTTTTAAAGACATAGAAATAACCTTCAATAAGAACCTCACCACCTTCATTGAAAAAAATGCTTTAAAATATAATTTGCCTTTGGAGGCATTTACAAAATGGAAACAAAAAACTTCATTCACTTTTCTAAAAAGTTATGAATTGGCCTTAAAGGGTTCTAGAACATATTTCAATAGTCCAAGTATGACCTCTATAAAGGGACTACAAAATAAACTGGTAATTAGTTATGTAGACAAGGTGGCATCTAACTATTCATTTATTTGCAAATATTATTATATTCAAATTGTAAAAAATTTTTATTCAAATAATAGACTTTACGAACCATATGCATTTGATGAGTTGTCTCTGAAACGACGTTTAGTTAAACTGCATAAAAAAATAAATATAAATCTTTATTCCTTCTCCTTTCCCTACCTTGTTGCAATTCCCAAATTCCACAAAAAACCTATTACCTTTCGACCAGTAACTGTAGGTTTCGGTACCTACATAACTTATGCTAATAAATTGATAATACCAGTTTTAAAAAATCTTTTCATTAAAATAAAAAAATTTGGATCCAATATAATCACTAATAGCTTACAATTAATATCAAAAATCAAAAATTTAAACGATATAGAACTAATAGAATCTTATGACGTAGTAGACCTATTCAATAATATAGACACTACTTTTCTTTTTTCAATTCTAATTGAGTTTTTTCACAGGTTTGATTTACAAGAATATATTACTTTTACTCTTTTTAAAAATACACTTCGTATCATATTGTTTGAAAATTATTTATTTAATGGTACAACATATTATATTCAGACATTTGGACTGCCAATGGGGGGTGGATCATCGTCCTATTTGGCAGATATATATTTATATTATTTTGAATCTAAATCATCACTTTTACAAAATATAGCTTTCTTTAGATACGTAGACGACATTTTCATTGCTCACGAGGTTAACTGTAACTTTGTTCCTACTTTTTATCCAGCTAATATAAAACTAACTAAGACCGTACCAAACTCCAAAAACGAAATCAACTTTTTGGATGTAACCATCACTTTGTCAAATGGAACTCTATCTTTCCGCATATTCGATAAAAAAGATTTATACGACTTTAACATAAACCGTCTATCTAATTGGAATACAGCTTTACATCAAAATGTTAAACGTAATATAGTCAACAACTACATAATTCGTTGTGATAGACTGTGTGATTCTAGGATTGAGATGAATAAAAGAGTTAAAAAATTCATTGAACTGGCTGTACAGGCGGGGTATCCGGCTGGCTTTCTGGTGGATATACTGAGGCGTTGTTTTGGGCGCGTGGATGTCCTTGGGCACTTGGACTTGGAGGTATAGAATTTTTGTCTGCTGTTTTGAATTTTAAAGTTTTAATGGTTTTATAAAATGTGGTGTTTTATAATGGTAGTGTAATTTATCAATGTATTGTGGCATTTTCAGTGCTTTTTCAGTGCTTTTTCTTATATTTTTAATTACTGTTTTTAGTAAGGTAGTTTTTAGAGATCATCTTATGACATTATGTCACTTTATTTTATTATAGTATATAACTTCTACATTTATGTCTAACTTTTCTATTTATTGTCTTAAACCCTTTTGAAAAGTTTTAAATTTTCTAATTGATGTATGACGAATGCTGGGAAAGTTTTAGCTATGTAAAAAGATCTTTTAACCAGGATAGAGGGGTCTTAATCCCCCTCACGTCTTTTTAAATACATCAATCTCCGTTTTTGTTTCAAAAATTTCCTTTTTGCTTCAAAACTTCACTATCCTTTTTAGCTTATCTTGGTGTATCATTATTGTTTTAATTATATCTTATATAGTATTGTCTAATAATTGCAGCTTAGCGCATATTGACAATATACTTATTAATGCCTATATTTATAATGTATTGGTTTTGGTGCAACACATGCTTTAAATATTTTAGTTATATATATATATATATATATATATATATATATATATATATATATATATATATATAATATATATATATATATATATATATATATATATATATATATATATATATATATATATATATATGTGGGCTTGTGGCGGCCCAGTGGTACAGCGCGCTGGTTTTCGGTGCTGAGGGTGCTCAGATCGAGTCCCAGCGTTGCGCCACGAAAAATGCCTCCGTTCGTGTCGTCCCTTCATAGGGGGTAATGCTGTCCGCCTATATGGTGCCCCCACAATAAAATGGACAGTAAAACTGCGGCGTAGTAAGGGCCAATGTTTGAATACAAGTGCCTCCGCATTGGATAAAAAATAAATAAATAAAAAAATAAAAAAAATATATATATATACATGTGTGTGTGTATGTATGTATGTAGGTATATATATATATATATATATATATATATATATATGTGTGTGTGTATGTATGTATGTATGTATGTATATATGTATGTATGTATGTATATATGTATATAATATATATATATATATATATATATATATATATATATATATATATATATATATATATATATATAAACTTCTCTATCCAGCCACCCCACTAAATGGCTATATTTTGTTCAGAACCGATTAAAGAATCCGCAAAGCCAATGCTATGGAAGAAATCCCTTTTCCACGACCGCATTTTTTTCGGTACAATTATTGAATGCCATAAAGAAGTTTCACTATATATATATATATATATATTTATTTATTTATTTAATTAATTATTTATTTATTTATATTTATATATTATAAATACATACACACATCAATAAATTTATAGGATTTTCCGAATCTCCATTTTAATCTCTTAGTGGTTATCTCTTTTGCTCCACGTCTGGGAATTTATTATGTTCGTCTAAACTCGCAAACCATTCATTTAGTCAGAGATTTTTATTTCTTTGCATGTGTCCCCGGACAGGGATTCTAGCCAGCTGACAACAGCGTTATACAATTATGTGTTATATAACTGTGTGTTTTATAACTAGAACACTACGGACCCGTGAGGAATAAGTCTTTTACCAGAATTCTAAGAGCGCATTCGCCACTGGCTTCTCCTTTGAACACTGTAGTTCTGTCTATCTGTGTTTTTCTCCGACCTCTCTAGTGAACGCTGCATTCTGTTATTGTCGTAAATAAACGCCGAGAGTGAAATCCGACGCAGTGTTATGCGATCCATACTACACTGAAACTGAGAAAATTATGTTTTAATTAAGCGCTAAATTAAGCATTTCTGTTGCTGATGGTTAGTTCTCCAGTCAAATAAAATATTATTTGGCTTAGAATAATAATAATTATTTTACAGATAGCCAAACATGAGGTTTCATCTCACCCGCTGCTTAATTTATCTCAAATGCCCTTTCTGCGTTGTCCCCTTGTTTCAAAACCCCGTCCAATTAAGTGTTAGCACCTGTGCTGGGAAATGTCACACCCAAACCTTTTTTTAACATCTGAATTTCGAAGTTTTACAGATTCCCCCCCCCCACCCACCCACACACACATATATACATTACTGTGTAAATTAATTGAGACAAGTTTCATTTTTCCTGAAATTCGTCCTTTCCCAGGAATTTCCTTTTTGAAACCGGTTTCAACTGCATTTTGTTACGAGGGGAGGATGGCCTTGACTAGTCTAAACTTGTTTGACCACGTGATCGTCACATGTAAAGCATTTTCGCGCCAGTTGCGTTTCAGCTGCTGTAAGAAGTGGTCGATTGTGTGAGTTGTCTGGTTCTCACGTGTATGAAAAAAATGGATATCATTACCAGGAAAAGGACGAGAACTATTTTCCCCAGTCAGCATACCACTATGACTGTGAGGGAAATTGCTGCAGCAGTTGGAGTTGGAACATCCAGTGTTTCCAGGATTATTAAACAGCAAAATAATATTCCGACAGTGTCTCCGAAACGGAAGAATAAATGTGGGCGCAAACGCAAGACACAACCTCAGACAGACAAATTTCTTGTACGAAATAGTAAAATACATCCTAGCAAGACAAGTACAGATCTTCAAAGAGAATTATTGGCTACTGGTGTGAGCGTTGATTCATCGACAGAATGTCGAAGGCTTATTGAAGCAGGGAGATGGTCAAGAACACCAGTCCAAACACTTATTTTCACCGGCAAAACGTTGGAGAGAAAACGTTTGTATTGGGTCTGGAAATATCAATCCTGGATTGCACAAGACTGGAATAAGGTTGTATTCAGCGACGACGAAGCTCTGGAGAACCCATCAGAGAACGATATGATATAAATATACATATACAGTGAGACCTCTATAACCGGTCACCCCTATAAACGACTCCATTTTGTTCGGCACCGATTAAGTAGTCCAATAGAACCAATGTTACGAAAGAAACTCCTTTCCCATGGCTACCTTTCTTGATAGTCACTTTTTTCAGAACGATTACTGGCCACCATAGAGAAGTATACATGTTTGTATACATATGTATATATAAGGGAGAGTATCAAATCTCTTGCGAACTGTGAAGCAAAATGTAGATTAATAACGATTAATAAGAAAAATAATTTTTCGTTAAATAACTATAAACGAGTCCAATCTCTCAGATTTTCCCACTTTCCACGGCTTTAATTCCTCGTGCGGTTATACGAATCCACATTTACTTAATCATCGACCAAAGTACCCGTCACGT
Organism: Dolomedes plantarius; assembly: GCA_907164885.2. Lineage (NCBI taxonomy): Eukaryota > Metazoa > Arthropoda > Arachnida > Araneae > Dolomedidae > Dolomedes > Dolomedes plantarius. Next base: position 65,983,056 of record OU015492.1, read on the forward strand.
ATTACAGGTAGTAATGCAAAACTAAAACCTAGACCCATACAAAAGATGGCGTGTAAGTACACAGAGCCTCCTGCTGACCTCACCTCCCTTCTGCAGTGGCGTGTTCGGTTTATTCGGAATCATAAATCAGCAAGTTCAAAGGCGGATTTTAAAGTTAATCTCTCGCTTTTGCGGTCCCTTTATCTGTACTTAAGTGCTCCCCCGGTTCCCCGGTACATTCCTGAATCGGAAATTAAGCACACGCGACTGGCGAGGAGAGAGGCCGCCAAACCAACGACGCCAAACGGGTGTATGCAGTTCGGTAAATTTTCGACGAAACCTATTTACCACAGATTTCTTCTCAGAATTCAAGGCTAATTTGTAAATCTGATGATTAATAGTTTTTCAGAATGTATTAATTCAAATAATGAGTAGCATTAAGGTGTCCAAAGTATCTTATACATGCAATATATACTTGCAACATTGTGTAATATATGAGACTTTTTATTACACAAGTCTGTGTTTTAACAGATAAAAACATACTCATCTGTATTTTACAGCTGGTTGGTCGGAGGCACTACGGTCACTTTTTTTGCTACGCTATTTTATATTAAGAGTGATTTTGATTGATTTAAATAACGGTAGTGGTTATCCAGATCAGAATTCATCTTAGAGTTTTCAAACAATCCATAATGCAAAGCCACTTATGGCATGTTCACATAGAATCCGCCAGCGTCGTCTTTAAAGAATCTGTTGGCGCTCATTGGCTAAATGGGTCAATGATATGATTGGTTAGAAATTCTAACGCTGACGCTGACGGATTCTATGTTAACAGGCTCTTAGAAAGCCGTCTTCAGGAATCTTCATTTTTACGCATTTCATATATTTTTAAGAATATCTGTTGCCAGACTTTGTCAGGCAACATTAATTGTTAATGCTCATTGCAGCTCTTATCTTATATCGAAGCTGAGCACGACACACACAAGTATGTATTCACTTAAATGCAGCTATCGGAGGTACTGAGTTACTAAACACCCATAGCGAGAAACGTGCTCTCATTTGTCCCCGTATGTTATAACAGTTAGCGTTGATTAACTCTCTCTCTACAACCATTTTGTATTTATCTGTACACGATGCCGATACAGCTACATATCTATACTAATCCCGATACATCTCCTGTCTGCAAACTGATATAGCTGCTTTTCAAACGTCCGTCGTAAAATTAAATGGTTGGACATTGCGTTATACAAGAAATAGCCATATGTATTTCATATGCAAGTGTAATTTAAATATCAGTGTCACTCTCGCATGATGTATTCGTAATTGAAACAGAGCTGACTAAGTAAGTATGATCGACAGGATCATTAATACTTCAACGGAACTTTTTAAAAAGAGGACAGTTCCGATAATAAATGGAATGGACACACCATTTAGAACAGTTAAGCAAAAGACCGTTATCGGGGTCGAGGTAAGAATGGGAGAACTTAGTTGACTCGGCCGACAAAAGACTTACTTAACCGTGAATACTTAACCGCAGAAAAAGGGAATGCCGACAAAGGATTGAAAAGGTGACTCCCGGTAAGCGTGAAGAATACTACACGTGATGCAGTAGAACGTACGATAATTTTCCAAGGAAGGGGAAAATGAATGAGACAGACGATGCGAAGAGCATTATAGACTGGACTTTGATGATGTATTGAGGTACTGAGAGAGCGCGGAGAATCGAGTGACTGACACTATTGGACTGTGATGAGCCCGCTTCCTCTAATATGTGTATGATGGCTCTACGGAACAAAATGACTGTATATAGTGATCTATGTAAATATTTCATATTAAACTAATGTAAATATGAGCCATTTATCCATTTTGACATTAATACTATGTCACTTATACATCGGGTCACAATGATCCAGTTAACAAACATCTAGTATTTTTCTCTTTCTGTGGCAAACATTGTATTACAACATGTTAATTAAGAAAATTCAGTCTTATATGTGCATTAATTTATTCTGATAATAATTTAGGCATACGTCAAAATTAAATTAACTAACTAGTAGGTGGATCTAGTTTAAACTTTGAAACCATGAGAAAGTTTAAGTACTTTGCAACTCTGGAAATATTACTTTCAAGCATATCTGAGAACTGTGACATAAAGTATTTAGCATCAGCGCCGTCTTATCTCTAACCCTTAGAGATAGATGTCACGAAGAACCATATTCCTCTCCCCCAAAACTGGGTAAAAAATGTACGCGCCATTAGGTTTGCAGATTTTTTTTTTCATCCCTCTTACCCTCATAGCACCGAAAACTACCCTTCCCATCTCCTAACTTCCCCAGGTGAGACAGATCCGAGCTTCCCTTCGAAAATGTCACCCCCTCGAAAATTCTGTGGAATTTAAACTATCCGACCTCAAAACACGTGTCGCAGCATGTTTTCGTGCTGACGACAATGAATTTTTTCCTTCTTTTTTTTTCAGTGTGTGTATATCGAAAACTAATGACGCGGGAACGCGGAGCCCCGTCGTACACGAAAAACTCATAATTCCATATTTTTCGTCGAAATTTTGATGTGATTAATGGCCGCCCACGCGATAAATCAAACGGCATTTCTTTCGCCGCGTTGCTGCGATATTTTGTGCCGCCCCGCAAAAATTAGGCGGAAAAAAAAGCGTGGTGGTGGTAGACCTGATATCATAAATCAATTTGTCACAGCTACTGCTAAGTTCTCTCCCTCTGTCCAGACTTTACAGCAGGTAAAGGTGTCGTTTTGGCGGGCATTCGGAGTTCTGGTTTTGACAGTGGGTTGCTATTCTTAGAATTATAAGCACTATCCAGTCTTTGATTGCAAATCTTTTTGAGTATCAAGGTTGTGCAAATGCACCGTTATGCAAAATTTTATGTGTAGTACAAGTATGGAAACTTTTCTATGGAAACGTACATGGGCGTGTATTAGAAATAACAAGTACTGAGCTCGAGCCCAGGTATGAAACGATTTCGGACTGCTTACTTTAGTATGGAATTTGAGTTTGATGGACTCGGGTATCTAGCAGTAGATTTGAAAATATAGAATAGTCTTAAAATTTCACTCGTTCAGATCATGTTTTTGTTGCCAAATTTTTTATAGGAGCACCATATAGGTGAACCAACTCTATTCTCTTTGAGGAGCATTCATGTCTTAGTCGAAATTCCAACAAGAGCCCATTCAGAAGCCAACCCGTACATGATATGGGTTGCTATGTATGTATATGTATGCATGAATCGCTTAATGATTATTAATTAATCTACAATATTTTACACTTTATCTATATACATTCAAGAAACAAAACAAAAAAAAAATTAAGTAGCAGCCAGGAAAGATTAGAATACAAAGATTTAAGGATACAAACTTACTTTGGATAAATATTTCTTTTTTAACTTGAGAAATAAGAACTCTAAAGAGGGTGCTATTGTATACAGAGAAAAAAAAGTCGGTCAGTCGCCGGAATAAGTGGGTTCTGCAACCCACTTCGTGGGAATTATTGTGAGAGGTGAGTTAAACAAACCACTACCCATGTTTTTGAACGCGGATCTAAGTGAGTTAAAATACTACCGAGTTATCGCAACTGTGTTATCGGAATAAGTGTGTTAAATAACTTATGTTATGTGTGTTTACTGAGCTGAAAAACCAACTTCAAGTATTAGACCGCAAATGTCACAAAAGGCTGAAATGAAGTATTCGGGATGAAAATTTTCGAATGTACTTAAATTTTTATCCATTATTTTTTATAAGGAATTTAATATTTAGAATACAATGTCTACTTTTTTAGACGAGATTAACAAAAATTATTTTCTATTATTCCAAATCAATTTTTTGTTTATATTTTGTTTATTTTCAAAGGAAACTATAGTTTCCTTTGAATAAATATACATTTAATATTCACAAGTTTAATTAATCTCAGCTATTTTTATTGCAGCATTATGCATAATTGTTTTCAAGTGTTATATGACTATTTTTTTGCTCTCTATCCACTAGCCTCAAATATAATTGTATTTATTACATTTTATAACTGACCCCATAGTGTTTATTTTATTACGACTACGAAATTACATATTCACCGCTGTCAATTATAAAAACAAATTTGCGTCTTCGATTTGAACTTTTTGAATTCACCCAGTCCCACCAATTACTTATGGAATATGCGTATAACCCTGGCAAAAGGCACAGAAAGCTTCTCAATCAAATATCCAGACTGGCAGTATAACGGAAAGAAAACTGCAAATGTTTTTCAACGCATATATATCATATATAACGTATAACACTGAGAGCTCTACATTTCAAATTAATGATAAAACGTAAAGCTTATTTAGTAGCAAAGCTAAAAAAACAGTTTTTGTAATCTCATTATTCTTAAAAGGTAATTAATTTCATATTTGGATCTCAGAAAAGAGGTAATCTCCGTGTTTGAGTGTATAGAGTACAGTGACTGTCGCAAAAACGTATTTGCCCAAGTCTTTGGGAACGTTTATCTGCTAATTAAATAACGCTATGTTTAATAAAATCAAGTACGGCGATTTTATATTTGCGTATTCAAAATTGCACATAATCTGCAAACAAGCCCCATTAATTATCGTTAATTAATACCCGCTAGCCACGAAACCTCCTTAAAAACATCACTTCTTAATTAAATCACAAAATGCAATTTATTAACCCCTTTTGTTTTTCAGCGAACTAGGATTCAATGCCAAGGCATTGCAGCCCACCTTTTTCCCTTCCAGTGTTTTAGAGAGAGAGAAGCAGAGCTACAATGGTAAACAAAGTGCAAGAGGGGTTGCCATGCCAAAAATCCCCCAGACTTTGACAAATAGCTCTGTTAAAAACTCTCGAAAACGCAGCGCCGGGGAAATAACGTACGACACTGGGGCGAGATTGTAATATATTACGGATAACAGTACTTTTAAAGGGCCTTTGATTGAGTCCCTAAATTGAAAAGGAAACTGGAATTTTCCGCCCTTTGGTTCCCATTTCAGACTGCCTCATTAAATATTTTTAAACAACTTCGGGTGGAGGGGGGCGGTAGGGAGGAAGATTTCGGACGCCTGGGAGTTTAATTTCCAGGAGAGAAGCAGCGATATTTTCGCCTGATTTGGTGCATCAGTTTTCGGAGTGGAAGTTGAAGAAGCGCCTTTAACGAAGTCGGAAATAAATCAATTAGGCACACAAGATGTTGACACGAGTTTTGAAGTAGCTTCGGAGTGCTAAACAGTCGAGATGATGTTCAACAGTGACGTACAAATAAAAGTCTCCGGAGGAGTCTTCTTTGTTTCGTAATTTCTAATTATATGGCACAAAGATTTTAATTCATGGAAATGGCAGTGAGATTTAAATTTCTGGAATTTTATGAAATTTGCCTTAAAAAATATAGAAAGTTTTAAAACAACCAGCTGTTTACACACCACTGTGATTGAATAACTGGGATTTCGGTTATTAAATGTAACATGCATTTTTAGAGAATTTATTATAATAATCTGCGTATAGGTTATAATAGAACCTTAATAAATTGACGCGTGCATGTGTTGGAGCAAGCAAGGAAACATAGAGAATCGGCCTTTATCATATATTTATTCGAAAATACTAAAAATTATTTTAAAGTTAAATTAATAATAGAATAAGGTTCCTCTTTATATTATCACTTAATACATGAGGAATCAGAAGCAGAGACAAAATATTCAGTCAAAGCAATTATTTCTAGGATCTTTCGGGAGGCACTTATGACTGTTGAAGAATACAGCGATGAAGGCTTTCGTTGACAGGTGCCCACATTTGGTCATACTCAGCATCATTATGTCAGACTACAGGAACAGCCGATTGCGACAGCGCAATCGGCTCTCTATATGGTCAGAACTCGGGGATAAACAAGCTCTCGATCCCGCCGCGGTGAATTATAACATTCAGTGCTTCTACACTGTGGCAAATAGAACAATAAATATTTTTTAGAATTTAACTAAAAATTAACTTTTTCAGAGCAATGACTCGGAGTTACTTGATGATGTTAAGATAATTTCTTTACGTTTCAAAATTTGACTGTCACTGTATACTTACTCACAGCCATGGTGAAGTTTACGCTGAAATTCGTCAGCAATGCAGTTGTCTGCAGTCTTACATTATCCAACGTTACGTACAATAACCGAAATCCGTTACTATTACTATCCATTACAGTTTAACACTCAAACGGAATCGTAATACAGTAAACACAATTATAGAGGTTTTTTGCTTAATTGTCATTGGGTTCCATTCCCGTATTTAAATTAGTAAATTCTAAGTGTTGCTTCAAGAAAATACATTTTGGTTTTTAAGGATGTCATTATAAATGTACTTAAACACGAAAGTCGAATTTACAGCATCCTATTTCAGAAAAAAACAGATGTCACTTGAGAAATTGGTTGGTTTTTGACACAGTGTATAGGAGGATATTTTTTGTTAGGCCCAGGAAGAACTTAAAACATGGGTAGGTGAAAAAACCTTGTTTACGATAGTTGAAGGGGAACTGCACCAATAAGAAAGCTACCAGTTCCTTCTCGATACCACACAAAGTAACTTTTCTTGGGTACAGTCACAAGTTCTTTATGCTAGTAAAGGTGAATACATATACATATACATACATACATACATACACACACACACACACACACACACACACACACATATATATATATATATATATATATATTTATATATATATATATACATATATACATACATATATTTATATATATATGCATATACATATATATATATATATATATATATATATATATATATATATATATATTTATATATATATATATGATATACTTGTATGTATATATTAAAATAGAGCTATATATATATGTATATATACAAACGACGAAGAAGACGGTACACGAAGGAAAATTTTTACGTTCCACTGAAGGCAAAAGAAAAGAAAGAAAAGATAGAACGTAGAATAAGTAAAAATAGAGAAAATAAAGCAAAGAAACTTTGATCGGATGAAAAGAGAAATCAAATCACAAAAACAAAATGTAATAAGTAAAGCTACCAAAGACGAATGAAGGAAGAATAAAAAAGGAAACAAGAATAGAACAGGCAAGATGAAAAAAAAAATATATATATATATATAGTATATATATATATATATATATATTCTACTCGAAACTCAACGACTAATGTCTTCTCTCTCACGCGAAATAACGCCACTTACGAGATTTTCCGAGATCTCCGTCGAGGATTAAAGATGGCGTAACTTTATCTCATTCTTTGGTCCAAGCTTTTCGGTTTGGTCTAATGAAATTTGCAAGAAAGAGCAGCGACGGCTGGCGTTGTTACTCTGGTTTTCTCCTCTTTTTCTTTTTCTTTTTTTTTATTCTTCTTTATTCCACTTAGTTTATAAACTGTTCGTTTTGCCCGTGGAAGGGGAAAACGGCAGTTTCGACTCGTGCCATCTGCGCGGCGAGCAAATGGCTAGAAATAAGAGTTTTTTTTTTTTTTTTTATCTTTGCCTCTTGCCTTAATTCTTTGTTGATTTCCAAGCATACTACGTATGGAGTTTCCCACTTGGATTATTTTTAACTTCACCTGATACCTCGGGAGGGAACGGCAACAAAAAGTGGAAATAAATAGTGCTACTTATTTAGTTACATGTGCATTTCGAAATTCACGGAACTGTTCTTAATTTGCAACGTAAATACTTTTAATGTTTTCTCTACGGTTACTATCTTCTACTTTTGAATATATCTCAATAATGTATAATCCTATAAAATTACAAATTACCACAAATACGTATTCGCAGACGCACACATTTATCTATCTATCTACCAATCTATGTATATTTATCTATCCATTTCTCTGTTTCTCTTTATATATATATATATATATATATATATATATACACACAGTGGAATCTCGATCGATCGTTTTCCGATCCATCATTTTTCCGCATGTGTCGTTCATTTTAACCAGTCCCAGCGATCATATTGCTTTGTTATTTTTCCGCATCTATCGTTCTCCCGCATTTATCGTTCATTTCAATCGGTCCCTTGAAAAACGATAGATCGAGATTCCACTGTATATATATATATATATATATATATATATATATATATATATATATATATATATATATATATATATATATATAATTTTTCATGCTTAAATAGGTGTATTTACATATGGCAACCGTATACAAAGATTATGAATCTATTGCTGGTAAAATGCAGTTTAAACAGGTAGCTTTCAAAGAAGAATCAATATCACATTTGCAAAATGCTAATGAAATTGTAGAACAAAGATTCTTTCATAGCTAAGTAAAATTAAACCACAATATAAAGTCTTTCTCTATTGTTAAATTTTAAGTTTACAATCTAATTAATAGAATTATTAATATTTAAATAGACGATGCATGTTTATTGAGAATAATAATGAGAACTTTCATATGAATTCTAATTTGTTAATAGTTCGAATTAGTACTTAATTAATTGAATGTGTGTAATTTACATATTTATGAAAGTGTGACACTTATTTTTTTTTTCTCAGGTAAGCGAAGAAGTTTTGGATTACTTGTATAATACCCGGTTTTTGTTGGTGAGTCACAGATTTTGAACTACTTACAACACATAAATGTCTTTTTTTAACTTCCTGCATTGAAAACAGGGAACTAATCCTCATGTTGTCTTTTGATGATTAGTTTCATATTTTCGTCTCTAAGATTAATGATATTTTTTAATGGTTTTAATGGTACATTATTTGACTTCGCCGATTTTCAATACCAATGTTAAGTTACGAGAATTTTTACTCTGAGTTTCTCTTAGTTCCAGACTGACAAATGCATATCTTTGAATTCTGATTTCTTCATCTGTAAAAGCCGTCCACATGGTGAAGTGGTTAGCGTTCTGAGCTGCCGAGCAGTTTCACTTGAGCTCAAATCCCGATTAAGTCTTGGTCGTCTTTCACATAGGGAGCAATGCTGGCTCATCTACATGGCACTCCCATAGTAAAGTAGCCCGAATATCGCTGTGCATAACAAAAGCGAATGCATAACAAAAGCGAGTTCCTCCACATTAGACAAAAAAATCTAAAAAAATGACGTTAAAATACAAGGCTCCTTTTTTTATATATATCTCCATTTTATTTTGTTTTTAAAAAATTTCAATCTTTTTCTGATAGTTATCAGTAATTTAATTCCTTGTGATAAATTAACTACGTGAAAATTCTATCCACTTTTTATAAATATGTTTGTTCTCATATGAGCTAATTAGAAAGAGAACTAAAAAAATTGCATTTGCTAATCTGTGATTAGAAAAAATTCTCTATAGCCTTATCTCATAACAATCGGGCTACTTTCCTTCCAACTAGTTCCCCTCGCGAAATTCTGCAGTGCAGCCATTCTTAAATGGACTCGCTAAATAACAACAAACATTTTATGAAATCACTGGTACAAGCTTCGTGTCACATTCTGTTATTGACAGTTGTTGCTTACATTCCATCAAACACCAGTCGTATTCGAACACGTAATACATATACGATCACAACCTTAAAGAAAGCTGAAAACAAGCTCTGCAACCTAAGAAAATTCCTTTTTTACGCTCCTTTTGTAGTAAGTAAGATCTCATTTTGAACATTCTCTTTTATCCGCAGTGCCATTTTACATCGGTAGAAAAGAGCCAGCTAGGAGACGGGACAGAAATTACCAAAAATGTAGCTGAAGAATATAGAACAAAGGAATAAATGAAATTGGGATTTACTATTAAGCCACAAATTTTATTGACAAGGATAAACTTTACCACTGATACATATAGGTCACCGGTCTTTCTGACTAGATGTTATCCATTAATAAGAAGCTCTCAATGGGGAGATTCTAACAAAACGGTAGATGAAAGTGGCAATATTAGTTTTCTTGGTTATTTAAAAAAACGTGCATCCTTTTTGAATTTTACTTGAGTTAGATTTGCAAGAAATTTCAAAGAAAGTATATTTTAAAGCTTTGGACAACCATTTAAATCCAGAACAATTCTAAACATAAGACAAACCTACGCTTTATTTACTTATGTTGCAATCTTAACGGGATTCATTAACGATAAAACTCATTAAAATAACGCTACTCTCAATCCAATAAAGGAGTTAGACTCAATTAAACATTATTTATCAATTATGTTCATTTTGTTCATATGATTTTCGCTCAGAGAAGTTAGCAAACATTTTGTCCTAAATGATCTTGGTATTAAGGAAATCAAAATATAAATTTAGAATATGCACCTACTTTTAAGCTCCTTTTAGATGCCGAATTACGCTAACTCCATCAAAAACAATTAAATTGAAAACTTCTGTTCTAAATGGAAATTTTCCCATTTATACTGAACGTAACCTGATGTCTATCGGGGCATATGAAATTGCAGTTAATTCCACTTTTAATTTCAAAACGCTTTAACTACGAATCTGGTAAAATTGTAATGTCCGTATTGCTACTGGCAAGAGAGAGGCTGATATCATCACACCTTTTGCTGATATCATTATTCTACATACAGCCTTAGGTGTCTTTCAGGAAGACTCATCCCTTAGGACCCCTGATCTCTTAGGTTAATAGTCAACTGGCCGTGGCTCTACTAATCACTTATTATTATACGTTTTCGCTTTTGCTGCATAAATGTAAAGTACGCTATTGGTCAAATCGTGAATTGTACCAAAATCGGATAAAATTCCAGTGATGCATTTGTCTTGCGTTTGCAATGTAAAAGTTTAATTAGTTGCAGAATGTGAGATTTGAGAGATATTCTGCGTAATTAAAGACGCATTTCACTTGATGTCACTGGTAATCAAAAATCTTTCTGGGTATTAATTGTTGGGAATTTTTCTATTGACGTTTTTCCAGTGATGCTTTTATAACGACAGTTAGAAAACGTAGGAAATATCTTAATATTATTATTAGAATTTTCTAAAAATTGTTTCCTCCAAACTCCTCTTAACTGTTTGTAGCATTTAATGATTTAGGTCTTATATATTGAAAAGGAATTTTAATTTTACTGTACATTTGAGTGTCAGGGCAAATTTATACTATTAGTGCAGTAGACTCGCAATATTTAAAAAAATTATATTTTAAGTTATTTGAATTTTAAAGATATTACCTTCTTAAAGGTTTTCTAAAAAATTTACTTTTTTTAGGTTCCGAAATAAGAACACAAGATAACTAACACACACACACACGCATGTATATATATATATATATATATATATATATATATATATATATATATATATATATATATATATATATATATATATATATATATATATATATATATATATATATAAATCGAAAAACGGGGTCATTTGCTGGCAGAATACGGATTATATTAAAGACATATTAGTAAAAAAGATTAATGGGCATGTTTGTGACATTATGTTTCAATAGGTCGTTAGGTATGGATTAAATCATTTGTCAGAGTTGGTCAACCGCAAAAAAATATATAATATTTGATCACCGAAATAACGCAGTAGAGCTTATATTTTGGCGCCAAATTTGTAGCTATAGAGAAGCGAGAAACTCAAACATTTCGGCTTAGACAATATAGTATGCTCTTTCTTAGTCAGATCTCGACAGCCTAACGAAGGCTAAGGACTTTGGTGGGTTTCAGTGGGTTCGTGTCCGCTGTTGGCATAGGTGATCCGTTTGGAATTGACTTTAAAATGTAGGTCCTGTTCAAATAAGCCCCCGCTTAGCTAAAGGTGTAAGCGCCCACAACAGACCACAACTCCATGGGCATAGTATAAGCCAAGGAGTTGAGATACAATTGAGGTTGCTCCAACCACAGTTTTACAATGGGAGAAATGCAGCTGTGAGATTTGGATACAACACAGTAGCGGCTTTGAAAACAAATGACTATTCATGACAATATTTTTTTGTAGCTATCAAGCATTGTAGATGTCTATGGATATCATTCATAATCGATTTTTTTATATTTATTAATTTATCGGCCCCGTTGTGGTAGGAAACGTTATTGCTAAGGAGATATAGGAGAATTCAGAGGTGAGCGACATATTACCAAAGTTTTCACAACCTAAGATTATTGTAAAGAACGTCACACCGGCAAAAAATGCAGTGCATCCACTGCTTTTTTCTTGTGTATAAGAGAAAATAAGTATGTGGGTATAAGTGGATGATACAGTGAGAATGTCTTTGGTTGCAATTTTAGCGTTTTAGACCACTCCTTTAGAATCTCTACTCCATGTTATATGCCAGAAACATTTCTTATGCATCAATGAGGTGAAAAGGTAGGGTTCGGAACTGAAAGCATTTATGGCATTAAGGGCTTGATAATTCTTATACAAGAGCCTGAATATATTAATAAAATTATCTTACCATTTCTGCTTGAATTTTGATTTGATAAACTATGATCATATGAAAAAGGTCATCATAACTAGCTGCAAAGTGCCGCCCGCATAGTATATTGGTTAGCAATCTAAGCCTCCACGCAGTGTTCTTGGGTAAAAATCTTGAATAAGGCTTGGTCGTTTCCATGTCATCCCCTCAATACGTAGCAATTCTGGCTTACCTAAATGGTACCCCCATAATAAAGTAGCCAGGAAAACTACGCTGAATGACAAAAGGAGAATGTGTCACGACAAAGTGCCTTCGCGCTAGAAAAGAAAACTATATGGAAGGCATAAGGCATTGTATTCAGTGCTGCTACTTCCAGTTAATTTTAGTCGAGTATTTTAAATCATGAAAAATGAAAAATTTTGTTACATTATACACTATGATTAAAGCAGTCTTTATAAGACTGGGATATTAATCAAAGTGTTATCGCATTTTATTTAGTAAAAGGTCTAACCAACACTGTAAAATACAACAGTGTTCTGCATTATCCATGCTATTATACTCGAAATTCTCTTTTCTCCCACATAGACCCCAAGCTCTATGAAACCGATTTCGAACGATAAAATCCGGTGAATAATATTTTATTCGAGTGAAAGCACTAATTCCACAAGAGGAACCCCAGCACGCATCCACTCGCACATTTGCATGTGCAAGAAAATGAGTCTTTTCGCATATTTTATGAACTTCAACCGCCTTTGGGATTTAAAACTTGGGGAAAGAATTTTTATTGAAAATTATCGTCTGCATATTTTGGACTTAGGCGCTCTCCTTCTCTGAACCATGGTTATACCGAAAATACACCCCTTTTTTACATTATGCCGGTTCACAGATTTTAAAATGCCGAATCCGGAAATATTATTATTATAATTTTTTTTTATTTAAAATTTTTTTTGATATATAAAGGAAATTGAAACCCCACTTTCAATCCTCATTTCAATTTCTATTTATTTACTTCTTCAAAAATCTAACAAAAAAAAATTTAATAGACGGAATAAGAGTCCCAATTTTTATTATTATTTTTTCATTCGTTCTATTTAAAGTTCTTTTCACATGCGGATTGGTGGAAGGGGGTGGGGTGTAGTGGAACAGTAGCAGAGACAGTGAGGGGAGAGAAATGAATTTTTTACGTTTTATTTAGATATTTTCTTCCGTACCTTGCATGCCGATAAAACGTAAAAAAAAATAAAGTAAATAAATAATAAAGGACAGTCAGGGAAAGAGAGAGAGAGAGAGAGAGAGGAATTTTCGACGATTTTTTTTCTTTTTTTGTACCTTGCTCTCGGAATTTTCTTGTGCACAATAGCAGAAGTGGAGATTCAATAAAAATGGAGAACAGTTAATACATATCCTGTATCTATTTCGCCTCTGCTACCGAGAGAGAGAGAGAGAGAGGGTTCTCCAGACAGGGAAGAGAATTGAAATGAAATATTTTTCCTCCCTCCGTCTCTCTCGAACATATGTAGCGTTCTATAGAAAGATGTATTATTTTGTTGTTGTTGCTGTTGTTGCATCGACGAAAAATGCGATTAGCCGAGCCGATTACTGAAGTACCGTATGTTGACTTAAAGTGATTTACGATTACTCAGTTTTTTTAGGAGGCGAAAGTATGCGTCCAACATATTCATCAGCCTGTTCATGAAAATATTTGTAATACATGCGCGTGTTGCATGAGAGTGTATGCATGCATATATATGCCTGTCAGTCTTTCCCCATGTTTCTATATCCATGTATATAAATATCTCAAATTTTAGGTATTCGTTTATTTTTTTAGTGTAAAGTTACGATGAGCATCTAGTTTAGCGTAAATATACACACACACGCACACACACACACACACATATATATATGTATATGTATGTATATATATGTATATATATATATGTATATGTATATATATATACACACACACACATACATATGAATATATATATGTATATGTGTGTGTGTGTATTCATGCATGTATATTCGTGTGTGTGTTTATGTCCGTTCATATCTGCATATACACATTCTTACCATTTCATATGTAAGTATACGTGTTATTGAAACTATATAGTATATCCCTGTACACACCTATGAAAACTTTGCATGACTGCATTTCGAACACACATTTCAAGTTTTGCAACGAGCCTTCTAACCAATCATAATCTCAGAAATATGAGGCCTAGAATTTCACGCCAGTTTCCTAGACATCCTCTCATCTTTCTGTTCAGCTGATCTCGAGTTTGAATGGTGTTAAATAATTGTGTTAAGCAACGCTTTTATGGAAAGGTAAAGAGTTCATGCCATGACAGTACGTTAGACGTTAAAAGCAAAATAACGACAGATTTTTCTTACAGCCGGCAAAGAAGCGCATCAAAAAACCAAAATAACGACATCGTTGTGCCTTGAATGTTGTCCCTTGGGCGTAGCTTTTTCTAATTTTTTTTAAAGCAGCCGCCCTTCCTGTAGTTAATAACACAGACACTGAATGACGAGAGGGTTATGGAAAGAGTATCCGATGCTTTATTAGCACATTCAAATCACTGTACCTGAAAAATAAGGGAGGAAATACTCAGTTAAATGTGTTGCGAGATAGAAAGAGTTGCTTTATATGTCGTATCTTTAGTGTAGACTTCCATTTGGTGATTGTATTTAATTTTTACCATCGGAGTTGCGTTGTCTTAAGCTTCGTTCGGCGGATGGTGTTTTAGTCTGTCACTCAAATGATCCCATCTAAATTGAAAAGCTCAGCGGGATCTTTATTTAACGTATAGAGTTCAAATGGGCAAAAATATTCTTTAAATTGAGAATTTTTTATCAAAAGTTTTTCATAAATGTCAAAATAAAGGGCTAGGAAACTTTTCGGAAATAAAACGCAGACCAGATATGAATTGACACTTTCCTTTATTTTATTAAATAAAATTTTACCATTTAAAAACTAAATTAATATTTTGTGAAATTGTGCTGTGCTTTTAAATTTGTCTCGAGGGACGAACTTTTAACTGTAGAAACAAATTTTAATTGAACCCAGATCGTAATTATAGAGGAATCACGTGACTCACGTTAGCGTTTTCGAATTTCCGAAACACACTCAGATATCATTATTCTCGTTAAAATGTATCCATCATTGTTTCATCCTCTTTAACAATTCAAGAGACTCTTTGAAAGTAACTTTTTCAAAGTGGTTAATCGATTCCACCAAACGTCTGAATCGGAAGTAATTTCCTCATAAGAGTAACTGAAATGCTGGTTTCTGCTTAGCCTTTGAAAAGATGATACATGGTCGTCCGATTTTGGGCGATATGTCAATATTTGCTTAATCGAAGTTTACATTACAAAAAGCTCTATTATGAATTTGGTTCAAGGCTAGTAAAAATTATTCGTTGGAACCGGACAACACAGCACCTTTTTTTCATTTGAGAAAATATAATAGTGGTAAGCCACTGATGAAATTAATAGCTTTGAGGGGGTCTTGCAAAGGAATGACTCGTTGAAATCAAACCCTGGAGAAATAGATTGTAAGATCGTTGCAAAAGTGAATCAGATCTTATAAAATTTGCCTTGGTGGTAATGCCACTAGTGCTTGCAGATGAGACAGTAAACTTTACCGGAAAGTAGTTAAAAAAAATAACAACGTAACTCCTTACCACCTATCTAAATAATACCCATTTAAGACTTTATAACAGGGATAACCTTTTCAAGTTGGAAGCACCCTTGGTAATGAGTTTAGAAACACGGGGAAACTTTGTTAGAATTTTAGTTTTTCAATTCTGTCAAATATTAAATCAAAGCGGAATTAGTATGGGAAACATGTCAAATTTAAGTTCAAATAAATACTTACTCCATTGCTGATTTGATTTACTTATTAAAAGCTATAAGCAACAAACACCAGAATTGAATATGTTAATGCAGTTTTAAAAGTTTCCATGGGATTCAGTGTAGTATTACACTAGACTCTAGTGTAATACTGCACTGAATACCATGCACTGAATACCCTGAATACTGCATTGAACACCATGTAGAGAACTACAATGGAAATCACTACGAATAGTTTTGTTTCATTAATGTGAGACTTACGACTGGTGCTTAGACAACAAATGTTTGATATCAACTTAATATTTATTTTAAGAGGGTCCTACTAATATTTTTTTTGCTTATCGTAAAAAAAAACTCTCGCGGAACCTTAAATTGCCGGTGGTCACAGGTTGGGAATCAGTGCTTCAAAAGGAAAAGCAAGTGAATGTTTCTTGCTAGCTGAAGACAGTAAATTTAAAAATGAACATGTATCAGGATATTATGGGCAATTATTGGTATAAAGTTTTTGTAGTCGAAAAGTGGACGTTTCTGACCAGCATTATCAGCTTTCAGTCGGCGGCTAAATTACAATCAAGGAGCCAATAATAAATAAAGCTCCTCAAAATGCCTCCAAGGAGGAAGTTCAGCACCGAAGTTAAAGCCATATCTAAATGGAAGTCATTAAAGGGATTAAAGCCTTTGGGATCAAAGGACGGGATTTAAGTATGCCGGATGTTTAATAGCCAAAGGCTCCTTAAAGGTTTAATCCTTTACTTTGTTAAATAAATCTAACCCCACAATGTTCGAACGGAATTTAAAATGGGTTTGTCGCTTTTGTGCGTTTCTCTTTTTTTGTCCGGGAGCGAAAAGACTGCTTGTAGTTTTTGTCAGTTTATTTATTTTTTTATTGTAAAAGTGTGTCAGTGGAAGATTTCATTCTGTTTATCTGTAAGGTCGGGTTTTAATTATTTCACAATGGAGGGATTCTTGTTTTAGTATTAAAATATATGGCTGCTGACATCTTGTCAAATAACGTTGCTGAAATTTCATTAAAAAATTATCAGGTAAAAATTTTTGCATTTTCTTGAAATTTCAGTAATTAATCAATTACATGTTAAATATATTCCCTTGTAATGTTACGGATTGGTGTTTTCTACGTGTTTTATATTTTAGAATCTTTTGTAAAAAATTTGATATAATGAAATTTAAAGATCGATAGCTCGAAGTATAAAATTGTAATTCTATCTGTTTGAACAGTACTAAGATCTATAATCGATCTTCACCAAATAATGTTAAATACCTATTTAGTTAGTACCATGAGAAAATACTAAAAACTATGACATAGGTTATATAGAACTCAGTGGTACAGGCTGTTTCTACGAGTATAGCTTATACCCACCATAGCCAATATACTATATCATATAGCGTATGGACTATTGTATAGCTGAAGCCGGCGCTGTAGTATAACTATGGTATAGTTGTAGCCGGTGTACAAAGGCTACCATAAAGATTGGACAACGCTCCTTCCCCCTGTCATATATTTCTGTCGCCATATTAAATTCTCATCTTTTAAGTTGTTTTCTCAAATTTACCATCTCGTCACCATGTACGAATTTTTAGAAGTGGCCACGAATAGCTCAATTTCTAAAAGTCAGTTTTATGGTGCTTGCTCTAAAGGGGGTATGGTGAAACATTCATGTACGATTTACCAAATCCGCAACAAATTACCCTATCGTGTCACAGTTTTTGCAAAATCCTTCGCCCTTTGCTCATATCACTTTCAGTCAGCCGTCATTATTGGTATACGGGGAAATAAGACTTTGTGTTCTATGACATTGAACATGCGCTACTTATAAAAAAAAAGTATTCCTGAAAAAGGAACAAGTTTTCTACGTCCTTAAATTTTGCCGTAGATCCGCCCGTTTCCAAAGTAAGTTTTTGCTAAACCCCAGAAAGTTGATACCAGTGCTTTAAACCAGAGTCTCGTTTTCCTAGAGGCTGAATAATAGCCAACAGTTAGCCAAACACAGGTCGAGCTAAGATATTTTTGGATATGATATAAGATTAAGCTTCTGTAATGTATCCTCATAGAGTCAGAGGTTTTATCGAATTCTTAGAATACCGGATCTTACTCTTGTTTTCTTGATATATTTCTTGATAAATTTAAATGTGTTCATATAAAAATATGATTGATTTAGATTAAGCTTTCGTTTATATTTACTCTTACCTTGGAATCCTGTTTAGTTAGCTCACATTGCGTAAAAAAAACCTTACAAACGGCGTTACAAATGGAAGTCAATAAATAGGTCACAAACAATTGATGCATAGCTGATAAGAGTAGACAGTAGATTAAAAAAGTGATTATGCAAAAGCTTATTCATGTAGTTTAGTAGACAATAATGGTCTCACGAGCCTCGCTTAAACCAGAGCCTCATTTTTCTAGGGGCTGAACAATAGCCAACAGTATGCAAAACACAGGTCAGGCTAAGATATTGCTGGATATCAGTAAGATTTAGCTTCCGTAATGTATCCTCCTAATGTAAGAGGTTTTATGGAGTTCATAGATTGCAGGATCTTCGCCTTGATATATTTCTTGATAAATTTAAATGTTTTCATTTAAAAATACGATTGTTTTAGTGTAAACTTTTATATACTTTTACTTTTACCGTGGTTCCCCGCTTAGTTAGGTTGCATTGCATAAAAAACCTAGTAACAAAAGGAAGTCAATAATGTTACGAATTTTACGAGTCTATGGTAATCTAGCGAAATATGAGAGTTATCACCAAACTGGCGATGGATTTGACGACCATTTGACGATATGGCGCGAAATAGTCGCCAACTTGCCATCTAGACCTTTCTGGAAGCTTCTAGAGATATCTAGCTGACTGACTGATAGTGGGCGCTTTGGAAGTCTATAAATATGCTTGTCACTGGCATTGGAACTCGGTTCTTTTTTACTGAGAATTGAATGTGTTGAAAGTGCGTAAGCCTTGTATTGTAATGAAGACTCTGGTATCCTGACTTATTTTTAGAGTTTTCTGCTGTTTAGAAGACAGTTGTTACGCGTTTTCTGTTTGAATTTGTATATGCGCCTGAAGAGTTTACAGAATAATAAATTTTATCTTGTGTGCAGTTTTTGAAGAGATTTTATTCAATCCTAACGAACCCAGGAAAAACAGAACAATAAATAGGTCACAAACAGCTGATGCATAGCTGATAAGAGTAGAAAGTAGATTCAAAGCGTGATGATGCAAAATCTTATTCATTTAGTTTAGTAGACAATTGGGGTCTCATAAGTCATGTTAAAACAATAATTATTTCATTGAATTCGCATAATTTTCGATGAATTGTTGATCTTTTTTGCTACAATATTAAAATATTTTAAAGCATGAAACGTAAATAAAATGAATTTCAAAAAACATGCGAATAGCGTTTAAAGATCTATTTTGAAAAGCAGAAAAAAAAACAGAACTCAAAGGTAAGCATTAGTTAATCTGCAAGAAGAAAAGTACTGAATGAAACATTCCGCCTAGCTCGACATGTTGATGGAAAATCTGCGATATCAGCAGTAGTGACGCTCTAAGGACGCTCAAAAGTTTTCAATGAAGAGGGATGTGGTTATTCTGTTGAGATTGCATCAGAAAAGTGAAGCAAGTCACAAAAAAGTGAAGCAAGTGGAGATGTTTGGAGCGAGCAGGAAGTAACAACAGACTGTGGAGCATGGACAGCTGCAGTAAGGTATTATCTCCAGAGAACAGACTTTCAGCATTCAAGCTTACAAACGAGATGGGTGCTGGCACATCATAGTAGCGTCTAAATCCAATACAATTTGTTTAAATCGAAAATTAAGAAAAAAAAATTAGATGGGGGAAATTCTTGAATATTCAACATACTACCCCAACGAAGTCCAAAGTGGTTTTAAATCCGTTCAAAACTCCACTTGATGTTATACGAATGAAGAGGAGTGTGAAAGTGAGATGTGAATTTAGATGAGAGTGGGGAACAAAGACTCTCTTGCCGGAACAAATGATGTGAATATTGGTTGGGGATAATGCGCTGAAATATGAGAGGGATGTAAAATTCGAGATCAATAATACTCAAGAAAATTTTTCCCTTATTCTATTTTTTTGTTGTTGTTATAATCGTTTGCACATTTATTAAATTTCTCTTTCGGTTTATTTTACACTAGTTTTTTGTAATATTCACAGCCAAATAAAAAAGAAAAATTATTCATAAACATTCCTTGATTTGAAAATAAATTCTTTTTATGCACCGAACAACTCCCGCCCACCCTATGGTTTATATCAGCAGTCTATTACTATGATCTCGCCTGGTGCATGCTTTTTGGAAGCTGTTATAAAGTTCATTGGTATTCATTTATACAAATCTGGAACATCAAACAACTTATATCTACGTCATCATCTTTGCCCTCATCTGGCCATTGCGATATAAATAATTTATGAAAAATTTATCCCGCTGATACCGAAAATTCCTTAAACAATCGAATCTCTCTCTCTCTCCTTCAGACCGAACTCAGCCCCTCTTCAAACGCGATTTAAAATTTTTTGAGGGAGAAAGAACGGCCGAATGATTTCTCCCAGACGCATTCAGGGCACGAACGCATTCCGTAATTTCCATCAGAAAACTTAACAGTAAGCCGAATGGAATGAAAATGCATACGAAATGAACTTAAAATATGGTCAAAATTGCGTCACTATATTTGCCAAAGCATTATAATGCAGCATTTTCATGTAGAATAAACAATTATTTTGCCCATGTTATTAAACTTTTTTTTTCAACCTGGAAAATTATTTCCCTATATATTCCCTATTCCCGGCAAAGTATTCCTTTATATCTCATTCATGCATATTGCAGAATATATACTAATGAATTTTCATCAAATTTCCGATTTCTCGTCTCTTACCCCCCCCCCCCCCCCAAAAAAAAAAAAATAAATAAAAATAAAATAAAATAAATAAATAAATAAATATAAAATCTGTGTGTATTCCAAACTTTACCCATTTTCGTTTAATTCAAAAACAATCGGCCAAAGAGACAAAAGTAAATAATAACTTTTCTCCATCGCTCATTAAATACAGCTACATTTGATTTGAGAAATGAATTCTTAAAAATCAGGCAATTTCTCGTGTAAAATTCATAAAAGAATTATAAATGAAGTTAGCTCTCTATAGAACGTTCAATGAATAAGAAAATTGGGCTTTCCGAATGTAAAGCTATTTACGAGTATAATCCCTTAAAGCTATTACAGACTTTTTTTATTGTACATAAAAATATATTACATATTCCAGCTTTGGTTCCACTTGTACTTACTTGTCTGATGTAAAAAAACCAAAAAAAAAGAAAGAAAAAACAGACGAACACATTTACATAACTCATTTTAAATGAATATGTAATGGACAGAGCGTGGAATATTTTAGAATAGGTTAAAAAATTTTTTTTGCTCATATTAGAATAGAGAATTAGATTCTTTCGGCTTTTTGACATTAGAGCCCAAGAAAAAAATATTACTGCTTTTGCCGTGCACTAAATATATCACATTTCAGTCATTTTTTACTCCCTGAATGTTCGGGAAATATTTGAATTTAAATATCACATTAAAATGCTAATGTTTTAATGCATTTAGGAGAAACATTTGCAATACGTTAAATGATGACTATATATTAGCTCTAAAATAAAGGCTTATTCTAAAGCCAAATTTAAAATAAAAGCTAGCCCTCAAGTTCCTTTAAAAGTCGCAGACAGAGGTGAACTTAAAAAGCATGTATTATAAATTAAGAAGTATCCTTGCTGCAGAAAATGGAGTTTTGGAGAGATTATGCTCAAAGAAATATTTAAGCGTAAATATATGAAGACAATATTCTCAGTTGGGTTCCTGTGAGGCAGAAATCAGGAATAGAAATACGGAAATTCAGTTAGTAGACAGCTTTGGTTTTTTTAACAGTTGCAAAACAACTAGACATCTAAACAACAATTCTACTCAGTAAATATATTTTTTTAGGAAAATATAGGCTTTTTAAGAGACAGTGTTTGTTTATATTAGGACACTTTTTGTCTTAAATACAAAGCAGTTATGACGTCATTTAGAAGTAGTGTTCCTGTACATATTTCCCCATGTTTAAAATCTCGAGTTATGGATTAAAATAAAGAAATAAATCTTTATATTTCACACCAGTTAAGAAGCAAAACAACCCTTTATAAATTGAAGCTTTGCGATAGTGGTTTATAGCTATAATATGTGAATAAATATTTAGAATTGTAACTAGTCCCCTTTTCGATGCAAACCTCGTAATTGAATTCGGCCCTAGTTTAGAATATTTGATATATTTGGTGGGATTTTCCTATATATTTTTAAAAAAAAAATCTTTTGATTAACTATTCTAGTGTAAGAGGGTTTTGTTCAAAAGAAAAGCCCCTAACTAATTTCATGGCATTAGACTAAGTTTTTGTTACACATATTGTTCCATATGGTTTAACAAAATCATGGTAAGAGAACGAAAATCAAGCAAAGGAAATAACTATAACTATATATATATATATATATATATATATATATATATATATATATATATATATATATATATATATATATATATATATATATATATATATATATATACATATATATATGCAATATAAGTTTGAAGAGTATGCACTTCTATGTTTAATGATGGGTTAAGGATGAATAAAATATAATTTTCAAATTTCTATGGATATGTCGATTTATAACATCGTCGAAAAAGTTGAATAAACACTTGTTTACACGATTTTTAGGAAAAACATCGTGATCCAACTCAGATAATCTAAGTCAAATAATGAGAACCTAATGTTAACATGAACCAAAATAATAAATGAGAGGTTAATAAAGGCACGAGAATAACGATTATTTCTCAATAATAGCACGCTGAACAACTTTTTTTTTCTCCCGTTCATTTTTGTGTCAGCTGGTTAAATTTCGAAACTCTCTAACATTTTTGCCAGTCACTGAAACGCCTCATTTCGGAGCAGATGAACCATCAAATTGGGCAGGTGTAGTGCTGCACCACTACCGTGCTAATTACAGAGGCGAGGATTTGAATAAAAATGGTATATACATATATAAAATACATGAAACACGCGCCTTCTTTTTATCCCGCTTGATATATACGGAAACAAGTATCAGCAATTTCCTGCAGGTGCATCGTGAGTTGATAAATGTTGTCATCTGTCTATGCTGGCATTTAGTCGTACTTTCATAAGCCAGAAAACAATTTGTTTAAGCTATAATCCTAGTTCCTGAATCAATGTTTCAGTCTCTTTTGATTGGGATTGTTATTTTCAGAGTGTCTGGTGGTCGTTTAAAACATCTTGTTATGTTGTCGATGTTGTTGTTTATGCCCCTGGACCGAGAAACATCAAACCAAGTCCCGAAGGCTATGGGCGATGGAGGTGCGGCTCCTGTTTTGAATTAGCACCACAAGGGTCGGAGTCCGACTTGGCTAAATGACCGGTCCCGTAATTTTGAACCGAGTCAAGTGACGAGACCGGAACACTTGACCCCGCACCTCCAGAGGTAAATTTGAGAACTTGGAGGACATTGTAGCCACGACCTATTTTACGTGCCCCGGCCACCATTAGTGAACACGGTGGTAGATTTGCAGCGACCAGGCGGTAGATTTGCTTCGAACCAGGAACATTCAGATCGCTGACCCACTGCTCTTACTAGCTGGGCTACCCCGCCAATTACACCTTGTTATGGCTGAAGGAGGTAATGGTTTAGTTTGGTTTGGTTTGATTTTGGAGTTTGATTTGGAATTTTTTGCTACACGAGGGATAATTAGACCAGGACCTACTGCTTAAAGCCGATTTCGAACAACTACAAACGTCCATGACAAGAGTGCGACTTGAACCTACAGACTTTGGTACCGAAGGCCAGCGCCCTAGCCCTTCGGCCATCGTATGGCCGAAATAGTCTGGATTGCAGTATATCTTCGGTTTGAACCCCGTGCTGGTCTCTGGTATTTTGTGAAAATAGAAAAATATTTGACAGTGGGTAGTTATAAGTTCTCATCAAATTTTCATAGAATGACTATGAATGTAGTACTCTCGAAAAATTTTTTTCAAATCCACGGCTTTATAAAGATTCAGTGCACATTATAAAATATATTATAGAAGACATAGTTTGAGTTCCAGGCGGGTAGGAGATATTATAAGATTAAAAGGAGGTTCATAAATCAAGCGTTTATTTACGGCAGAGCTAATTTTTGCTTTGCATGTATTTTCAGTAAGTTTAATTCCAGTTATAACCTAATAGACTTATAGTGAGTAAGACAGTTATTTTTAAATGAACTAAATTACTTAAATTTTAAATCTCCGTGAAGGCGTCCAAGATAGTTTGACGTTCAAAATGTATCGATGATCCCGTAAACTAAATGATTTCGAAAGAAATATGTTTATTTTGAAGGAAAAATGCTTTTTTATTTATTTTTTGGTTTTTAGGGATTAAATTAATTTTAATCATAACTATTTTCACGTAAAAACTCGACAAAATTGTTACTTCACAAAAATGTGACAATAATTTTTAGTGATATTTTTTTATTCTATCTTGTTGTTGTTAATAATGTCCCATGATCGGATAATTCCTAACCGGGTTCACTGAAGGCTGCAGGAAGAAGAGTTGCGTTTCCTTCTTAACTTAGGATTACGTTCCTCAACAACGGTCCTCCGGAAAGAAAAAAATCACAGTTCGTCGAGAGTTATAATTTTGGCAGCGTGCCAAACCCAGTAGCAGTAAACAGTTAAACAGAAAAGTATCAAAATGAGTTAAACAGAAAAAGAGGTAAGCAACAATAAGTATTCCTACGTTAATAACCCGCGGTAGTTTCGTTAGAAGAGACAACCTGAAATATTTTTTTAATCTTACGGTTATTGTACCGAAAGGGTGGTAGGCCGAAAGGGTGTTAACCTTTTGCTCGGTGAATACCCCAATTTTTACCCAGCACCCCCTGGGGCGACATCTGTTGGGTTCGCACCCGCCCCCTCCCACGCCTACAAAACACACTGATGGACTTGCTTCCCTACAAATTTAGCGTGACCATACCCTGCTTGGGAACTAATTCTGGGGTCCCAGTACAGGCTGACCACCTGCCCAAGACATATGCTGTATGGCACCCCAAGCCTACGGGCAAGAAAGCGGAGATGGGCACCACAGGCCTTGGTATCCACAATGGACAGTTGCGCCATTGATTAGTTAGCTGGTTATACCCGGCTTGGACGCGAGAGCATTATGTGGCGCTTTTCGGGATTCAAACCGACCACCCTCAGTGGAAAATAATTTTGTTAAAAACATAATTGTTATTAGTGACACGAAAAGCTTTTTTTTAACCTACGTTTGATCCCATATTTATACCACGCACAACACACGTACATACTCATAAATAATGTTTTGAGTGTCACGTGCCAAAAATGATTTAAAAAATTAATACATTTATATTCGCATTCATTTATGCACTATTAGTTAGTTTATACCAGCCTTTTTTAACCAGAGTCTTTGAAACATATTTCAAGTATTCTAAATTTTATCGTCATTCTGGAGAAAAGAGAAGAGAGCTTGGCTAGATATAACACAAAAATTTCAAAATCATAATTTCTACTTAAATAATGCACAAATATTTTGGGCTATCGGTAAGCCTCATTCAGGTGATCAAAAATACGAAAACAAGATAGAGCATATTCTCCTCTAGCCAAAGTTTGAAAGCTGATTGATCGCTGCTAAAATTTATATATATATATATATATATATATATATATATATATATATATATATATATATATATATATATATATATATATATATATATATGTATATATATATATATATGTATATATATATATATGTATATATATATGTATATATATATATATATGTATATATATATATGTATGTATATATATATATATATATATATGTATATATATGTATGTATATATATGTATATATATATATATATATATATGTATGTATATATATGTATATATATATATATGTATATATATATACACACATATATATATATAAATTATATATATATATATATATATATATATATATATATAAATATATTTATATATATATATATAATATATATATATATAAATATATATATATATATATATATATATATATATATATATATATATATATATATATATATAAATTATATATATATATATATATATATATATATATATATATATATATATATATATATATATAT
This sequence comes from Dolomedes plantarius, assembly GCA_907164885.2. Taxonomy (NCBI): domain Eukaryota; kingdom Metazoa; phylum Arthropoda; class Arachnida; order Araneae; family Dolomedidae; genus Dolomedes; species Dolomedes plantarius. Next base: position 66,009,468 of record OU015492.1, read on the forward strand.
ATATATATATATACACAGAGAAAGAGAGTGAGGTAGAAAAGAGAAGAGAGTAATGAAAACAATCGAATTTCGGACCTTCAGCTGTTTTTGAGGGCTAATAACCCAATATTCTGCTGCGGTAGAAAATAGAAAAGAATCATGAAATTTCAGCTTCATACGAGGAGAGTGTTGAGACATGAACGGACCAGCTGTATCAATAATTTTCGCGAAAACATCCCCTGAAACATTTTTTCCGTGACCCGTTCGTTTAACCGTTGCCATGGCAGCGTCACAGCGGAAAGTGTACACAAAAAGCACTGCTGATGCCATTTTGCGTTTCGTAAGTGTTAGGGGACTAATGGTGCATTAAATTGCTATGGGCTTTTTAATTATATTCTTGTATTATTGAAAAATGATTCATAAGTCTTTGGTTTGGAGAAGATGAAGGTCCGTCAGTCCCGAGCTCTTTGTTTTATGAATAAGCCTAATATAATGTTATCGATGTTAGCTGAGGCAGAAAAAAGAGGAGTCATAAATATGTTTACTCAACTGAGACTGATGAATTAGCCTTACTTTTGTTTATTAAGAGGCTTGGAAAATCAGATGAGATAAAATAATTATTATTTTATTTGGCAATTCTAATCTGATTATATAGTAGCTTTAGATAAAGTAAAACTGCATTAAAAATCTGAAAAGGAAATATATTGAGAAAAAGATGTTCACTTAATTAGGATAATGTGCACATGTTCACTAATTAGCGTATTTTACAGAAGAATAATAAAGATAAATATTTTCGAGAAAGTTACTGAGTTGCTTCAATTTAATTTTAAAAATAAATATAGTGATCCAAAAATTGCTCTTGGCTGCAAATATATAACATGTAATGATTTTTAGTCGTGTGTGTGGAATACAGATAACAACAATCAAAAAAGAAAAGAGAAAATTAAATTAGAGAAATATTTTATCACACTCCATTCCTTAAAATGTAAAGTTGGTTTTCCGAAGGTATGTTTTGTGTTATACACACAATTAAATAGTGCTGAGTGATACATGTGATAAAATGAAATATTTGATTGAACGTCATAATTTTGCTTTTTTTTCTCTCCATATTACTGGAGTCAAACTAATTGAAGCAAATATGCATTCTTCCTAAAAGTTTAGCTAATTTCTTCATATTCATTAATGAAATATTACTGGGAAATCGTGAAATTAATGACTTGAGTGGATCAAGGCTAAGCTTTGTATCATCGGCATGAATATGACTGAGATATATTAAGGTAGAAAATAAGTTTAAAAGTTTCAAATTTACCCTAGTATTACTAAGCGAAACTGTAAAATTAAATTGAATAACTTATCGGAATAGTGATACCTAGACCTTTTAAACAGAAAACACTAACTAGAATTAACTTCATTTTTCTGTTCTATTTTATTTTACTTTCAGTTTTGAATCATTGACTTCTGAGGTTATATTTTTGCTTACCTCTGGAGATGAAAAGTAAATTGTATTCCATACATCATATATTTCTTTTAAAAACCAGAAGCAAATTTTCTATTTTTATTCAGAGAGAACTCGACTTTAAAATACACTTCTTTTGCCTATCACATATAAATTTTTAAAATTCAGGTCAAATGTTTTAATATAGTTTTGAGAAAGGGAAAAATATTGCAGGATAGTTTAATTTTAATTAAAAAATAATAACATTTCTACCGAGTTATAGTAATGCACTTCAGAAATAACTTTTTTAAAATTTCCATTTTTTGTGACAAGTTTTAAAATTTCAAATAGTTTTTTTCTTATGTGCTGCGTATCTTATAATTTACTAAAAAAAACTATGAGCTGACCTATTTTTCATTTACAATTTTACTGTTGATGTGTTTTTACATTGTACTAATATACACTTAAACATTATATTCCAAAATGCATACACAGATTTGCTTAATTTAATGAAAATCTACTAAACTGTGGTCTATTTGAATACTAAATATTATGCATAAAATACTGGTTTCCCTGCTTCTTTCATAGAGGTGTTTAGTTTTCACACACACATTTCCGTTTTAATAATAGAAACTTGAAATTTACTATAACTGTTAACAGAAATATAGCTGTAACGTCAGGAAACTTTTGTCTTACTATGTCTGAAATATGCCGAAATTTTAAGGAAGAAAAAAACTCCAAGCTTTTAAGTAAATATATTCACATGCAAATTGACAGTTTTATATTAAGAAGCACACATGTTGCATTTTCCCCCATGTGCTTAAAATATTTATTAATACATAGATATTGCGGTCTGTACAGTTTAATAACTTTCACACAAAGGGTCAAGTACAAAGTGCGGAATGTGATAAAAAGGTATTTTTTTTAATATAAGTGCATTATTTTAATCACTAACATTCTCCTTAAGTTTATCTGCTTCTTTTCACATTCGATTTCTCTTTAAATTAATGATCGTCTTCATCGGTAAATATATTGTTTGCCGAAATCTCAGATACAGCGACCAATAATATATTAAATCCCTTTGTCCCAATAGATAAAACATATTTTAGCCGCTGATTTACTAGTCATTACATATTAATAAATCTTTAAGCAATTCGGACAACTAAACTCACCGGCGTGTATCAGCTCTCATGCGCCACTAACTCCACAACAACAAGGCGTGAAATTAAGAAGAAAAAAAAGCACAAAAAATATGATCCAGCAATTTAACGCCTCATTTATCCGAAAAATTATTTTAGAACTTAGAATTAACTACGTATTTATCAGCATAATATTTACAAAGTTTTTCTAACTGTTATTAACTATTACCTTAAATCATTTATTCACAGCAGGGGGAAGTGAAAAATAAAAGCTTGTTTTCTTTTAATTTAATGCTCCACTTGTTTCCTTAACGTTCTATGACAATACATTCGCTTAGGTCCTCCGCAACACCTGTTTCTGCGGAGGCAAGGGGAAAATGCACCATAAAAAGCCTACCACAATTTGCCACATAATTTATTTTGTTCGCAATTGTAAGAAAAAAGAACAGAAAATGTTATGTCCAAGGATCAGAGAATGCCAGAAAATGATTTTAACGTGACTTCCGTGAGCTTCCAAATCTCTCGTCAAAACAAATCTTTATTTGGATAACAGTAAAAAGGAAACCAGTTGTTATCTGGAATGCTAAATTCAACAGAACAGTTGAAGTTAAACGGACAAATAATTTTCCATGTTAAGATAGATAGGTATGTTGCAAAGATACCCACCCCAGTACTTTATGTGGAGGTCAAGGCATATAGATGATGGGGAGTTAATCCCCAGGGTCTTTCTATCACAAATATTGATAAGATTTTAGTTAGAGTTTTTATTTACAATGCTACTTAAATTGCAAATGGAACTACAATGTTTAAAACCTTTGAATTGTCATACGCAAAAGATTACGTTAAGTCTAAACATAGCCTGTAACTATATGTTACTGTCAAATCTAAATCCCATTGCATTATGTGGAGGTCAAGGCAGATAGGTGATGGAGATTTAATCCCTAGCGTCTTTCAATCGCAAATATTGATATTTTAGTCAAATAAGATTTTAGTTTGAGTTTTTATTTACAATGCTACTTAAATTACAAGGGGAACTATATAGGGGAACAATAGTTTAGAACCTTTAATTGGTCGTAAGCAAACATGTATGTAAAGTATAATCACAGCCTGTAACTATGTTACTGTTAAATTGTTAAATATAATAATTATGGCAGCGTGTCTTAAGTTTTGTTAACATAAAAACGTTATAAAATTTTAACGAACTGTTTTGTTTCGAAAGTTTGGCCTTCAGAGACCCCTCCTCCCTGGTTATGGGTTGATTGAGAGCACTACGGCTATTTGTTGCTACACGAGGTTAATTAGATTAGACCGGGATCTACTGCTTAAAGCCGATTCCGAACGGCTACAAACATCCATGCCAATAGTGGTACTCGAACCCACAGACTCTTGTACTATATGCCAGCGCCTTAGCCGTTCGGCTATCATCCGAATGGGAATTCTTTTCACTAGCATAGTTAAACGATAACACTTTACCAATGGAGTTCAGTTGTGCATTTTCGCATTTATAAGTAGTGAATAATTCAGTTCAGTTTACAGTCTGAAACAGCCCCTTGAGCACATTGATATTAGACCTTAACTTTTCCTAAATAGAGACCATGGAGATGCAATACAAGAGAAGTCACCGTAAGCGTTGAAAATTGACGCTAACGTATCAACAATGTGGCATCAGACTACCATGGCATTTCTCTTTACCATCTGAATTTATCGACAAGCAAAGGATATTAAAAAAGGGGTTTATTGATAATCTCAAAAAACATCCAAGATTCTTGTAAAAAAAGGAAACATGCTCATTAAAAGTCATATGATTATTATAATTTATTTATTTAAAATATACTCATGAAAATTTCAAATGTCCGCATAACAAGTCATCCAAATATTACAAGCTACTCGTATGTTAGCTTTATTTCCGCCAGTGCAAAACTAAGATAATGGTCACTCCTATTTTATGTCTACATGTGATCACTTGGGTTAATGAGTGTGCATAGTACGTAATTTAACTGTTCTTATCATTTAAAGTTTTTTTACCTTTTAAGAGCAGTTAAAGCAGAATTTCTTTATGTTTTTCTTAGATTAGATGACTGATTGGGGGGTCGTGAATTGCCACAAGTCGCTCGTAGATGCTACAAACTACTTGCTAATATATTTAATGCTACCTTGCGCCCTATTGCTACATTTCAGTTTAAAAATGGTTTTTTTGTTCTTTATTTTCGAATCTTTCGAATAACTGTAATGAAAATTCAACAATGTTTTTCAAAATAGTTTTCATGTTCAAGCCTTATAAGCTATGAACATATAAGGGTCGAATATGAACATGCAGTTCAGTAAAATTTGTTTTTTAATATTAGCTAGTAACTAAAAGTATAGCTAAGAGCGAATGAGGAAACACAGCGTAGATTCGTTAGTCGTCCATTGGCTTGAAAAGTGATTTCCAATTTTCAAGCGTCAGCACTTCTCACCTTTCTCCACAAACATCATTTATCATTTGGTAGCGCTGGGTGGCAGCAGTTTGGCACTTATTACATCAGTATCTCGGAGCGGTACACTTTCACGAATTCCGGCAGTTTTGGAATTGCGGAAATGACATTCTCTCATAACCAGAAGAAAATCGAGTAGAAAATGTTTACTGCGAAGGGCTAAAAGAGAATTTCCCCCTTCCAGAACAATTCGTGCTTGAGGTAGGAATCTTATTTGAGACTCTTAGACTTATTATCAGGCGCATAAAATATAATTCACGCCTGCAGCGATTTCGATAATTTCAGAATAATCGAAGTCATTCATCAGTTGAATTTCCATGGAATATTTTACTATCGCGTATTGATAAAATGCTTACACACTCTTAAAATCTTCAGTAAAATAAATGTCTTGAAGTCTTGTTATTTTATGCTCTGTGAGGGACTGAATTCAACAAATGAGAATTCATCGTGGCCATTCAGTTAAAGAAAACTGAGTTTGAATCCCGGTTCTGGAAGCGAGTTACGCCAGACTGTTGAAAAGAGTGATGAACCTGTATGATGCATGCTACAAATATTAAACTTCAAAAAATTAAAAATAATTGAAAATAATAAATAAATATGTACAACCAGCATCGTGAGTAGTCGATTTTTTAAATATAAGCTAATAAGAGGTTTGGTTTGGAGCGCTACGGTAATTTTTTGCTACACGAGGGCTAATTAGACCCACTGCTTAAAGGTGATTCCAAATAGCTACAGTCGTCCATGCCAGGAGTGGAATTCGAACCCACAGACTCTGCTACCAAATGCCAGCACCCTAGTTATTCTGCCATCGTCCGGCAAAGCCAATGAGAGAGGAATGGACTTCCCATAAAGTCAGTTATTTAGATATCGAGATAGTTCAATTAGTAGAACGTGGTGTCGAAGTTAGAAAAGTCCCATTCAAATCCTGGTTGTTCTGCAAAATTAAATAATGGAGGTTTATGGTTTAAAACATTGTTAACTTCTTACTGCATTGATCATAACTCCAAGCAGGGTTTAAACAATTTTCTAAAAAAATTGCCAAAGAGTGTCATTTCAGCATTGTTGAATCTGATTTTTCAGCCATTTGTCTGCATATTTACAATTAAACATACTGCAATTTATCTCTTTAATCTTATTTTGCCATTCACTCAGAAAACTAGGAAAGCACATCATCCATTATGATAGTATGATATGGAAGCTTGACAGTCTAGAATCGGTTTGAGAAGTTTTACAGGGCAAAGCACGTTGTATGAAAATTCCCCGTGAATATATAAGCGTACAGAATCCATGAAATTCCTACTTATCTTTGTTTCTATATTTGAAGTTTTTCTCAAATCTGTGTATTATTTTCTGAAAGTGTTTACTGCAAACATACCTATATATTGAAGAGTGATATTTGTGGATATACTCGGGTTACGTCTTTTGATCGATTTTGAGTGACATATGAGGTTACTATTGCCTCTATTAAAAATTTTTAAATTCTTTTTATAGAGTTTCCATATGTAAAAACTCGTATTTCAATAATACCTAAAGATTTCAAACTCAGGGAGCCTCATTATTCCAGTTAAATATCTGCTCCAATAAAATGCATGTTAAAATAAAACAAAAACGGAACGGTATTGAAGCTGTCAATAATAATTGTTATGGTAAAGCTTCCGCTGAAATTAGGGCATTGTTGTAATGATAGCAGCCTCTATATATAATAAACTCTAGACATACACAATTCATGATGCTTTGAAATACATAAAATATGCAGACATACACAGAGCCGTTCTTTATAAATAAATCCCATACTTTCCATAAAATTTTCATATGCAAGGCATATACGTGAATAAACATTATTTACCTACATGGAATTTTGTTAGGGACTTTACACAGATACTGAATGAAAATTTAAACTTGTCTAATCCGAAAGCTAGAAGCCCTGACATTTATTGTTTTGTTTGAAATTACAGTTAGCATTAGGGCATTGTTATAACTTCAACCTCTTCTATATAAAACAATTTTGTATCATATTCAACCTCAGAAGGCTTCAAAATGCATGAATTGTATATGAATTACCATCCTCTCCTTTCAACACACCTATGAAATTTTCTATTCGTTGCTCTACATATGAATTTCAGATTTCGACAACAATGGTTCCCTTCAGCTTAACACCACTTAGCTTGTCCGAGTGTGCCCTATTTGGCGGAAGGGTAGATATCGCCCTAGTTTATTGATGTAATAAGTGCCGAAGTGGCACTACCCCCCCCCCAACCCCCAACTAAATGATGAATGGTGTTTGTGCCCAAAAGGGGAGGAGGGGTGGGTGTTGAAGTTCGCAAATCGGAAATCTGTTTTCGAGTCGATGGCTAATTGCCCGGACCTGTTTCGCGGGTCGTCTGCGATCTGTCAAATCGAATTATCATCACGGGACACCCCCGCCTCCCGTTCGATTGATCCGAATTTAAAGGTCGGCCTTACTGTGTACCAAGAGCTATTCAACAAGTAGGATCGATACTTGGAAAAGTTGTGAAAAATGTAATTATTGAGTTTTAGAATGAAGTGACTTGGTTCCTATAAGGCCAACTGGTTCAATTCCTTTGCACTGGGAAGCTAAAATTCATCGATTTAAAGCAAAAAAATTGGACATTAGAAGTCACCAAAATGCTCAGTGTAAAAGCTGCTCTAAATGAATGCAACGCAATAAAACCCATTGCCAAATGTAATCTTTCTTGTAAAATTTGGCCCTTTTCCAGCTGCATTTTCTTTCATGATGACATTTGAAACAACCAAAAATCACTTCTTTGCAACTGTTCATTCTGTAAACTAATAAACAAAGACGGAATCGCGAATATTAAAATGAGAACAATAAAAAGTTGAAGATGCGTATTCAGTTCCTAATGTGTGCTAATGATTGGCAGTAATCTGTATGGTGAGGGACATGGAAATTTATACCCGAGGAATGATTTTTTTTTCAAATATTTCGTGGACTGTAAACAAGACTTTTTGAGAACATAAATTATTTATTGCTTCAGTTCATTCATCAAATTTGTTAGATGGAGAGCTACTGAAGAACTAGGGCGGCTGTGTTAGAATTAACGAAAATTTCTCAGACAGAGGGAGGGAAGATGTTTTGCAATGGTTCATGGAACAGAACGTTACCACCCTCAGCATTCAGATAATTTGCTATGGAACAACAATAAAGGTAGACTTCGTGCTCTGACCGTAATGTCCGTCCTTCTCCAGATAATTATCTGGAATAAGCAGCACAACTATTCTTGCCTATCTGTGTGAACTACCATTAACAAGGACGTTGGGATATATAACTGTGGTCAGTAGAAAAGTCTTTATAAGGAGATCTTGATGCAGAGGGAAGACTTTTCTTGTAGATCATCATCTTTCGAGAAAGAAGTGAATAAGAAGGAAAATTTGCATGTAATAGACTCATATCAAAAACGTACTCCACTATACTCAGATGTTTCCATATTTGCAAAGTAAAGTGATTAATAGACAGACTTTTTATGTGTGTGGCTCTTAAATACTCAAAGACATGATTATTATAAAGCAAGCATACTAGTATTACTTGACTGCAGTTAGGAAGACATTTATATGAAAATACACTTTTGTATCATGTTGAAGTTGCTGTGGTTTTTGCAGAATGATCAGAGAGCGTATAAACTGATCAGTCCAATCTTCTGTTCTGAATAGTATCGAGCCACAAAGGGTTGTTTTGAAGCCTTCAGTCTCTTTTCTCAAGAGAATATGGGGAGGAAGTTTGAAAACGCAATTTAATTTTTTTAATCATTTTCGAGACATTTAATTTTTTGCTCCTTTTTGAGACATTTAATTTTTAAAATCATTTTTGAACTGAAACATCATGTACCATATTGAGATGCTTAGACTACTCTCGTTTTAAAATAAAAAATTTTGGTCCCTGTCTTCATATGTAAATGTATAGAAAAAATAAGCTTCTTATAAAATGTGTTGAGAGTTATTAAGATTTTTTTAAAGTTATCTCTAAGCTGCATGAGAAATAATCATGTTTTTGTTCATTTTTGTTAGTTATAACTTTTTTTAAAGTTTAATTAAACTTCTCTTATCTAGGTCAAAACTTTTTATTTTAACTCTCTTCAAGTTTCTAAGCTAGCTATGTCTTGTAGAAAGAAATTATTTATGTTTGAGAAGATAGCTCTTCATTTATATAGTTAGTCGTATTTTGCTACACAAATGGCATTTTTTCATGAACGTAATACAAATCATAGTACGGGGTTATCAGGAAATAATCACCCGATTACAAAATTTAATATTTTTCATAATTACAAACAGAAAATTATAATTAATATGTCATTGTAAAGGAAAAAATGTTAATTTTTTTTTCTCACAGGTGTTCGATATGACTTCCTTTAGTCACCCGTATAATATCATTATGACATGCCATTTCTTGCCAAACACGTTGTAATGTTTCACTATTAACTGTCAGTAAAGCATCACAAATGCGTTGTCCAAGTTCAGGCAAACTTGTAGGCAAAGGTTGTATGAAAACAAAATCTTTGACATATCCCCAAAGGAAGAAGTCGCATGGGGATTAAATACCATCGATTTCTTCGGACTGCGTAAAAAAGTCTCTCGCACGCTTTCAAGATTCTCTTGCTGAAACACCTGGTTGCCCTGCACTTTCGCATTTACACAGTCATCCAGTTTCCTGGAACTGGTTGTACCACCTTCTGAGACTCTGAGATGTCGGGATTTACAAACAAATAATAGTGATGCTTTACAAACAGTTAATAGTGAAACGTTACAACGTGTTTGGCAAGAAATGGCATATCTCAATGATATTATACAGGTGACTAAAGGAAGTCATATCGAACGCCTGTGAAAAAAAAAATTAACATTTTCCCTTTACAATGACATATTAATTATAATTTTCTGTTTGTAATTATGGAAAATATTAAATTTTGTAATCGGATGATTCTTTGCTGATAACCCTGTATATAAGCTGCAAACTTTTTTTTTTTTTAAGTGGTCACGTACCTTTTTAAACGCTAAGAGACTCGACAAAGATATCCCTATTTTAAATTATCAGTATGTCAGACTCTCGTCTCCCATTCTTCAGTGGGATTGATGAAGGTGAGTAATAGCACCTTCAATAAGCCCAAAAGAAACGCAAACAGGTGTCGAAAAGATATACACCTTTGGAAATCCTCGACAATAGGTGAGGTAGTCAGGTAATTTAGAATGATTGGTGAAACCCGTTAGCGGCGCACTTCCAAGGTAATAGCCGTGGACAATGAAATTTACCATAGGTGGTCTGCGTAGCTCGGATGGAAAAGGCCTGTTGTTGTTCGAGAAAGAGAGAGAAGAATGCATAAATACAGACGCCGGTAGCGAATGAAGGGAGATGAGATTTGGACTTTTGAAAAGTCGCCACGCGTGCGGAGAGACGAGGTCTCGTTTGGACTTTGAATAATGAACCCCTCTCTGACGCGTGTATCAATGTTCTTCGGAACGAACTTTGTAAATGATTATTTAACCAAGATTTTGATATTTCAATAAACTAGATGTAAGTAAGAGTTGGTTCTACAGTTATGATTAATTCTACAAGATAATGATTTATCGGAGCACGACGATAAAGGTTAACACAGTAGTTATGAAAATCTTTTATTCAGGAATATGAAATTTTACTGTGAGTTAAACACACTTTCTTCTTTATAAATATTGCTCTTAATTTTTTCTAAATTTAAGATAAATTTTTAATTTTTAAAAAATTTCAACCAATATTTTTTTCAATGTTATGTCATTGCGCGCAGACTTGCGTCCGTATATTAATGAATATACATAATTTTTTAATTTTAAAATTAAGTTCCACAATAAATCTTTAAAATGACGAACGTCGAAATCAAAATTTTTAGTTCTTCATAGAAGAAAAAAATTGAAATTTCTTTTTAAAATTTCAGAATTTTCTTTGATAAATTTTATTGTAATTCAAATTTTTATGGTAGGAATGACATAATTGTCCGTCATTTTAATGATGCATGGTTATATTGAACGTGTATAAGAGTTCATGGTATTCTAGCCAACTGTTCTGGCGATATCATGCGCGCAATCACATAACAATGAAAAAAAATGGTTAAAATTTTAAGAAATTGAAAAATTTCTCTTCAAGCTAAAATAAAATTTAGTGCAATATTTATAAAGATGAAATAGTGTTTAATGCACAGCAAAATTTTCATATTTCTTAATAAATTATTTTAGGAACTACTGGCGATAGAAAATAGGATATGTTTGTCAAGTCTCTTGGTCTTTAAAAGATGCCTGACCCCTTAACCCTTTCAAGGGCAACAATCTCCCCCGTTTGCACGGTGCAGGTTTTTTCCCCGATTTTTTTTAACCTAAAGAATCTTGAAAATTTTCCAATTAAAGGTTGCAAATGTTTTTAGTTCTTTAAACTAATAACAGATGGCAGTATTAACCATTTTTCTCCTCATTTAACTGGAATACATTGAATTCAAGTGAAAAAGTCTAGATTTAGGCATTTGCACTCTACAAACGGCGCCCCTCAAAGGGTTAACCACCGGTTCGTTAAAGAGCTGAAAGTTTACTTGTAGAGGACCTCCAATTCTGCAAATTCTTTTAACGGATAATTTTCCGAATTCAATTTATACTTTCCGCCTGATGAAAACATCCGCTTCTCCAATAAAACGCTCACTCCTTACGCATGCATCATTCATAACTCGAAAAGAAGTTCAGAAATCACCCCCTATAAACATTCCCCTCCTCTCTCTCTCTCTCTCTCTCTTTTTTTAAAGTCCGGTATTTTAACGTTTGTATCGTTTTCATTTCCTGGGGAAGAAAACTCTCTCGCTGGGATCTCCTCCTTTTCAAAAGCGGATTCCTTTAAATGGCCAGTTCCATTCCCCCACCCACCCCTGCAGCTTCCCAAGCCTCCAGCCATCCATTCCGATTCGGTTAAGGCCAGCCCCTCACCCCGTTCCATATGGTCCGCTATGCGTATCAACCTAACGCCGGTTAAAAAATGGAGGCTGCATTTACTGGCATCACGTTTATCATCTGGCATTGATACGGTACTAAGAGCACGGCCGCCGAGTTGCACTTAGACGTTACCGCTCATTTGTCAAATGCCTCACGTAGCCCAAGTTGCGCTCTCTACTCTCTCTCTCTCTCTCAGATAAATTTTTTTCCCTCTCTCCTTCCTGATCTTTTCTCTGTTATTATTATTATCATTTTTTTTGTGTGTGTTTCTTCTTCATTCGGTGATGGCAAAATTAACTAATAGAGGTCAAGTTTTCAGTCTAAGGGGTTTTTGTGGCTCGGCCGGTTTACGTGACCGGTTTCGCGATGAACCGGTTTTCTGGTTTGATGAGTGTAAAATTACGTTACGGGAGAAGACAGTGTTTAATTTTGGATGGAACATTAATGGGATGATTCCGAAGTGTGCCACCTATTAAAAAAGGGGGGGGGGGGGGGGGGAGGAATTTTAGTGTTTCATAGGGAACAGAGGTTCCGGAAAGATGTTTGTTCTATGTAAATAACGATATCTATGTATATAAAACAGCTCCGTAACTGATTGACTGACTGACATACAACGCATAGACCAAACCGCTGGACCTAAAGGGCTGAAATTTTGCATGGCAATTCTTCTTATAGTGTAGGGGGGCACTAAGAAAGATTTTTGAAGAACTCTTCTTAGATTTTTTAAAATTAAATTTTTAAGCTGTTTTAGTAATTTGTTTTAAGTTTGCATTTAAAATAATAATTGGAGGCTTATGAAATTTATATCACGAGAAAGATCATAAAAAGTCCTTTAAAAGGAAATCTTTTCCGAATCTTTACCTCTATTTTCTGATTTTTGGTGAATTTTTAAAGATTAATTTTTAGAATTTAATTTATTAAATGCTGATCACGTGATTTTTTTTTCTGGTACTTTAAATAAATTTCTTGTCATAGGCATAACAACGGAATAGACAAAAAAAAATTTTTCTCGGTAATGCGGCAGACGATTGGACATTATCCAAAAAAATATTAAAATACAGCAAAAGATATGTTCCTCAAACTGTACTATATTAACTGTACTATATTTAGTATGTTCTATTGGATTTAATTTGAATATTTTCTTCTACATTATTCTTCTATAAAAATATCCCTTAAAAATTTTTTTATAAATATATTTTTTTGTTTTTTTTTACATCAATTGCATACATTGATCGTTATATTTATTATAAATATATATATATATATATATATATATATATATATATATATATATATATATATATATATATATAAATATTTTTGGCATTAATTGTATACATTGACCTTTGTATTTAATTTGAATGTACTCCGTAGCGAAGTTCGGGTTTTCAGCTAGTTCCTGTATAAAACGAAAGAAAAATCTCCTCTTCCAAAGTTCTGTATTTATCTCGCATTTCTGTTTTCATACTTGTGTCAAAATAGTTTTAACAGCAAAATTAAATTTATCAACCATAGCTGAACTTTAATAAGATCATTGTCATAGATATTATCTTGTATTTATCTTACTTTATATTATTTGGTGTTTTCCTACACGTGTTGAAACGACAACGACAGTAGAATTTTTTTGGTTTAGAAAACACACCGGAGTAAGATCTGAAAATCGCTGTTTTCAAAGGGGCTTTGCGAATTGTATTACCTGTTATTTTGCATTACCTGTTATTTTATGATCAGACACAATGCTAACAATAAAATTATTTTTTTCACGCGTAGAAAAAAAGACAGCATAAAATCTGAAAAGTAGTGTTATCGAAGATATCTCTCATTGATCTTTCATTTTGAGTTATTTGTATTTTGTATTTATGTACTCGTATTGAAATGATTTTAACGACAAAATTAATTTAATTTACCTGTTAAGACATTAATAAAATCACTTGTGCCTTATTTATTCTGTTCTTATTTTAGTTTGGGTTACTTATTTATTTAATTATTATTTTTTTTTAGTTTTCATTACAAAGTGTTCAAACGATGGTTACAATAAAATTATTTTGGCTAAGGACAAATATACGTTAAAAAGTTAATAGAATTATCGTGATTTATCTCTTATTTTGCGCTTAATTTGGGTTTCTATGTTTGTGTTAAAATGATACCAACACTAAAATTAATTTCATTTAGAAATAAAGAGCAAGGTAACTCTTCATTTTTTCTGATTCTGTTATATCTGCTATTTGGAGCTTTCAGGCATGTTGAAATGAACTACTAATAAAATTTATTTCGTTTAGAAATAAAGGCATGAATTTAACCCCAAAACTTCAGTTGGAAAAAATCAACCTTCAAGTCCTTTTCTAGACCTCCCTGTGTATTTTTGATACTCCGACAACATCATTATGATAAATAGTTTATTAGAAGACTGATATCTACTAATAAAACTGGTGACACAATGATACATATTCATTTACTGTAAAATCACTTCTGTGCTACCCTGTATTCTATTGTGAATTTTCTTATCACTAATTTGTTAGTTTCTCTTTAACAATATTTCTATCACCAATGATGTCACATTTATGATAAAATAAAAACATAATTATTATCAATTATTAACATAAGATAACTTACAGACATATAGAAGAGCGTGTTGACAGAAAAGCAACTCAAACATCCGACTTTACAACAGAATAAATAAATTTTCTCGGATAAATAATTGTTTCAAATAGCGCTTAAGAGGTGTTATTTTAAAACTTTTGTGATTTCCCGCATATGTACATTCAATATAATAAGCATTTGCTCACACGAAATTTTTTTGACATCTCAGCTACATGTTTAAAAAAAAAATCCTCAGTCAAACTTGTGCGATGAAAGGCTCGCTTTCAGAGTAATCGATAACAGAATCTGATGAATCGATCTTCGACGAAAAGCTCTTTGTTTCCGAGATTATTACTACTTTGGGGAAGTTTGGCAATTTTGAGAAGGGAAACTTTAAAACCTGAAGAAATAAGGAGGGTTTAATGGCAGGCCATCAAACTGATGCTGATCGCTATAAATTTTCGTTAATAATTTAAGCCATGGTTTTTTTTACTTCTGGTGTGGGGTGGGGTTTGCGGAGGGGGAAGAGAAGTAAAATTATACAGCACTGAAAGATCTTAGAAAAACGTGGAATGGGTGGGTGAATTTTCTTCGACGCAGTTTATCTCGGGCCGATTCGTTGTAACGTTATTGCAATTTGATGCACCTCGGTCTTGAAATAAAAATTTGCATAACGGTTATTTCGAGAGTGGAAGTCTGTAAAAAAGACGGGGTAAAAATGAGGTAATATATAAAGTAAACATAGTAAAGTCGAGGAGATTTGTTAGATTAAAGATTATTTTCTTTTTATTTCTTGGAGAGTTTACGGCCATTAACATCTAAATCATCCAAAATTTGAAGGATAATGTTAAGAAACATTGGGAAAGTCGTGCATGTATACAGGCACAGATAATTGCAGATGAGACATTGAGAAATTAGGAGAATCCGTTTGAGGTTCTCACAGGAAGTATGAGATACGGCCGTGGTGTTACATTTGAAACCATATTTTCCTCGACGGCTGATTTCTGCTGTTCTTAAAAACAATACCATTTAACAGTCTTGATTCTGTGTACGCTTTAACACCATAAACATAAATTTATGTCCTTGGAGTAGGATCAATTTTACCTTTGTAAAATGCTCTGATATTTTTAAAAAGTGTTCTCTAGAACTTATTAGGTGTCTAGATATAAACATTTGAGGTTTAAATCCTTACTAAAGAGTTACATAAGGATAACTCTCAGTGTCCTTCAAGGCAGTTTGGTATGAGAGTAGTTCTTAACTGCCACATGGATAAATGTAGTCCTTATGTCTGTAAGCTATATATCATATATCATAAAGGCCAATATGCCTTCCTTGTCTCTTTTTTTCATGCTAGTTGGTTGATGGCTCGTTGAAAGCGCTACGGTTATTTCTTTTTTTTTTTGCCGTCCGAGGGCAAACTAGGCCGAGGTATATACGTATCATGTGAAAAGGTTGTAAGTTTGGTATTTGAGAGTAATATATGCGTATGAGATGAGTTTACAAAATCAACATCTAGGATGCATCATGATAGCACAGAAAGCTGCTGAGTTACTGTTGTTGAATGGCAAGACTTTAGAGAAAAGCAAACACCTTCCTCAGATGTCAGTTTTGGAAGTTTGTAACAGTATGATAAAACTGTTTTTCCTATTAAATTAAAAGTTTAAAAATTCTTGTTTCACCTTGAAAATTATCGTCTTTCTAGGTTTTTTGATCTAGCGTGTCTATATAATTCTAAAAATTTGCACTCTCATGCTAAAATATGTGTACGTCATTCTAGAAAGGACATATATAGTATATGTAGCAGTTGTAGAACTTTTTCAAGCAAATAAAATGAGTAAATTAGCTTTAAGACATCGGAGATATTCTGCTGTTTTTTGGTGGAGGTAAATTTATCTTTAAATCCATGCTTGACGTCAGCACCATGTAACGCATTATACATATTCCTCTATAACACGTCCTTTAAGGATTATAAGCATTCGCATTTCTGAATAAACTTTGAAACTTTATATTGAATTTTTATATCAAGTATTTCCGTTTAGATCGTAATTCAAATAAGGAATGGTATTGGTTCATCCAAACAGTTAATTTCCGTCTCCGCTTGGTTCTGATATTGCTTATTTGATTTATCTACTAGTCTGATTAATATCCGCGAATCATAAATACCTAAACTGAAGTTACTTTGTTGATTTCCTTATCTAGTCGATGTTATGTAGTTTAATTCGAAGTTCTGAAGACGATTATCCGAAAACACTTACCTAGGCTGAAGACGTCAATAATTCGCAGAGCACGCAAACTTTAGGATATCTACTACCATTTGATCGACTTTGAATTCAATCGACTGTAACGCCGTTTTCCCTTCATGGGATCCTTAACTTGTTGATAGATTTTAAGGCTGCAGCGACTGTGAGGTCTTTACAGGACGAAATCAGAAACTTAGTGCTGCAAAAGATTTGTCATATGACATTATTATTTCAACGTATGATTTCTATCTCTACGTGGAAGAGTTGAGTACTTTTCAATAAGTTGGATGCCAATATGACGTTTCAAGTTGTTTATAAGCTGTTATCAATGTATTTATATTTATATCTGGTTAAATAGCAAAAGAAGAGTTAAGGTTTTTGATATGCTGCACCGTAAGTTCTTGTCTAATGTATATATCTTCCACACTCTGAATTTTTAAACATAAAATAACTTGAAACCACCTAGGTGGTGATTTTCCTCCATTTCTGATACCAAGTTTCAATGAATATAAATATGATGCCCACTATGACGAAAAATGTGCATTGCAATCCAATATTCAAATTATAAATGTCCTCAATTCTTATAATAATGTTGGGAATTTGCATTCCATAGATATCAAATTTGCTCCTACGTAATCTTAATCAATTCAGTGAGTTTCAGCGGGCTAGTGACTTTCAGATCACTAGCCCGCTGCTCTTTCCACTGCACCCATTAACATACTGCAAATTGAATCAGTCAAGAAGCACACAAGAAGATTCGAAAATATGCATTTGCTGATCTGTGATTAGAAAAATACCGAGAAAAAAAATCTCTCCAGCTTAACACGGAGATTAGAAACCCACGATAACAGATAAAGCACCGCTTCAAGGTGGCACAGCACTTGATCTCTCTTGTCTTCAATTACCATGCTAAGCCGTGGGAAACTTTTCTCTCTGCATTTCTCCAATCACAGATTACCAAATTCTTGCTTTAGACTTTCTGTTGTTTGCATTTGAAAGTAGATATTTAGTATTTGCAAGCGGGTGCTATTTAAACAATATTCTTGTTGTTAAAATAATTTTTTCAGGAAAATTTAAATTTTGTAGTGAAATAATTGAAAAATAATTTGAATTTAGTGGAGATGTTAGTCGATTACATGATGATATACGTTATGCTACAGTGAGGATGGAAACGCATATCCCTTTATAATCTTGTCAAGAGAAATTGAAATAAAAATAATTTTTATTTTAGAAAACAGCATAGCAGGATTTGCAAAGTTATTTATGCGTATAAGAGATAAAACAGCTTTTAAGAACAGATTATGTAAGTTTTCCGGGGCCTTTGTGGTTTACTTCAATGATTTCATACCTGACAGTAGGCAGTAAGGGGAATTATTAAACTCCCTTTTACTTTATCTACCAGTAAAGTAAAGGGATGATCCCTTTTACTTTACCTACCAATGTTTATCTTTTTTAATATTGATTTTTACCACAAAATAATATATATCTGATTACGGGACAAAAGAGTACAGGCAAATAGTTTGAAGCAGAAAGTTTTCATCAAAATAAAGAATTGTTAATAGTTTTTCTCACATCCTTAAATTAATCACCCATTGAATGTTACTATAATTCTGAAACATGGTATGTGCATTTACAGAAAAAAGAAATTTAAGAAGGGATATTTTCGGCGTCAAGAATATTTTTCCCCGTTATTTTGCTCATAGTTTTAACCACTCGACCAAAAATTCTTGAAAAGCGTGAAGAATTTGTAATATCATATACCTAAAATAGTTCTCTTTCAAACGAACCGAAAATATATATATATATATATAATCTAATTTTGCCCCCAGTAATATCCACACCGGAATCGTTTGGTTTAGAAATGGATCAAAAACATCGAAATTGGTCTTTGTCTGTCTAGCAAAATTACTAACATTCTTCAACCATTCCATTGCCATACAGAGATTCCAAATGTCTAACAAACAAACAAACAAAAAAAAAAGGATCCGCGGCCAAAAAGATAGAGGAAAACGCGGAGGTATTTTTCGAGGAGAAAGCGGTTTCTATTTTGCTAGATTACTTTTTTTTTTAACGAAATGAGGGCTTTTCACCCGCTACTTATTAACGGTTGCTTTTAATGTTTCGGGAACCTCTAAATCGTACTGACACAGATGCACTCCTTTTGTGCCTGGCAGTGGGAGAAAAATAGAGCGAATTTGATGGCATTGAAGTAGAATGTTCCGGAGTGGGCAGGGGGTGAGGCAAAATAAATTTCTAATATCTGTTGGATGGCTTTCATGAGGAAACTCATCCAAAAAGTATTAGATTCAGCACATATACTATATTACGGCAATTACTTCTTACTTGAGTTTGATATGGGAAGTAACACATAACATAAAAAAATTAAGTGTGAATGGACGTTTCCTCTCAAAAGTATTGTATGATAGTTATAGTACTTGATGGTTCAAAATATTGTTGGAAAAGGAGAATAGTTTAATAAGTGTAGCAATGATATCTGCTATGTTAAAAGAGTATAATGTTTGAATTTTTGCCATCATAGTTGATCAGTTCCAATATTCAGCAACACTAAATTTTCCTGTCTATAATTTTCCAATCACAGATTAGCAGAAGTATATATATATATATATATATATATATATATATATATATATATATATATATATATATATATATATATATATATATATATATAATTTAATTCTATTTGAGGCATTTGATAGGCGATCCTTGTACACGGGAATAAGGCACCAATTCTGTATTGGAAGAAGAACGGGACCAATTCTGTATTGAAGAATGATACCTAAGTTTGTGGTAGGAAACGGAACGGCGGCAATTCTGTACTAAAGAAGGAAGGGAACGCTAGTTTGTAACGGAAGTTCGACGACACAATGTTCTTACAAGGTAAAGGCGGCCGAAAGTCTATGATGAATATATCTACGATGTACTCAATCAATAAGCGTGAATCGTTCCCAAAAGAAAATGAATCATAAACGCTTCGATGAAGGTCCACCGCATCTAGGACATCTGCCAGCCGGAACTCAAGGGAACTTATGAAATACCCCAGATACTGTCAGGAATGCCATAAACCATATCTACGAACAAGTCAGTAACGTAATGAAGATAAATGCATTCGAAGTCTGGACTCTTCAGTTCGTGTTTGCCGATAATTGATCGTAAAATAGTGGCAGTGAAGTAATGCATATAACCACAGGAAGATCCACCGTCGACTACTATCCCGGCAAGATATTAAGTCAAACAAATTAACTACACTTAACTCAGTTTTTCTAGGTCGAAACAAATTTATTCTATTAATTACTAGGCCTTACGTAGTACAAGATTGCTGCAGTACATAACGTTACTTCTTCAGTGAAGTTCTCACATAACAGTAAATTCAGTTAAAAGACAAATGACCGTCATGGTCTATAAAAATACATACATCGAAAATGGTATAGCCTCCTCTCAGAATTAGGCAAGAAGGGCCTCATTCTGGAGGGGCTTCTAAAAGGCACGACCTATCTAGCAAAAAATCGTGATCTGTATCCAAGTTCTTTCTCAGACAGGAGTAGTGGGAGCGAGGGTTACACGAAAGTTGTGTGCCAAGATGCCAAGCGCCGTAGCGTACCTAGTGTGAAGGCAGGACGCGCATTAAGTTAAAAGGGCGATAACAGGCAAAAAGTTGCAACCATCTGCCTATGACGTAAAGGCGCGGCAAATTTAAAAAGCGGTGATCGGCTGAGCAGGTGAGACCTGGCGACTTTTGAAATTCACCAAAATTTGGCGATTTATCGCCAAAGCGGATTTCTCAGAAGCTGCACAGATTTCATTAACGTTACTGCCTTTGGGGGCAATTGAAACGACGTGCATTATGGATACGTCGCCTTGAGCGCCGCGTAAATGACTAACTGCTTTCGAAAGGGATTTCAGGAAACCGTAAACAGGAAACCGTAATTTAAAGAAATCCTTGCAACAAGAGAACCATAGCCTGGGAAAAATAGAACCGTAATGGTTTCTTTAATAATATCGAGCTGATTCTATTTACGCACAGATGTGCATGAATGAGCAAAGATGTCGTTAAGGAAGACCACCCTGAATTCAAAGCAAGGGCTTAGAAACACACCTGTTAACGTAAAATATTGCTTGACAAAGTGACTGAATTAAAATATTTCCTGATATTAAATAAATTCTAGATTAAATTGGGGCAAAATTAGCACACATTAATTGTAGCGTTAAATTCCACGCTACAATCCTTAAGAACAATGCGCGGGTTTTCCAAAAGTATATTAATTTCCATTTGGTTTGTTTTTTGAAAAAAAAAATTAAATTTTTTTTCAATACACACTAATAATATGATACCCTGGGAAAAATAAACTAAAACTTTAAAATAAAAAAATTCTTCGTTGCTTAATATTTCGATTTGAAATCTGTTATGTCAATGGCTTCACCGACTTACGAAGATGATGATTCCCAGCATAAGGTCATCAGTAAGGTAGAGAGAGTAGTCATTATTCTCAAACCTTTTATACGAGAACTAAAAACTTAAAATCCTTAACAGGATTTATTAATTTGCTTTAATGATGGTAATAATGATGATAATGATGGCAATCCTTATTAGATATGGGAATAATAACCCCCAACATCACAGACTGTCAGTGTGACGTCAAGGTGACCGAGCGAGTCACACTGTCACAGTCCGAACACACTCTCTTGTCTCTTTGGGGCATTCAAATGACTTCCCCGCAGTGACTTTGCTGTGAAGTAGTTGCTACAGCCTGTCTCCGACAAATCACTGTATATCGCCACCTGTGGCTGCACAGTGAAGTCACATTTAGGTCACATTTCAGGTCACAGTGCTGCTAGTAAGCGAAATAAATTGCCATTATTATTAAATGAAAAGAGAAAAAATAGTCTTTAAAAAATAACTTTTACTGCAAAATAAAATATCGCGAAACTCCGTCCAATATAGGGAGAGGTAATTCCTAGAAGATATTCTCCCAGTGTTTAGAGACTGATTGATATTGATGAAACTTTTCAAAGAACACTTGACACCTTGCAGGATCAATCTTAATTCAGATGAATTTCTTCGATCTCTATTAAAGAGAGAAATGTAATAAAACTGACGGAGAATTAAATTAAAAGTTCTCAATAAATAAATTATCATCTTAACTATTCGTTGTACTAAATTTTAGATGAAAGATAAACCTATAAAGGAAACTTGCCTAAATTAACTTGGGAACTGAAAATCTGCGATGTCAGCCAACGTACCACCTTAAATGAGAAAAAAAATACACCGGAGAATACTTAGAAAAATTCATCCGTATAAGTTTTAAGTAATTTATTAACTGTAAAAGAAATCTTAAAAAATTCATTCCGGGGTGTGCATTTGAAGGAACAGTAAAATAATCATATCATATAGCTGAATTTTACAGTGGGATAGAATGGTATTTCCTTTCAAGTTATAATTAATTGTCTTGAAGGAGGGTATTAAGCGTTTCAGAATACAGTCAAACCCCGTTATAGCAAACCCGGTATATAACGAACTCACGAATATAACGAACGCAAATTTTGGTCCCGCCGTTTTCCTATTGTACGTAATTTAATTAGTATTGTGTCAGTTTAATGTAATCGATTTTAGTCGATTTAATTCATTAATGATAATTTTTAATAGATTTTATCATTTTTTTAAATACATCCTTACTGAATGCACATTGCAACTAATGAGTTATACATATTGTGAACTCTAGCCTTTTTCTTAACGGTTCGGATATAGCGAACAAAACATTTGGCCCCTTGAAGTTCGTTATAACGGGGTTCGACTGTAGTATTTTCGTACATATTAAACTTTGAACGAAAGAAGACAAACAGAAAAATTTTAGAAATTTTTTTATTGCAATTTCTTATCCTGAAACCCAATTAACTAGTAAGAGAACAAATTTAGGTTACAGAATAGTTATCAAATATTGGTTTCAGATAAAATCCGTATAAATTTAAGACAGCCCATTAATTCACTTTGAAACAAGACATATATTTTGCCTTCAATTATTGCGCATAACTTTATTTAATGTTCATATGGAACTCGAAAATCTGGGTTATAGTTACCGATAATAGTATAATATTGCTTTCTAAGTACTTAAGTGGTCTTTCCTCCTTTTTTAACTAATTGAAGTAGATTCACCAAACATTCTCCCGGAAAAATGTCATACTATCATTAATAATAAAACTGCGTTTATTCGAGGAATCCTGTCTATTCCGAGACGAATACATTTTTCTTTTTATACCCTGCAGTATTCATTCATTATCCACTTTCTAAATCTAGGGAACTATTTATTCCATCTCTTTCGCGATATTTCCCCTTTGTCACCGTTATACCCTGCCTTCCCTTTATTTTCCCACCAAGGACAAAAGAAGTGTTTCTTTGTCTGCCGAGAAACACGATTTAGCGATTCGAGCACCATTAAAAGCCTCCATTAATAAGTTGGCTCGCTGGAATGGAAATTTATCGGTGCCCTCCGTTTTCAGGAAGAGCATTTCGGCAAAATGGCGACTGATTCCCAGCTTTAATTCCAACTCACAACCAGTCTATTTTTTTTTTTTGCTGAAAGACAGAAAAAAAGAAAAACCCCACGCAAATTGTCTGCTTTCTCTTTGTATCCAGAATTTTAACGAGAAAACTTGTGTTGTGATGGGAAGGTTTGAACTAAATTGAATTTTTTTTTCTTTTGCGCTCTTTTTGGTTGATTTTGAATGAAAGTATTAATGTAAACATTTTATTTAGGAAAAGGATATCTATCAATTATCGCCTTGAAGAACTTCTTACATTTAAAAGCGCTTTCAATTACATAAATATTATAATTTAGATATTTAGATTTTTTAAATTTATTTTTAAAAAGTTTAATTTTTTTTACTTGGGAAACAAAGGAATAGGAAAATATGTAGATTTAGAAAGCTCTCTTTTTGATTTGGCGGTACTTTTACGGTCATAACCTTACAGGATAAAATTAATGTAGATTTAGATCTGTTGTTGCTAAGTCCCCTGGTCTAGAAAAATATGCTAGATCAGATCCATGAGTATTGCCCTTGCGTCCCAGGTCCATGATATATATATATACATACATACACACACACACACACACACACACACACACATATATATATATATATATATATATATATATATATATATATATATATATATATATATATATATATATATATATATATATATATATATATATACACTTATTATGTCGTATATATATGTCGAACACTATCTGGCCAAAATTATCCGGACATCCAGTGATACGGACTCGGAGAGTCCTGAGGCATATATTAATATGATGTTGGTCCTCCTTTTGCATCGATGACAGCCTGCACATGTCTGGGGAGACTGTCCACCAGTTTTTGATAGGTGTCATAAGAATGGACTTCCAGGCGTCCATCATAGCTGAAGTGAGTGCTGGCAGTCAGGATGGTCGATTTGGTTGGCTACGTAACCTGCGTTCTAATTAGCCCCAAAGGTGTTCAATGGGATTTAAATCGGGACTCTGAGAATGCCAGTCCAGTTTTTGAACACTCATTTCTTCAAGCTATGCCTGCGCAAGTCTCGATGTGTGAATAGAGCTGTTATCGTGCTGGAAGAGAAATGGGCCTTCCCTGAAATGTTGCCATAGAGTTGGGAGAGCAGCACTGTCCAGAATGTCCACATACATCTCAGAGTTCATGTTTCCAACCACAGGAACTAAGGAACCCGGGCAAACCATGAAAAACACCCCCACACCATGATGCAGCCACCACCAAACTTAACAGCCGGCACAATGCAGTCACGTAAGAAGCGCTCGCTTGACATCCGCCAAACCCAGATGCGTCCATCGGATTGCAAGATTATAAAGCGAGATTCATCACTCCAGAGAACATTTTTCCACATGTCTACAGTCCAATGACGGTGAGCTTTGCACCACTGCAATCGACGCTTCGCATTCTGGGGAGTGATGATCGGCTTGTGAGCGGCTGAACGACCATAGAATCCCCGGTTTTTTAACTCTCGAAGAACAATTCTGCTACTAGCACTAACGCCTGATGAACTTTGGAACTCTTGAGTGATTTCAATCAACGAGAAATTGCGATTTAGTTTCACTACCCTTTTCATGGTTCTACGGCTGCGTTCACTAATTTTTTTCAGACTGCCATTTCGTTTACCTGCAGTTTCACTGCCTCGATGTTTCCACTTCTCAATTACATCACTCGCAGTGGATTTTGGCTTCTGTAGAATGTCCGAAATTTCACGAACTGATTTCCCACAAAGAGGGCACCCCACTATAATGCCACGATGAAAGTCACTAAGCTCTTTTGACTTACTCACTGTCTCACAAACGCATAAATATGACCTGACAAACCACTACTAACACTTTTAAAGCTTTCGGTTACGCATCCAATTACGTCACTTGCCAGATCCACTTCCTTAGGGGGTTGTCCGGATACTTTTGGCCTGATAGTGTATACTATGTCATATTTTCTGAATCTAGTAAATCATAATCACGGTGCAGTCTAAGGAATTTCCAAAAGTGTTCGGACACTTGATGTTTTTTTCGTAAAGCGTAATAAGCGCGTGAAACTCAAACTTGAAGAAATTTTTTTTAAAGCGTGCACTACCTTGGTCTTAATTTTACTGGAAATTTATTTTTTCCCCCTTGTACATACTGAACAGTGGGATATATATATATATATATATATATATCTGCAGGGCTTTTTTTCTATGTATACGGCGTATCTACGCCTTTTTCTAAGTATTATTTTGGCTTAACTTAACCGATATTTTAAGAAACTTACAAATCAATTGCTAATATAAAACAAAAAGTATTTTTTTATTGCGAGTTTTTTGTTTCCCTGTGACGTGACGTGTGAAAGCACGGTTCTAAAAATAGACGCACTTTTATTTGAGAAAGCACCGTATCCCCACCTAGTTTTTAAAAAAAATGCACTGTGTATATATATATATATATATATATATATATATATATATATATATATATATATATATATATATATATATATATAAATAAATTGAAACTTCTCTGTGGCGGTTAGTGAAGATTCTGAAAACAAGCCATTTTGTGGAGTGAAGCTTGAAATAAGGTTTCTTACCATCACATTGGCTCTATGGAGTCTTGAATTGATTCTGGATAAAATGTGGCCACCTAGGGAGTCGACCAGCCAAAAGTAAGACCGGGTTACAAAATCTATATATATAAAACAGTTCCGTAACTGACTCATTCATTCATTGACTGACTGACATACAACGCACAGACCAAACCGCTGGACCTAAAGGGCTGAAATTTTGCATGGCGATTCTTCTAATAGTGTAGGGGTGCACTAAGAAAGATTTTTCAAAAATTCTTCTTAGATTTTTTTAAATTAAATTTTTAAGCTGTTTTTTAAACTTTTTTTACGTTTGCATTTAAAATAATACATTGGGGGTTATAAAATTTATATCACGAGAAAGATCATAAAAAGTCCTTCAAAATGAAATTTGTTTCGAATTTTTACCTCCATTTCCTGATTTTTGGGGAATTTTTAAAGATTAATTATTAGAATTTAATTTATTAAATGCTGATCACGTGATTTCTTTTTCTGGTACTTTCAATAAATTTATCGTCACGTGCGTAACAACTAAATAGACAAAAAAATATTTTTTTCTCTTTCTAATGCAGCAGACGGTGGGATATTATCCAAAAAAAATGCATATCCCTTACGATTTTTTTTATAAATATATACCGGGTGGCCATAATTAAACTGACAGTGCTCACAGTGTTCTGTAGCGCGATCTATTTGCGAGAACGACGCCACATTTTGTAGGAAGATTAAACAAGACGGGGGACGAAGGATTCCACGAAAAAATAAATCAGTTCCAAAAATCACCGCTAGGGGAATATTTGGCGCTGTGTAATAGAAAATAGAGTGTTAACAAATGCAAATTAATACGGAATAAAATTACCTTTTATTATGCACATTTTCTTATTTAGTTCAAGTGCAATATGGCAACACTTTTAAAAAAGCGTAAAATCTACATAAACACCGATAAAGTCTCGTGATCTGTAATATCAGGTACACTGAGCAGAAGAAGAAGTTCTTTATTCAAATTTCACGTTACATCCATTGGCACAGTGCCAGCTGCTTGGGTTTTAAAAGGCAATGTGTTACGTTTCGAATCAATCGGATTGAAAGTTTATGTGCAATGTCTCCTTCTTTAGTCG
This sequence comes from Dolomedes plantarius, assembly GCA_907164885.2. NCBI lineage: Eukaryota > Metazoa > Arthropoda > Arachnida > Araneae > Dolomedidae > Dolomedes > Dolomedes plantarius. The sequence goes on from OU015492.1 coordinate 66,036,534, forward strand.
AGCGTGCGTTACTGGTCAAATTCTTTTACCTCAACCAGTGTAATGCGTCAGCCGCTCTTCGTGCTTTTAGAACGCACAAAAAAATGGGTAAAGGTAACGGTCCTGTGTCAGTTAATGGGCTAAAAGCAATGGTTGCGACGTTTGAGAAAACAGGTTCTCTGAAGGTTCAGTCAGGCAGAGGACGAAAACCTGTACCACAGGATACAATCGAAGCAGTTGCCACGGCGATTGTCGACAGAGGACCAGACAATATTGCTGCCATTCTATTTTCTATTACACAGCGCCAAATATTCCCTTAGCGGTGACTTTTGTAACTAATTTATTTTTTCGCGGAATCCTTCTTCCCCCGTCTTGTTTAATCTTCCTACAAAATGTGGCGTCGTTCTCGCAAATAGATCGCGCTACAGAACACTGTGAACACTGTCAATTTAATTATGGCCACTCGGTATATATATATATATATATAGATAGATATATATTTTACATCAATTGTATACATTGATCATCGCATTTATTATAAATATATATATTTATTTTTTGGCATAAATTGCATACGTTGACCGTTGTATTTAATTTGAATGTACTCCGTAGCGAAGCACGGGTTTTCAGCTAGTACTATATAAAGTTGCTTCATCTCGATTTTTCCTAGTTTTCAATTATAATAAAAAGTATTCTTTTGAATAATTTCCAGATTTAACGCTTCATTCAAGCTACTCATATTTCCTCGACGGTATCAAATACTATTCTTTTTTTATTTATGATAATTATATACCAGTTTCACATAGTCCCGTTTTCACGCCACATTTAACTATGTACCAAGGATACCGTATCGTCCGGAAATAATCCCTTATTTCTCCTTTCTTTTAACGCACTTAGACCAGAGAAAAACTGGCGTACTTTCTCATTAATGAAAATTTATCGCTATCACCTACTCTTTGATGGTTTTCCATTTATGATCACATACATTACAACTTCAGGGAGACCCGTTCAGAGGAGGGGGGAAGTAGAAAGAAATGATTCTAAGAGACTGCATAATGACGGTAGTAAAAGGTAACATTATCTGAAATGTAACACGAATGTGGAATCAGAATATTACATACATACAAAACATTATGTACACATTATGTATATATTGTGATAACTTCAGACTCCGGGTAGCTAAAAATGTTCAGAGTCAGTCTACTACATTAAAATACAGTTTTATTAAATTTAAGTCGGAAACTTTTTACACTATTTACAAATGTGTTGATCTGCCTCTAGACATAGAGGGAACTGGCCTTCGTAATAGCCAAATAATTTCGATGAGAAGATGTCGGCAAGCACTTTCACAACTAAACTAGAAGGTCGGTACACAGCCTCTAGAGCATACAGCTCTGAAAATAGAGTAACTTCGTAAGGAAAGTTATAGCTAAAGAGAATCTTATAGAGCGGGCTGCTCTGAAATATAAAAACAATTTCTTGATGAAGTAACGTGCTAACAGAAGCCTGTAGAGCAGGATGCTCTAAGATAGCTATACTTCAGGGTGGAGTATTAGTTGACGAGAAGCTTCGAGCGGCTGCTCTGAAAAATAAAGTTCAGGATGAAGTCGGTCGCTCCAGGACAACTTAGACGAAAGATGATCTCTAGATGAGAGTCTCGACCAAGTCTGTTCAAAAACTGGATTTCTTCTCCTGGCGTTGGCACTCGTGCTTCCGGTCACGTGACTGCAAATGTTTAGGTTGGCTGGCACAATTTGTGACGTCATGTCCGTTGGCTGTGATTCGCTTGACAACGAAGCCATGTGGTCGGCTCATATAAATCAGCTGATCTGAAAATCATTAGTTCACGTCGCAATATTCATTAGTTTACGTCCTCCCAGGGGCGGCAGATAGGAGCAACCCCATTCTCTGCTTCCAGACACCTTGACGCTGATCTATAGAACTGTTCGCAGGTCACCTGCTGTGGGAGGTAAAACAAAATTAGCAGCTGACTATAGAATTAAAAAAATGTCTTGTCAACTAATTTGAAAAACAAGGAGTCAATTTTAGATTCATGGGAAAAATCAAAATTTGCTAGAGGAAGGAAACGCATGGGAAATGCGTCCCAAGAAGTTCTAGAAAAAGCTCTACTGCTATGGTTCCACGATGGTAGATCTTGAAATTTTCCGATAAATGGACCCCTAGTGCTGACGAAGGCTGATGAATTGGCAATTCGAATGGGTATTGGAGATTTTAAATGCAGTGATGGATGGCTTTCTCGATTTAAGTCAAGGCACAATATTTCTTATCAAACTGTATGTGGCCAAAGATCTGATGTAATCGAAAACGTATGCACTAATTTCGGTAGGAAACTGCCAGGGCTTTTCTCGACTTACCTGCCGAAAGATATTTTTAATGCGGCCATAATGGACTCTATTAAAACTCTGAAAGCATTTATTCAGATGGAACCTTCCTCTGAAAATGAATTGAAATGTTCACTTCAAATCGAGAAGATGGCTGAACAATGTAGGCATCATAAACAGAACCAAACATCCATTTTACAGTTTTTCCCCAAAGTGTAATTCATACTTTTAATAAAAGTTTACTTTATACTGCATATCTTCTGCTTCATTTTATGATTAAGGTAAGTCTGTATTGCTTTTTAATATGTTTAACTTTAGATAATATAGTATAATATATTTTATGGGGTTATACATACTAGGAGAGTTTCTTCTTCAGTGATACACATTAAAAGTTATATATTTTCTCTTAACATCGGATAATTCGAACTTTTTTCCGAGAACCTTTGAGTTCGAATTAACGAGCGTCCACTGTATATTGATATGTATGTATGTAAATGTATATCGTGTAATTATAATAAGTTTGGCTTTAATTTTTATTTCTTGAAAATTTAAAGTAAATTAAAATACTTACTGTAACGTAAATTTTGTTTTGTTGTAAGATTATTGAGAAATTAAAATTTTTTTTATTTTTCTTCATGTAACACCTTTTGACGAATTTTTTACCTTCAGACCAGTCTTTGTTTGAAATAATACACATTTAATTTTTTTCCATATATTTAGAGTGAATGAAGTTTAAATATTATTTAAACATCATGTAACATTATCTCTGTATTTATGATTCCTTTTTGAATGCTATTATTTCTAATTGATAAAGAAGTGCTAATTTGGTGTATGAACACTTTAGTTTTGTAAAGAACAATTCCCTTTCAAAATTAAAGACAAATAAATGAACTTGCTGCTCAAGGTGCATATAATGTACCTAATTAATCAATCCATCTACCTTTGGTAAAAAATGCCATTTAAATAAGTAAAAAAGAACCCGCTATCTAAAATCTTCACCGTAAGTCTTCTGTAATCAATTTTGTGAAATTTAGTTTCTTTTTTTTTGTCTTGCTCTGTTTTGTATTTAATTCGGTTACCTCCGTTTAATTTGCTTGATTCGTAATTTATTAAGTGATTTACGTAATTGAATAGGTTTTAATTTTCTTTCCTGTTTTCTCATTCTTGTTTTTCTATTTGATATGTTTTGTAGAAAATTTCGCTACTGGTTGGAGGTTTTTTAGGCTGTTTGGCGCACAATATTTTTTTCTAATAACTAGACGAGATACATACATTTGAAAGCAGAAAATGAAGGACCAGCTTACTATCAGCAGCCAATTATTTCCCAGTGTTATCTATCCAGTAAGGATTGGTGACATTGACCAGGTTGGTCATATAGACGTCGGCATAGGAACAATTTCAGTATTACCTATCCTTACTGAATAGGTAAATTGAAGTGATATAAAAATTAAGAAGGAAGTTGTTGTTCCTAATGCATTATATATATATATATATATATATATATATATATATATATATATATATATATATATATATATATATATATGGACTAGCCTATATAGACCTGGCCGGAAGTTCCAGACCAGGTCCATATAGGCTTTCCGGACCGGGGAGTGAGGCTCCGGTTTACAATAGAACCACAAGGGTGGGAGTCGACTTGCCTGTGTGCCACCAAAGTTTTGACAAAGCACCCGCAGGGATGACATCTTGGGGCTAGAACCTTTTCCCCTCCTCAATGACTTCAAATAATGACTTTCTGGTCTACGAATGTAATGGGCTCATATTTGGCCCAGACACGAAGGTATTTAATGGCGCTTGTCAGGATTCGAAGTGAGTACTCTCGGCACACAAATCCGACGCGCTACCACAGGATACCTCGGACCGAGATAGAAGTAAATGAAACATTATCTGACGAACTACATATAACGATAAATTAGTATACCTTGTAGGAATTGGTTGTATATTGTCCAAATGGCTGGGCTTGCAAATTACTCGTGTGTAGAAGCTTCACCCTCTGCAAGGCGCTTTCTCAAAAATGGTTACTGCATGAAGTTTTGCGGACATATGCCAGACTTGGTTCACTGCATTAGAACACCAGACTCCAGTTCATTAAATTACGAACAATAAAAATCAAGTTCTTAAATTAGCGACTAAATTCTTCGAAACTCACTCAGGTAAAAGGGGTCATTGATGCAAATGTAATCATCTCCAGTGACAACAGAGAGGCTTCTCTTTGGACCATTAGTTTTAAAGCTTTACGTCACTAAGCTCTTGATAGTGTTCGTTGTAAGTAGGCGTCGGACTCTTTCTGTTGTAATCTGAGTAGACTGTAAATTGTAACAACGGAAAATGTGGCAACTCAGGATACTTTAGCGTTTGTGTAATAAATTGTGTAATTTCGTACTTTAAAATTTTGAAAAACCCTTTACTTTTGCAAGTTTCTCTGTTTCAGCAAAGTAATTTCTTCGTAAACTATATCATTTTGGGTTTTACGCATTTTTGAAATATAGCACTTTTTGACAGATTAAATTTTGCACGTAATATTTGTTATTTCGTCAAAGTGGTCTTGTAAGTTAGAAACTCATTTTTCCTTTTATGTGAAATAAACTTGCTTGCACAATTTATGTTTCACTCTAATGTAAATAGAAATTTAGATTTGTTACACATCTCAATTTTTTTATTTAGAATTATTTCGATTTAAGGTAATATTTAATTTCATTATAATTAAACATCTATATATTTAAGTTGCTAAGCCGACTTTTTGGGCAGACCGTGAGAGAAAACTACAGCTTCAATTTACTTCAATTTGGTCTTAAACGAAAGATAGCAATCTGTAGATTTGTCAAATTTGGTTTGTGTAACCGAAATTTCTATTATTTAGCTATAATTTGCAATTGAAAAAATTCATTTCTGCGCATGCTCAGTGGCATGTTTAAATCTGGCTTTAGAAACTCACTGTTTCTGCGCATGCTCAGTGACATGTTTTAATGAAAAACACCTTTATTCCAAGGAGTTTCTCTAGATCTCTCTCTGCCATTTTTATTTTATGATAATTGTTTGTGAAATATAAGACTTAACCTGATGGAAATTGTTTATTTCGCGCTGTTTAATTAGCGATAATTTACAATAAAAAAATTGATTTCTGCGCATTCTTAGTGGCATTTTTAAATCTGGCTTCAGATACTCACTAAGCACCAGGCCGCTTAAACGCATTAATTTGTTTCTGCGCATTATTATGATTTTCAACATTTGACAATGATGTGTGGAGTATAATTTGTGTATTAGTACATTTATTTACTATCTAGCCGTCATGTTTTGACGGGTACCAACTAGTTTATAATTAATTTCTTTATAATTAATAATATAACTAAAATTTTTGTGGAACACTAGGACAAATTAAATCCAGATTTACCCTTTTCTTATTGTATAGTCTTAACACAGGTGGAGGTAGAACCAAACTTATTTATTTTATATATTTTCTTTATAACTGAAATTTTAAGTGGATCGATTGAACTAGACAAATGAAATCTAATGTCTATAATAATATAGTATATGCATAAAGAGAGAAATAAAAGATAGGTTGATGTATATAAGCATAAATTAATACTTATATACATAAAATATAAATATAAATTAATAAATATATATATATATATATATATATATATATATATATATATATATATATATATATATATATATATATACTATATGTATAGTAATGTATACATATGACCATTTTTCTATAAATATGCATGATTAAATCTATATAATATTTTTTTTATATGAAACTTCTCAAATAAAGAAGCAGATTTTTTACTGCCTTTTTCAATATTTCTTCCTATATATTCGTTTCCTAAACTGTCACTTAGTAATATTTATCACCTTAATAAAACGTCAGATTCATTTATTAACGGAAATTTACTGTAATGGGTTACTTCATTTTCTTTTCCATCCTTCCCATCATCTTTGAACAAAAATGGAAGGGGGAAAAAACCCTCCATCTTTTAAGAACAAGAGCCGAGCCTCCCCATAAAGTCGGCGTCAATTTTAAAACAAAGACCCTCTCCGCATCGGAAAATCGATGTATTGCGAGTTATTGGGTATCGCAATAATATCGAAAAATCAGCCCTGCAAAACTGTTTCGAAATTCCTCCGGGGACCTGCAGACTTTGAAAAATTGAAACGTAAACGCCGTTGTTCTCAGATAAAGAAGTAGAGTGTCTCTAGTAAAATTATTTTTGTGAAGAGAATCAGATAACAGCTGGTGCTGAGAAGGCAAGCTAGGGTAAATTCACCTGAACTAGGTTTCCATGGGAGAATGGCAAGAAATCAGTCGAAATCTTAACACCCTGGCTTTTTTCCCCTCTCGACTAAGTCTCTGGGTGTTATCTTGGAACCTTTGAAAAGCCTTTGATAATAAAGAGCGAAAATAATAGATTTATTTACACTCCTGTTCGGACTGTAGTTCGAGGTTCTTTATAAGCAATCGTATTTTACTCCTTAGCAAAACGGTAATAATTTCCTGTTAACTCCGCTTTCTTTGCTGCACTACTTTGTTGGACTACTAGGCACTACTAGGCTAACATTAAAGTATCACTGCACCGACGCAACAAGCGCGCGTTTGAGCCCCCGATTGTCAGGGGATCCTGAAAATCAGCAGCTTCAAAAAGCGATACATTCTGCGAACTTCAGGCAAAGATACCATATTCATCTAGACAATTTGCCTATCGTCGAATGCAAAAGGCGTACTACAAGTTTTTACTACATGAGAACTAGCTATTAAAATTTTCTTTCTGACCGTGAGAAAATATCTTCAGTATAAAACAATGTTTATTAGTCGTATTTTAAAAAAGGGGGCTGCTAAACTATATAGGGCATGGGGGTCTCCAAATGCTTCATCCTCCACAGCTTAAAAACAAAATCAAGAACTTAAAGAGTTATTCGCTGTGATAAACAGAACCACCACTTCTGTTTTCACCTTTCTTTGTATTGATAAGATTTCGGCATCATTTTGCGTCAACAACAGTATCTTGGGTTATAGGAAAGAAAAATCGATTAGTACGGAAAGGAAATAAAAGTCAAGTCCGTATATTATGTTAAAAGATGTTATTCACGCTGAATATGAAAGTGTGAATTATCTGTTACTGTTATTATACGAATCAAAACATCATGCAATTGAAAGCATATATGTTCCTTTAAATCTTCAGCTAGTATTTGACATCAAGTGTCTGAATATCTATGATTAACAAAGAGTGCACGGTAGGCAAGTATTGTATCGTACGGCATAAATAAAGGATGCCACCAAGCCTGTAAATAAAGAAAAACAACAGGCACGCGTCGTGAGAGAATTCTCTCTTTCATAACGTACAAACCTCACCTTTAATTGTGTATATAAATAAATATAGACTTATAAATATATACAAGAACAGAAGACGGATAAATAGGTATAGACAACTATCTGAATAATGTATCAGTTCATGTCTGATAACATCTTTTTGTTTATGTTCGGGACTAAAATTCACCGAACTTCGATTATTAAAGTCTGGTTTTAACTTCCAGTAAAGAATTCTTGCTCCCCCTTTAAAAATACAAAAATACCTTACATAAACGTTCTCCATAACGGACAAAAGTTGTAGCGGATAAAGATAGTAAGGGAGAGTTACAGAGTGAGTCAGCTCTATTTATGAGGCGAACAGGCAGGAAAATAGGTGAAGCCAAGAAGTGAATCACTTTTGCTCTATGTAAGGAAAGGTACTATGGAGATTAGTAAAATGTTGCATTAAATTGTTCGGTAAATTATATGTTTTTAAGATTTTGTAAGTTATGAAAAATTTCTATGTATAACAAAACTTTTAGACGTGTTAACAACCTAAAGAAAGTGGAGGACATAATTAGTTATATGTCCGGCTCAACTTTTGCAAGACTACTTATTGTGATTTTTTTTGTTCTTTTTAAACCAAACTTGTAGAATCAATTTTGGTTTATCAAATTATTACTCCATTCAATATTCTGACATATATACATATCCTACTTTTTTTTTAACACAGTCGAACCCCGTTATAGTGAACCTGGTATATAACGAACTCATGGAACTAAAAAACACGAACAAAAATTTTGGTCCAGCCGTTTTCCTGTTGTGCGTAATTTAATTAGTATTGTGTCAGTTTAATGTAATCGATTTTAGTCGATTTAATTTATTAATGATAATTTTTAATGGATTTTTTCATTTTTTAATACATTATTATTGAATACACATTGCAATTAATGAGCTATACATTTTGTGAACTCTAGCATTTTTCTTAACGGTTCGGATATAGCGAACCACCGGATAAAGCGAACAAAACCTTTGGTCCCTTGAAGTTCGTTATAACAGGGTTCAACTGTATCAGCAAATTATTTTAACTCACTCACTCTTACATTTTAAACCAGATTTAAAAACTATTAGTTTTTACTACGGCAAATAACTTCTTTGATATTCTAAGAATCTTAGTCAAATTCCTGAATTTTTTTTCTGAAATTTGACATTTAATTTCATTATTATTTCTTTCATGTTATTATGAATTAACTTTCAGAGTTGCACACTGAAATTAATTGTGCTTTTAATAATCTAATCTTCTATTTTACGTTAAAAAAGGCTTAGAAACACTACATTAATGATACCAAGGAAATATCTATAGCATATTACTAATATTTGAATTCATTGAAATGACTTAATAAGATTTACACTTTTGTTCTACCTATCTTATACCAGAGTGTCATAAAACAAGATTTTTACTGAAAAATTACAGTTCCTTTAAAATTTCTTTTGGGTTATTGAGATTTGAATATACTAAAACAAAGTATATTTGAATCGTCATAATTCACAAAAGCCTTCAATACACCTAGTAACATTGTCATCGTTGTATGTAATCCGTGATTTAAATGTCATGCAGGAAAAAAAATCCCAACTATTTTACGAGACACTATGTCTCTTCTGACGTGACTCATATTCCTAAATGGCTGGCTGGAAATGCTGAATCTTTAGATGCATTTGTTGGACTTTCCTCTCAACTCTTCTCGAAATCTATTTCCGGCCAGTCCGTGCATCGCGTGACGTCACTTCCGAATTGCGAAGTGTCGTGACTGTCCCAGAGCTTAGCGTTTGACGATAAGGAAGGGCTTCGGGGGTGTTTATTTCTACAATCTTTACCCGGAGGGGGCGAGAGAAGCAGCCTCGTCCCGTTTCCTGTTTTGAAAGCTCGGAAATTCCCTCATATCAGTTTGGAATGGATCTTATGAGATACAAAGATGGTGTCCGAAAGCTCTTTCACCTGGGAATGGCAGGAGGCATCTTGGATTTCTCTGAAATTCGCTTAGTGATATTCATACCTCTGAACGCAATTGCAATTGCTGTTGGCAAATAGTATATCTCTTTATGCAGTACAATGGTACTCTTTGCTAAATGCACCCACACGTGTATGTATATTTCAAAGATCTGCGTAAACAGTATTATATATTACATGAAGTGCTTATTCGTTTATATGTATATAAATGCACATACGTTATATATATATAATGTGTGTGTGCATTTATATACATTATGTATATATTAATATATATGTGTGTGAATCCTATGGCAATATTTTACATTTTCTTGTTTATTTTATAAAAACCACTAAATGGCCACTGATGAGAAGACATTCAGCATGAAGTATGACAAACAAGTGACAGAAACTAGTTGATCTTAAAGTGGACCTATTCCTTCCCCTGTCATACCATCGTACATATTGCTCAAATAATATATTTTCATATATTTGTAGCTACTCTGGAAATATTCACTAATAAGACACATTGAATTTGACTCTATCAAAGAACTGTCCACTCTACAATAACAAATTACGATTGTTTTGGATTTTTCTGTTAATTTTACTTTAGAAATGGAAATCATTAGCAATATCACTGCTGACAAGATAACACCGTGGCCTTTTTTCTAGCATTTCTAGGTGTAACATAAACTCACACATGTGTGCGATACACACATGTGCAGTTATGAGTGAGATTTTAAAATTTCGTACGTAAATACGTATTTTGGCCTGTTTTCAGTCAACTAATTCGTCTCACTAATGTTTTTCTGTCATTTTAATAGATTTATTTGCACCATTTTTTTCCACAGTCTGAATACTTCAGTGTTATATTTGCTTCTACTGTATTTATCTGTTATAATATCACAAAATGTTTTTTCCTGAGAATACCGTTCTGAGTTTTTAAAAATTTTTAGCCAGTGCCCAAATTTCTGGATGATAAAAACGATCATAGCATATTTACTTAAACAGATTGCTAAAAACATGTTGAAGCAAAATATTGCCCAGTATGTAACTAACAGGGCAGAATCTTGAACTTCTGCAAAGATTAAACTCTATATGTCATGTTAAACGCCTGACCAATAGTAAAATATTGGGTTTTAATTAGTGATAATTTTTATTTCATTAATTTCGAATATATATATATATATATATATATATATATATATATATATATATATATATATATATATATATATATATATATATACATACACACACACACACACACACACACATATATATATATATATATATATATATATATATATATATATATATATATATATATATATATATATATATATACACACACACACACACACACATATATATATATATATATATTAAATAATGAGTGCTTTATGTAATACGTTATATTGTTTTTGAAATATACATAAACGCGTGGCTGCATTTTCCTAGGTCTGCCGTAATATTTTATATATGCGAATTTTTTTTAATCAAATGAAGTGGTTTAGTTTAAATTATTTAATTTTTGAGTCTCAATATAAATAGTGAAGAGAAATTTCAAATGTATACGAACGCATATAACCATTGAAGATTATATCAAATATTTTCTCTATTCCATTGAAGAGATATTCAAAGGTCTGTATTAAATTTGCGTTATAATTTCTATACGCTATTCTAAATATGAGCAGGTTTCATGGAGATCGGTGCAGAAAGCCGTTATTACATACTCTCTTAATGTGCTTAATGTGTTCATTACTCTTTACAGAGCGTTAGCTCCTTAAAAATGGAGCCATTGAAAAGTCATCATCTTTTGCTCTCTGAATATCTTTCACAAATACAGTTTCTCTCATATTTGTGTTCAATAAAGCCATTAATACTGTAAAAATTAAACTTGTGTTTGATAATGAACTGCACAAATTACCAGATTCGAAATGAGACTTGATCAATCTGTGTCAAAAGGATATAATTTCTTTCAATTCTGAAGATGTTGCATTCATCTGTACTATGGATCCATTAGCACAGAATCGAGAAACCAACGAGGATGTGATCTGTATTTTAAATTAAACATATAATATTTTACCTCATTTCTCCGTTACTTTTCCTGCAGCATCGTTGAGAGGCAAAGACATCCTAAAATAAATTTTATTCTGATCAGTGAAGACTTGTTTCTACATTGGTTAATCGAAAATTAAGTTTGTTAATTTGAATAAGCCCCAGAAACGTCTAGAGACATTCCTCTGATCTAACTCCCCATCTTCTCATCGCCAATGATTTGGCAACAAAATCAACTTAATCGCAGATTTTTCTCTTATAATTGGATACCTTCAACAAATAACTGGACATATAATTGGACATCCATTGTATGTAACAACTGGATACAACTAAACAACTATTGTACATAAAACGGGGACTTTATGTTATTTTGGTTATTTGGCTTTAGATATATGAGACTGTCCACTAGGATTTTACAGCTTTCGCAATTTACCAAAATAACGTCAATTCATGCTATATTAAAACACTTATCGCGTGATTTTACTGAAAAGATTCCCTACCAAGTCATGTTCACGGTGACTTGTTAATCAGGCTCTTTGTTAAGCTCTTTTCCTCCTAATACCCGCTTCAACAAACATACGTCATTACCAAACCGGCCATTATTTACCTAAAATAGCGTGCGAGAGTCACCGCAGGATGGATCAGAATACACCTCGATATATATATATATGTATATATATATATATCCACAACCAGCTTTCCACGTGTTTTATTAACACACGCCAAGAAAACCCGCGTTGTTAAATTGGGAAGAAAATGTTTTACTCTTTTGAAAGTCGTCTCTCCTTTTTATTGTTATTATTCTACCCGAGGTCACCAAGAAATTAGTTCCCTTGAAATAAATCCCGAGGCGGTAATAATGTATTTGGATTCGTTTCGTGATCTGCACGGAATAAGGCGGTGGTCAGTTAATTGGAAGGATTGGACGGGGGCCAGGTTTTGAACACGAGTTTTGCAAGAGCTCGTCTCTTCTTCTCCAAAAAGCTATTCAGAGAGAGCAATGATTGGATTGGATTTTTAATTAACCACGGGAGAAGAAACGCCTTGGAAAAGTGTAGTTATTGGATGGGATTTTCTGGGGATGTAGATTCTGCGATGACTTCCGCATGCTTTCCTTTGCAAAACTATCACAGAAACGTTACTAGCCCAGAGAATGTAAATTTACGCTTTGTTTACTTTTTTTCAAGTTGTTCAGAGATGGGCGGAAGGAGGAGAAGTCAAGAAATTCATATCAAGGAAATTGTTGTGTAATGTTACAAGAAAATCATCTCTCACTGTACTGTAGAAAAATTGCTGCGAATTCAGTGGTAAAATACTAACCATTTTGGGATCTAAATTTTATCATAATTGTTTTCATTTCCCTTGAGAAGAATGAACATCCTGGAAGTTTTCTCTCGTTAATCTACTAATTTCAGTAGATTTACAAGAAGGGATTTCTTTGATATAATAAACTCGACTGTTGTGTAATATTGAAAATGGTACATGTATTTTCTTTAAACATCTAGGTAAGATAATTACGTGATTTATTCAGTTGAGATAGTAAAATAAAATTTTGTGTCTGGCACCCTTTAATGAATATATGTCAATCGAATAACGTCACATTTATCACAAATATTTCTATTTCATACAGAAACGAAATTTCGATTATTTTCGGGAACTATGGGATCATTCTTTAAATCTTCGATCATAGCTTTATGAAGTCGGTTCTTCCTGTTAGGTGTGGAACAGGAACCGTACTAACCCCGGTATAAAAAAAGCTGGACGTTTAATTCTCAATGTGGCTGTGAACGTATGAAATGATTCGATTGATGTTATAATCATGTTGAAGAAACAACGGCTTTAGACCCCTGTGATGACGACACTATATCGATTCTTGTCATCACAGTATAAAACAATAATGAATAAGAGTTCTTTCAGAGGAGAATGATGCGAAGAGTGTTGATATACAAGGGCAAGTCAGTAAGTAGGTTACAAAAGCCAGTTAAAAAAAGGAGAACCAAGATACATACCTGAAAAGCATGTTTATTTCTCTACATAATCTCCATTTACGTTAATGTATCTGTCCCATCTCTTTATGATTTTTCCAATACCTGCTGCATAAACGTCTTTGGACTGCTGTCTCAGCCATCTACGTACCTCACATTCAGCGTCTGCATCAGTTGTTGCACGAGAATACAAGCGATAAGAGTTCCAGTCGGTACAAGAGATGTGACAAATGTATTAATGTAAATGGAGATTATGTAGAGAAATATGCATGCTTTTCAAGTATGTATCTTGGTTTATTTTTTTATTGGATTTTGTAACCTACTTACTGTGGCTTGCCCTCATATATATATATATATATCCTCCTAAATAAACATATCTTAGTAAATGTCTAATAATTTTTTCGAAAAGGTGTTTTACATACGAAACATTTAGAAAATAACCCCTTTTTGTCAGAAGTACTGCAAGTAATGGTATTTCAATCTAACTACAATAAATAAACGGTCATGGTTATAAATGTGCCACTGCTGTTACACATCTGAAAAACTTAGCCTGTTGTCTGAAATGTCTAGTTATGCATAAATAGATTCTGGGGGGAACGAAAGCTTTGTTAGTTTGTTATTGCAGTAAGTTACATAATTGGGAATACAGACAGTTTTTCTTGGATATCAGAAAGCGCAACAAAAATTATCTATCGATTCTCTTATGTTAGCGCTATTAACAGGTAAGGAATGCATTGTTTAAGATTTTGAAAGACCTTACTTAAAAAAATAGGTTAAACGATGTAGGAAGGGTTTTGAGGGGTATAGATATTACAAAAAAGAGACGCAGTTCTAAAGTAATTCCATTTTTCCATTCATTGGGGTACAATACAAATGCACCGAGAATAACGGGGAATTTGAAGAAATTATCATAAGGGTCGATTTAATTAAGGCTTTATTACCTCCATGTAAAATCTGTGAGCTCTAACTTTGTTGCCACCATTTTTATTGAAAGTACTCGAAACATTGAAAAGTCTTGTCTCGACCTACATAAAATTTTCTGATTTTTTTGTCGAAAAGACATAAATTTTAAAGATATTTCTGCTATTTCTTTGGAATGTATCGCAAGGCAGAAATAAGGAAGGACTTTCCCAATTTGTTTAGAACCGAAGAATAAACGAAAATCATTCGCTGGAACAAATGTGTGTGTTTGATAGAGAGAAACAGATTGATTGAGAGGGAGAGAGAGAGAGAGAGAGGGAATACTGCTACACACTGAATATTTTACCCTGTAAAATTTACATCGAGTATCAACGGACAGGATATTGGAAGCCCCTTACTTTTGTTCAATGCCTTAAAATTTAACAAGAGATAGAGAGAGAATGTTGAAAAAAAGGATTGAAACGAATAAATATATTTTTTAAAGGAATAATACTATTTTTCTGAATTTTTCGCAGTCTTTAGAAAAGAAATCTTTTCAATATAACTTTAAATCAATATTCACTGTTCATTTAAGTTGTTTTTATGTGTTTGATGATCGCATTACTGTCTGATATACATTTTTTGTCAATAATGTGATATTGCATTTTAGTGTATAGTATAGTGAATATCGCATTAATGTATGATTTTCTTTCTGTTTTCAGGTAAGAAAACGAACTTTATGGTCTTGAGTGAATAAGAAATATCTAAATTTTGGGTAAATTGAATCTGCTATTTATTTTTATATTGCCATTTTATATTTAATTCTTCGTTATGATTTTTTTTCTTGATGAGCAGAAATTTTAACATAACTGGCTTTTGGTTCATACATATATATCTTACAAAGTTTACATATAAGAACATTAAAACTTTACTGCGGACAATGTGTATTAATATAAAACTCAGAGATATTTCAATCAAAAATATTTTATTGACATAAAAGACATCACACATCAGATTTCCAACTTTCAGTTTTTCACGGACCTTCGTTTACGCTTTGTTTGCAAGTGGACGTGACGTCACCAGATATTCCCGGAACATAGTACTTACGGAGACCCCTTTTATTGGCACATCTGATATACGATATCACATCATCGAAAACGATTATTATTCTTTTTTAAGAGATTAATGAGACAACATAAATTTAATAAATTACTTTTGCTAATTTCATGAGTTTTTTTTTTAAAATTGAGGTCCCACTTCAATTTATTATGTACAGTCGGTATGAACAATATAAGTCCTGAACAGTATCTCTTGAGGGTATTTTTTTAAATTGAGGTCCCACTTCAGTTTACTATGTACAGTCTATATGAGCAATATACGTAAGTCCTTAACGGTATGCTATAAATCCTTAACAGTATCTCTTGAGATTTCTTTTCATTGAGGTTCCAGTTCAGTTTACTATATACAGTCGATATGAACAGTCCTTAAGAGTATGCTGTAAGCCCTTAACAGTATCTCTTGAGCGTATTTTTTTTTAATTGAGGTTCCAGTTCAGTTTACTATATACAGTCGATATGAACAATATGTTCTTAACAGTATGCTATAAGTCCTTAACAGTATCTCTTGAGCGTATTTTTTTAAATTGAGGTTCCAGTTCAGTTTAATATATACAGTCGATATGAACAATATGTCCTTAACAGTATACTAACTTGGATTACCCGAATGTTGTCTTAAAAGTTTACCGCCCGCATTTTTTCTGTTAGGAGAGCAAACTTCCACGCGGGCTATGGTTCGAATCCTAGCTAAGGCATATAGTTCCCTTTTAGGGAGCAATTGTTAGTTACCATGGAGGTACTCCCCAAAATAGAGGCAAACGGGAAAAGGGCTTGTACGAACGAATGTCCCCAGGACAATTTCATGCAACATTCGGAAAGAATTAAAAAAAAAAGAAAAGAAATTTCTTAATTTTCCGAAACTTAAAATTAAAATGATGAAACTCTCTAAACATTCATTAAATCCCATTTTTAAGGATTTATCTGCAAGAACAAGAGCAAAAAAATAGGCTCTCCCGTGCTTCTGTAATAATTTTAAAACAAAGTGTTTTGATATCGAATATCGATGAGTTCGATATTATTGAATATCGCCGCCAAGGACGTCTTTGTGAGTGTTCATCGGGCCGATGGGATTTGGAAAATTGGATTCTAAACACAGTCTTCTTCTTTTTTTTTTCTCGCGAAAATGTAAGTGCAGTGATTTTATTTTTAAAAAGGACGTTTATGGCGGGAATTAGATTCTTGAATTAGCTTCGAGTGATTTGGGGAATTCTTCGCGCTCACCGTTTAAATGCGTTTCATTAGTTTGGTTAATTAGACTTTCTTTATTAAGTGACTCCCTAGAGCTGTCTGTTTTGTGTCTTGAATGGAAAAAAAAGATATTATTTTTAACTTCATCGGTATATACTCGTTTCTGAATTAATTCATGCCTTCAGTTTTTTGCTCTTGATAAATTTCGTATCATTTCCTCCTTAGATTTCTATATATCCAGCAGGCCTAAATTGCAATTAAGACAAATGTTATGCTTGTGTATTTTTCTGTTGTCTAATCAGTTGCATGCATTTCGGAACTGATAATATGCATTCGAAGATAATTTAAATGTGTTTAAGATAGTAAGTTTTGCTCTTGCAATGAATTCGTGTCGGCGAAAACTGATTACATAAAACTTTCCTCAACGTAGTAAAGCAAAAACATTTGTAAATAGATTCCAATTTTTTTCTTTTTTGTCACTCAAGACGACATTCAATGCGATTGTCAGAAAAGAGGAAATTGCAAATGCATCAAAGGTTTTGTCTCATTCATTACAGACTGTTTAAAATTTGTATAACCTTAAGTTCTTCATATTCTAATTATATCTGGGGAATTGTAACATTAATCGTGCCATTCAAGAGCTGAATATAATTCCAGTGGCCACTGTTCAAAGAAAATGTAGAACTCCAGTGTATCTAGCAGGCTTTGACCTATAGGTTAAAATGGTCAAAATGACCTATAGGTCGAAATCCTATATGGTCAAAATGCGAATTTTCTCCAAATCTTTACTGATGATTGACATTGTGTAGTAATCTTGCCTACATCAGAAAGAACTATTGTCTATCACGAATCGGGAGACAAAATTTAGATTGTTTGATACTCTTTTTTTATATTCGTAAGATTTTATCACTCCCATGATTGATACCCTGTGATTGTCCATCTCGTGACTTTGGTTTCGTTTTAAAAAGATTTTAAGATAATATTACAAGCTAATAAATGTTAACCTATTCCTTACGGGGTGGGATAGCATGTATCCCAAGAATACGGGCCCAAGGAGGAATATATATATATATATATATATATATATATATATATATATATACTAGCTGAGTGGCAACCCGATGTGTTGCTTTTTCGATTTAAAATGAAATAGTTTCATTTCTTAAAGATTAAAAACCGTTTAATCACTTTTAAAAATATATTAGAATTTTTAAAAAACGAAATAATAATTTAAAACTTTCTTTCTCAAATTTCGGTTTTCGGCTTTTGAAATAATTCTTTCAAATTTCCGTTTACAAATTTTGCTTTTTAGACAAAATAGAAATTCATTCAATTAGAAAATATTCTAGGTTTTAACTTCTCATTTCCTAAAACTAAAATTATTTCTGGTACTTTAAAATTATTTATGGATTTCAATTATTAAATGACTCGTTCTCAACTAATAATTTTTCCTTTTGGCAACTGAGCAGAATTTCTTTTGAAGTTCCTGGGTCTATTGACTTTAACTCCTGTCGCAATATGCTTATTATCAATGTATATGTGCTCAATAGAAAAAATTATTAAGTTAAACTAAATTTAAAGATACCAGTTACATTAATATAAAAATTAAGTTTAAAACATTCAAAAAGTAGAAGGGTAAGATAAATTTAAAAATTAGAAATATTTTAAGATTAAATAAATTAAGATTAAAATGAAGAATTAAAAAATTTAAAGAAAATAAGTTGATATTAATTATAAAGTTACGGAAGAAATAGCCCTCAGCAAACAAGATGGAAAGTTCGCATAATAAAAGAAATAAAGGCCCTGTGCATGGTCAAACAATTCGTAGTAAGATGATTGCAGAGTTCCGCGGGGGAAAAACAAATAACACCAAGATAGGGAAAATTGGAAAATGCGGCACCACCTAGGACCGAACCCACAACTTATGGTTTCCCAGGTCAGCGCGATAGCACTGCGCCACGACAGTACATAGAGTTCAGCAAGATGGGAGGTATATCGCGGTAAGGCCGAATGTAAATATTATTCTCGGGTGGAAAAAGTGCTTAAAAAAATAGAAAGACAGTTCTGACGAATTCAAAATTGGTGGTGGAAGAATCCTATCAGTTGCTCATTAATTGGAAACAAATTTCACGAACTTGCTGGAATTATTAGTGAGTAAAATAATAAGTCGAAAAATTACGAACTCGGCATTCAGTTAAAAGTGAGTTTTGAAAGTACGCTCTTTTAGAATGAAAACTTTTTTTAATTGAATGTATTTGGTATATTTTGGAAGCTGAACATCTAGCAAATGCCAATAAATCGAAAAATTGACATTAATATGTGCAGAAAACCGAAATATTTGTCCATCAAAATTGTTGATTTCGTGAAATTCGGAAAACTGCTTTGGGGAAAAAGCAGTGAAAAACATTTTTAAATTTATAAAAATGTGTATATCCTTAAAGATGAAGAATTGTAAAACACATGGAAATAAAAAATTTGTCGATTGGAGGACGGAAAAGTTGAATTTTGCATGCATGGAAATAGCGGAAAATTTGCGAAACGGAAAAGAGCTGGCCCACCCGGAATGTCAACTGTTTCTGCTCTCCTCTTCTATTGAGTTCAGTGGTTTTAAATGAATAATTAAAAAAGTTTAAAGTTTTGAAAGTTGAGGATAGCATCAGTGCACGCGTCTCGGCCGTCCGCGTATATCGGTACCAGTCGCGATATCCTGCTATGCTCGGTTCGCGAGATTAGCCCGTCCCCGTGTCTGCTGACTGACAAACTAACATTTGTTTACCTTCAGCTGTTAATAGTAAGATATATATATATATATATATAACCCCCTTAATGGCCGTTCTTACAAAGGGGGTATGAAATTTCCCGTTCTAAAAAGAGAATTTGAAAAATGGGCCCCGTAAACTAAAGGTTAACAGATAACGAAACCGGGTTTTTATAGTTCTTCGAGGCAAGATATCTCATATAGCTTTATTGTCAACTTTTGTATGAATAGTTGGGTAAAGGAATTTTGAACCGACACTTTTTGGTATTCCTTGAGAATTTCTAACCGCTGACTAACCTTAATATACTGTTTATAGCATTTAAATTTTACCCCGCTGAAAGAGAGATTGGTGGCTTCTGTCCCCAGATCCGAATCACTTTTGTATTAATTGGACACCTTTATGGTATTTATTCACCACCAATAAACTACAAACGTTAATTGGCATAATATTCGAATCCACAGGCTTTGTTATTCTGTTATGAATTTCTGACCACTGAACTCCCGTGGCATGTTATTGAATATCTTTGAATGCAAAAAGTCGCTATAAAATTTTAAGCTTTAAGTTTTTTACTCATACCATGGAATTTTTCTTTTTGTGAAAAAATGATAAGAAAATTAGATGTACAGCAAATATAATGCATTTTGTTCCAAAATTTCTCTTAGAAAATGCCGTTCACTTGAATAGTAAACAGCAAGACTTCGCTAGCCGGCATCCCTTCAAAACGGCCATATTGTTTTCAGAACCGATTAAAGACTCCATGCAATTAATATTATGTAAGAACCCCTTTTCAACGACCTCCCCTAAAATCGGCCACTTTTTTTCGAAACCATTACTGGCCGACATAGAGAAATTCCACTTTATATCCCTATAGTACGTTCAAGAATTAATAAGTACTAGAACCTTCACGTTACTCTGCATTTCATAAAGGACTAGAGAGAATAGCTAAATACTTAAAGGTGCAAAAAGAAAGTTATTTTACTAGAAAAGGTATTCGACATCGCAAACTGCTATAATTTCTATGGAAGTCATTGCCTCACCATTCGAACAATTCCTAATATTTTGCAACCCCTTTCACTCATCCATGCATAAACTAAATCACTGTCAGACGACCGAATAACTGTCGCAGTTAGCATCCATCAGAGATACGTAACACTCGATAGCGCATGCGCGATCTCATCCGCGAATTCAAATTCAATCATCATACGTAATACACAGCACCTGCCGTAATCCAAACGCACCACTCGATAACTACGCACTAGTGGTGACGCCCTACACCTCCCTCCGACGTACCTTTTTGACCGATAATCGAATTTCTATTGGATTACTTATTGTAACGTCTTGTTAAAGGAACTTTAAAGAATAATAAGTGTTTCGATTTCTGTTAAGGGTATTACAGTACAGCTTCAGTGTCTGTTTTCGGGGATTATTTAAATTTTGTCCTCTCATTTACATAGTGTAATGACGTATGACTCAAGACGTGATAAAGCAAATAAATGGTACACTCTCTCATTCAAACTGATTAAATATTGAATAAAAATTGAAAAAAGTTAAGACTTCTCAAAATGTGTTACTTGTAAAGGAAACAAATGTATTGATATTTTATAAATTCGCTTATAAAGGTAATCAACTCATTCTTACTTAAACAGTACTTATGTTTTGATAGCAGGCCTTGTTATCAAAGACGCCATCAAGAGATTTAGTCGACTGACATAGAGAAAAATATCCTAACGCTGATTTTTTATTGGTTGCTCAAACTGTTAATGAAATTTAAACTAATAACTTCGACAATCAAAACCAAGCTGTATTCCCCACCAAAACATTCGTACCCTACTCCTGCAGCTTTTAAAGGAATTTTGAACATCAATTCAATTTCTGTTACAGAATGTTTTGTGTGAAAAAAGAGGTAAAATTTGCATTTAATCACAGTACTTAACATACTTATCATTTTCGCCATAGCTTTGAATCTGTATTTTGTACACCAGTTTGATTTTATTCCAATTCTGTCGCATTCGAACATATATAAAATGTTTTTACTCATGGGTTTTCTCGCTTGTTTCCATTCTTTAAAGATATCGTATTTTGTATTGGTAGTTCAACAAAATGGGATAAACTAAAGTTCATTACTGTTGTCTCAGAACATTCCCAGATTAACTTTGTGATTAATGCACAGTTGTCCATGGGAAAAACAGATAGACCAAAAACGTACCTGCTTAGTGTGAGAAAGGAATTTTTTGAAGTTTTAGAACAACCACATATGGGTAGTTTAATTAATGATAAAACTTAAATAAATGGGAAGTTTTACTTCTGGTGTATATCTGTTACATTACCTTTTTTAAGAGCCCTGTCAGCATTTCTTCGGAACAATTTATATATTAAGTCTTCGAAACTTTTTCTCTTTTGAAGGATGAATAATTACGAATTCAGGGAATGTCAAAAATGGGGGGGGGGGTTAAATCAACAACAAGGAAAATGCACAGAAAAGCTAGAAATATTTATAGTAGAACAGAGAAAAAGAACCTAGAAAGTCGGAAAAATTTAGAATTTATCGAAAGAAGTCACAAAACCATAAAATACAGAAAAGGGAATTTGAAAACACTCTTTTTTCAAGATGGCTCTGGAAGTTAATAGCCTTAAAAGTTTTACCACAAATTTTGTCACCCTCAAACGTTTGCCAAATCTTTGCCACCAACCTCCTTTCATCAGAAATATACGTGTTCTGACGTACCTACGATTTTTTGAAGGCGGTTTCTCACCAAGAAGCAAGAAGAGTTTGGAAGCTTCCGAATGTTTAAGAAATAGATTTTGTTCAACCTATCGAACTATTTTATCCAATCTATTTTGTCATGCTATCGAACTAAAGATTGTCAAAATAGACAATCTTTAGTTCGATAGCATGTTTTAAAAAATACTTGAGAAATATTTTAAAAAGAAGGAAATTGCGAAAAGACATAGATCCCGCCCAGCTGAACTGTCCTAATTGCGAAAATATACATCTTTGGCGTACAAACAGCTTTGGGCCTAGGATTTGCCCTTGTTATGGGCTCTTCAGCCAGGCAGGATCAATGAGTTCTCTGCAGTGAAAGGAATGCCTAACGGGGCATTAAATTTTTACTGGTGATTGATAAAGTGCAGAAATTCAACTAACTTCGGTAAGAACCATTGTCTGTTACAGTCCGGGGCACAAATTTTAAAGACCACGGGTCTTAAGGCGTATATGGGCGAAACATATGTGCAAGACTAGCTATGATAAACTTGAAATCATGCATAATGCAGTAGTCTTCATAAAACGAACATCGATTGAAAGAAACTTTCTGTAAACCATGACTTTGAGCGAAATGTAAATGCTAATTAATTTTCATACTACGAAACACATTTCCTATACACCCAATAATTAAAATTTTGAATTTTTGTGACATTTAAAAGTTTTTTTTTTTTTTTTGGGGGGGGAGTAATTTTCCTAGGGGATGACGACGTTACACTCTAGTCCGGTGTACATATGAATACAAGGAAATAGAAACATACAAATCAGACAACAATTTTATTAACAAACGATGACACCGGCGATGGACGATGTGCTGCAGGTGGAAGACAGACCGGTTCCAAAGAATACAATTAAGTCTTATGCGGGAATCGAACCCGCGCCCCTGCGAGCAGGCTGATGCCTTAACCACTTAGCCACTGGGTGACGCGTTTAAAAGTTTTCCACTTTTGTAGCCCCCTAATAGGTCTCTATTTTTAATAATTTAACATGTAATACAAACAGGAATAATTAAAATAAAACATATTTAAAAGTTCCGAATAATATATTTAAAATTTCCGAATTATTATAGGAAGCATTATCTTTTTATGGAATTTGTTTTTAAACTGCTTTCGTTTTACATTACGCCAATTAAGAATTTTTGTCTTTATTTTAGACTAAGCAATTTTTAAAGATTTTTATGCAGCATTTTTAAATTGAACCAACTATATTTTGCTTGTAAGGATCTCTAATTCCCATATCTTGTAGAAAATATGCTGCTATTGAATTTTCATTAAGCCATAAATAGTACTTTAGAGTATTTTTTAACTTATTCGGTTTACGAAATTGCTTAATTGAAATTAAGTACTCCACAACGAATTTTCTTCACAATGAATTGTTGTACCGGAATTTCGAAACTGCAATGGAGGCTGAACTGCATTTACACATACTCTCCAATTCAACAGCCTGCATTTTACGTGCATAAATACAGGGTATACTTTAATTATCACTTCCAATAATAACTTTCCGTGGACCTGATCTCCGGTTCAGTTATTCTGCTGAGCGCTACACATGTAGGGAATCAGATCGCTCTCTTCGATACTACCACAATAAATACTGACACGATATTAGGCTCCCCCCCTCCCCCTCCCCCCGTCCCTCAATCCTTCTCCAAACGGTAATCCAAATTCAATTACACTTGGCCCCATCGCATCCAATCTGGATTGAGATGTGTGCCACGAAGCAGATACACAGATAAGCTGTTCTGTTGCAACTATGCTTGCGGAATTAACGTGTATCCCTTTCTCGCATAAACGTCTGCTGGCTTCACAAATGCATGAATGTTTAGAAAAGAATAAAGTCTACGAGATTGATTTTTTCTTTATATGTTTTATTTTAAAGTAAGAGCACCATACACGGGAGTCAAAATAAAGACACATTTGATTGCGACGTTCATGCCAACAACATTTAACAAAACATGTAACAAACATAAAATAACCGGAGTAGTAATTTATAAAGCAAGATGCGTAGTAGACAGGTGGTATGCTGTGCATTGATGCAATTGTATGCTTCTTAAAGATGTTTCTCGAGTAGGAAAACCTTCGAATTCACCCGCTGTTTCATTTGTGGTCACTCTGGCAAGTGGGCTAGTGGGTTTCTAAAGTTGTATAATAAAGTATGCAATTTCATGATAATAATTTATTTAAACTAGGAATTTAACTTCCGGCAGCGCAACAGTTAACATCGCAAGTCTTTGGTGCCAATGTTATACTATGGAAAATAATGCTCTCTGTATTTTTCTAATCACATATTAATAAACGACTATTTTATAATACTTTTTTTGAAAGTACTTCTTAAGTATAATTCGGGAACGGGCTTTTCTGATTTAACATTTAAAAAATTAATTTGTAGTGATAGATTCAATAATTTAACGCCTAGTGAATAAAAAAAATAAATTAAAAGTTTCAAATTAAAAACCAGCCTATTTTTTTGTAAATTCAATCTTTATTTGCAGGAAAATAATTGAATTAAAAAATATGCATTGATCAGAAAATTATTATGAGATAAATTATCAGAAGACTCCGAATAATATACACAAGACTTGTTACTTATTAGCATATACAATTTATGCGTGAGTATATTCCTCTAAAGCTATTCCTACGCATATAAACAACGAAGTAAATAAATTTATACATATATATTTATATATACATATTTACTTACTTATACACACACACACATATACATATATATATGTTTGTTTGTTTGTGGGTTTGTGTATGCATAACATGCATACAAAGAATCATAAGTATATTCTTTTCACTTGCATATGTATATTTCATTTATACAAAGAATTATATGTATATTTGCGTTCATTTTCGTCTGCATATTTTATCAATACAAAGCAACATATGCAAATGTATGCATACATGTGCATTCCTATATGCATAATACAAACAATTCACCCACACAGGTGAGAAAGAGCTTGTTTGCCACACACTCGAGAAGACCCTTTCCTGAGAGGCGATCTTCTGAGCCATTACAATCTAATTCCAGGCACTCTCTCGGAAATGCGGAATATTCCAAGAGTCTCGAGTCAGAAAAATCTGGAGGAGAGCGATCCAGGCTTTTATATTGTCGTTGCCTGGCAACGCATGCAAGCCGATTCCCCTCAGGGTTTCATGCCAATTAAGGGCCTCTCCCCACCTACCAGCTCGCGGAGCATCTATATATATGGGATGCCCGGCGTCTACTGGAGCGATCCGAAATCCGGGTTTTGATCCCGGACTCTTTGACTCGGAGATATTGAAGACTATTGTTCCTTTCGGGAGCTTATCGGGAGCGTTGAAGATCCCCGAGGGTCCCGGTTTGATGAGTTTTTTTTGGGGCCTCCCGTCCTTATTATTAAAGTGCCGGGATTTTTCCGATGGGGCTCCGATGCCCTTTTTATTAAATTTAACTTGATAAAGCGGTGTGTGGCCGGGTTTAAAGAGACATACACCTTGATTGATAATGGAGTGTTTGGAAGTTCGATTTATATCCCCGGATCGCTTGACTTGCTTTCTTTTTCGGGGAGGGGGGGGGGCAGGGAATGGAACAGTGTGCTTTTGAAGCTGCTGTTGTGATGGAAAAAAAAAACCAGGGGAAATTTAAATAAAAAATGGCGAAATTGATGCTTTGGCTCGTAAAATAGGAATTCAGTGTTTAGCTGTTTATAATAATGATCTAAAAATAACACTGTATCTCAAGTCTGTTCATAGAAAGTCTTAGTCGAATGTTTTGCTGATCTTAAAGTCATTTTCACTGGCAACTAATGCCAGTAAAATTAGTTTAGTTCTGAGTTCGCAGTTTCTTATAATCGTCGACAAAAATAAGATCTGTTTAGTTTAATGGTCTATCCCTATAATAAACAGCCACTTAAAAGCAAGTGGCGTAGAAATTAGGCATATATCACGTGATATACTACTCACGAAAATGCTTTTTAATTGGGGGGGGGGAGGACTAGTTATAGGGTCATGATCTTTAACTACTCTTACTAGCAGTACTGTTTTTTGGTTGCCTGTTCCTTTAGTCAATAATTGCTGAGGAAAATCTCTTAGAAAGGAGATTTTTATCACTGAAAATGCTGCTGTTAACGGATCTTCATTCGACAGTAGGTGGGATGTCATGATAATATGCGGTTATCCTTCACAAATTATTGTTGTTCGGTTCAATAAGTCTTATTTATTTAGACTAGAGGCTACAACTCATTACTCTAAAATGATTATACATCGCCTGACGTTTCTAAAATAGTATACGTTGACTGAGGTTTTAGTTGATCTAAAGAAGAACTGATGATATATATATTGAATACCAACAGTCAAATTGAGGTCAGTTTAGGTAAAAACTATATATATATATATATATATATATATATATACATACGCAGAAGAGAATGGAAGTCAAAACTGCTATTGGTTTCAAACTGCGTGCAAAGATGTGCAAACGAAACAATAAAATTTTTAACGGAAGAACAATGCAGGATGATGTTAATATTTGCACAGTAATGGTAGATCATTCATTGAAACAAGAATCTTTTCACTTTTAAGTCTATGACAAAAAATATTTCTAGACCAAACTTTAGTGTCGACGACGCTGAATGATAGCAAAAACGTGATTACTTAAATCATATAGCATTTTATTCTTTTGTAAGAAATGCAATAAAAACACATGCGTTGCAAATACCTAAGTAAACCTAGTACCATAAAGTACGCCTGGACGAGAGGAAATTGAGAATAAGTTTGAAAATTAATTGGAAGACCTATTTTATCAAGAATTGATTTACCAAAATAATAATAAGTTATAGCTTGTTAATAGAGCATACATTCCAGATTTTCCAAGGAAAGATTCGGTAGCCATGATTCGGATTTTAACTGGTCATGACTGTTTGGTTAAACATCTGAGCCACTTGAAAATTCTGGCGAGGCCTTTCTTTGCTATTTGTGGCAAACCACAAGTTAGGGACATTTCCCACCTCTAGACCTGTGAGGCACTGTCGGCTAGAGATCTCTGCAGACGATATTGGGAGGCAAAAGCATTGAGCAATTGATACGTTTCTGTTTACTTCTTCGTTTTTCCTTTTCTTTTCTTTTTCCTTTTTTTTGTTATTGTCTGTTATCTTGTTGTTTCTTGTTTATTGCTTGCCATTGAAAAAAATGAAGTTTGAAAATTCGTCTTACATTTAGGATTTTTAAATATGTCAGGAGCAATAATTAATAAGAATGGATGTTTAACCCTTCAGCGGGCGTGCCAGTTTTTGGAACACCGGCAGGCGCGCGTGGCACAAAGCGCACCGTGTCTTTCAACCTTGATTATTCCTTTTGTAACAAACTTTTTTTTTTCAAATTGGAAATAATAATTCTGCGTTTTATGACAAGATATAAAATGTTGATAATATTGAGATTATTTATAATTAAAGGCCAAAGAATGCAGATACAATGGCCTTATTTCAAAACTGTCCGGTTTATTGGATCTGAGGACAACTTGCGAATGAATTCCTATTATGTCCAGAAACCTAAAAAATAATGAGATTGTCCACCTTCGTGATATGCGGGATACCGTGCAATAGCTGCACATTTGATCGAGTACATCAACTCCTGCTTTTGTCGTATTGTAACCCAGTATAATCGTTGGTTTACCACGGTTAAATCACGACTACCAATGAATGGAAAGGAATAAAAGGGTACAAAAATCAGACCTGCATTAGAAAGAGTGCAGCTATAAATCGAAATTGCTTAGAACATTCAAACCTTACATGTAAATACAAACCCTTCAAAATTACGAAAATGTTGTACTATGTACACGGGCGCGCCCGCTGAAGGGTTAATAGAAAAAAAAATTCATTATAACATGAATAATTTGTTTTTGAATTAATCTATTTTCCATTTTATTAATTTGAAAACCGAACAAGCAGAACTCGACAACAACAGACATCTGTGTGAGAAACCTGAAAAATTCACGAAATGTGCGTGCATACGCGAAAAATATGATCAATATTGGTTTATTTTCAATTCAGAATTAGTTTGGGCAGGGTGCAGTTTTTCGAGAGGAAATCATTTGTCTTCTTTTGAATCTTTTGGAGTTGGTATCTCAAGAGTACAAGAAAATGCCGGGAAGTATGTTGCAACTGACAGACTCCATTCTTTCGAACATCAATCATCAGAATGACTAGAAAAAAAAATAAAAAGCAAAATACTGGAACGCGCTCAGGAGTAATTGAATATCCCGTCATTGCATAACACTCCGTGAAAAAAAAGGTCTTTAATTTTTTTTACTGGTGAATTTTAGCATTCTTTGCTTCTAAAGAAGTATTTACAAATATGCGGTATGTCTCACTCATGCGCTTTTTTAAAAAGAGGATTAATAAATGTGGTTAGCCTCAAACAGTAGTTTTCTGAAGAAAAAAAGAAAAGCTGAATTTATTTTCAACTTTTAATGACCATTTTCTGGAAAAATTGCATTTTTTAGGAATGTTTCATCAAATATTATCAAAATCTCTGACCAATTTTTTGATGATATTATGAAGATGGCTTAAGTAATTAGATCTCCTTTTTTTATTCTTTGGTATGGTCTGCTTTTTCATCTTTCGTTGGTATGTGCTGAAGGAATGGGATAATTTTATGCCAGTATAGCATTTTCTTAGCTCAATGAATGGTTTTGAATGTTTTGTTACCATAAATCAGTATCAAGTTCTTATTTTTTTTGACATGAGCTATTTAAAAAAAAAAAAGAGGATTTATGAATATATATATATATATATATATATATATATATATATATATATATATATATATATATATATATATATATATATATATATATATATATATATATAATTATTTATTTATGTATGTCTACATGTCAATATTACATTATCATAATATCCTGTGATGTGATAGGTAAATTATTACTGGACTGTGATTATGGGTAAAATTATAACTAGACCAAAAACGTTATCCCCTTTGCATGATAGACAAGGAATTCCTTCTGAAATTCACCCTGGAATTCAATTATGGATTCATCGAAGAATTCATCAGCATATGGCGATGGGAAATAACATGGATGAATATAGTCCTGATAAATGTTTTTGGCCAACACCTGGTATTTCTTTGAAATGAAAACTAATATTTGATTTTGTTGTCTGAAGGGGCACATCAGTCTTCGTGGCATGATAACACTATGAGAAAATTACGTAATAGTTACTTTTTCTCTAGCTCAGTAAACATCACTATAACACTCTCTCGTTTTCAAGTACACTACTTAATAAAAATAATATGGGACTTGTAAACATTATATAAAGGAACATATAACTCTATAGAAGTCCTAAGAAATTACTAACAACCAACCTCTAGCACTGGTTCTAAGGAATGCGTTGCGAATGGCTAAAAACTATTTCCTACCATTCACGGCTACGTGTTCCTTGCTGGCTCCATATCCATCAATCGTGAGCTAAATATAAATTAAGAGCAGAGAGAGGATTATTTACACAGTATTACACTGCATTACAGGAAAAATATGAAAAGACATTTTTAAAGATAGGTCAGATAATTCAATGTCAACAGTTTTGCAACTAACCAATGGGAAAAAACTATATCGCATCACATCACAGGATATTATGACAGTGTAATAATGTCGTGTAGACACATATACAAAGATAATTATATATATATATATATATATATATATATATATATATATATAATTAGTGTATATATATATTAATATATATATATATATTAATTAATTATGTAGGGTTTAAAACATTTAAGACTAGAAAAACATCGTAAAATTGTAGCCGTAGGGCAAAAATGGTCAAATTTCAATAGACTTGCCTTTCATATATACAATTAACTTTATTATGGCATTACTAAGAGCGACACAAAGGTACATCTTCCCCAGAATAGAGATTCCGAAAAGAGTAAATGTAGAACCGTAATTATGCATCACCTCATAAACCAAATTCCCAAAGTATACCCTTCCTGTCGTCAGAATTGTCAATAGATCAGCAGATTTCGAAGCTGCATGTTGCCTTATATGGTTATGCTTTTTTAGTCAAAACTTCAAGGGTCATTTTTAACTCAGAGCTCCCTTGAGGGTAAATATAAAAAGTTCGAAAAGTTTTA
This sequence comes from Dolomedes plantarius, assembly GCA_907164885.2. NCBI lineage: Eukaryota > Metazoa > Arthropoda > Arachnida > Araneae > Dolomedidae > Dolomedes > Dolomedes plantarius. Next base: position 66,067,066 of record OU015492.1, read on the forward strand.
ATAGTTGTTTGTTATAATTAGTAAATTATCAAAGAAATTAAGCTTGGTAATAAGTTTAATTAAAATAGTGAATGAGAAATACTTTTTTGCATAGTGTATATATATATATATATATATATATATATATATATATACACCGAATTTAAGAAAGTAAAACATAAGGAGAACAATTAAATTATCTTGTTTGGATGAAATAAAATCCTGTCACAAGATTCAATATTCGTAAAATACGGGCAGACAGAATTCAATATTTGTAAAACGGAAAATTAAAAATAAGCATTTTTACTTCAAACATAATTCACCATTTAACAGCGAGAGAGATAAATGTAAACTCGCCTGCTGAATATAGAAACCAGTCGAAATTTTGAAAAATAAGAATAAAAAACCAGTATCCCCAATTAAGACGCTGTCGCCACACGTTGTTAGATGAGACAGAAAAACCCGAACGGTTATTCCTTGCTTTAAAATGATTTTCGCTCGTACACAAAGCGCGCCGGAAAATGTGTTGCTGCAGCAGCGCGGGAAGTTTCACTTTTATTGTTTTCGAGAGAGAGAGAGAGAAAGTTGGAGAGAGACGGAAAACTTAATAGAAATTTGACAAGCGCATTATTAAAATTTTAAAGCCATATTAAAAATTTGCGTTTTGAAAGGCAAATATTCCTGTGATTCTTTATACTTTGATCCGTGTTTTCCCCCTTTCATTTGGAGCTGGCGTAAATTAGATTCGGAAATGTCTTTTTTTAAAAAAGGAAGGCCATTTTCTGACATGTTTCGTTTTCGTTATCGTTTCCAAAAGAATGTTTCGAAAGTTTTCTTGCGATCAAGCGTTTTGACATTTTTCATTAGAAATTAAAAGTTCTTTTCATGGGCTCTTCAAGTGGATGAGTTGGATTCGAAGCTATTTTGGGGAAAACACTTAGGAAATTAATGCGATTCTAACGAAATTCGAGTTGAATTTTGAATGTGACTCTGGATAGGTGAGAAGTGTCTTGAAGAGAAATGCGAAACATTATCTAGAAAAATGTATATTAGAAATCTGCTAATTTAAGAATGGAAAAGTTTAATAACTTTTCTTTAAAATTGTACAAAATCTATTTTGAAGATGAGAAATAAATCTATTTTTTAAAGCAAAATCCTCAATTCTCAACGATAAATGAAGATAGTAAAGTTTTCAGTGCTATTTTATAGGTATTAATTTATATGGAAGATTATCGTATTTTAACAACCTGCTTATATATATATATATATATATATATATATATATATATATATATATATATATAAGGCCACTTTCATAATCACCTGTGCACACACACACAGACACAGACACAGACACACACACACACACACATATATATATATATATATTTATTTATTTATATATATATATGCTATAATAACGTTCCAATAAAGTATAGCCTCCTATTTCAAATTATTACCTAAGGATAAGTGAATTAACTAGCTAAATTGTCCCTTAACGCACGTTCTAAACAGAAGGAGTTGTTTTCAAAACAAGATGATTCAACATCACCAGTTTTCTCGCACCTTCCGAAAGATCATACGACTTCTGACACGAGGTCAGATGGTTACCGATAACCAATTAGAAGTTTTTGGCCCCCTGGTGTACAAGGTCTTGAACCCTTCGTAAAAGCGAGAGCAAGGGTTCACCGCGGATTTTTTCGTGACTGTCCTCGTATATCGATGTTGTCCCGTGTCTGCTCTTGTATATCCGAGCTCTCTCTTCCTGTGTTGCGTCTCTTTCTAAATATGTCGTTACTGTTCCATTGATGTACAGCATTTTCAAGCTCCGGCTGGTTTCCGGTGCCGATATTGTCATGCCGTATATTTGTGCCTAGTTATCGAGTCACAAGACGTACAGTTACTATTGCACAAGTGTCTTGCGCCGTGTGATGTCGACATCATACTTCTGCAATAAAACCAAGTTACTGTTCGTTCGTCTCTTCCCTGGATCTCCACAGTGTATATAGTCCTGCTCTTTTTGCATCTGTGATGCCCAACTACGAATCTCTCCACCGCCATGACTACGAGCTGATGTATTCGCATATCCTGTATTAACCAGCATTCATGAATCCCCGTGATGTACAGCTCATTGCATATATATATAAATTTATTTATTTATGTATATATATATATATATATGTATATATATATATATATATATATATATATATATATATATATATATATATATATATATATATATATATATATATATTTGGCAATTTTATTTATGTTTTCTCGCATTTATATTTAACATCTCTTCCATTACAGGAAAAACAAATATAGATAATTATTTTGAGAGCTATTGCTGTAATTGAACTTACGAATACATATGAACTTATATAAAAGTAATGGAATCAGGTTTTATAAGAGAACCCCTTTTAACTTTAATTTTTTCCTCAAGAATAATCTACATAACTAGACTCAAATATTAATAATAGAAAAAATTGTGTGTTGTAAAGGTCCAAAGAACAGAATCGTTGGATAAAACAGTAATAGCAACTCTAGCAACCGTATTTTCTCAAAAAACTTCCTGCAAAACTGCACCTTAAAAAAAGGTGCGGACTTGCAAAATTCAACAGTTTGAAAAAATACATATAAGATCCCCCTTTAACTCCCCAAAAAATAAATAAATATGAAAAAGACGGAATAAAACAAAGAACACGGAAGGAAACTTTAAACCCAGAAAATAAATAATCGAAGAATGAAAAGTTCCCCCAGAAAACAATGATATAAAGACACCAAAGAACGAAAAAAAAATGATTTTTTTTTTCGAATCGAAGCTCTACCTGCTGAGAGATTTTCTCTGTAAACGTCCATCGCTTACGTACCCTGGAGCATTAGGCGCTGACAGAGGCTGGAACTCTTTCTCCCCTGCACCCCTCCTTTTCTTCGTGGAAAAAAAAAGAAGATATTGGGGAGCTAGAGTCACAGATTGACAGATGGAAAAATCTTTTCAGGTGCAGCGTTTAGTCTTCATTCTATCTGCCATTTCGAATAGTCAATCACCGTGGAACAGGGGGCCTCATTTAATTTCGAAGTTCTCCTCCTATTTTTGGTGCGGTATATTTTTTGGAAGGGTACCGCTTTTCGTTATTTATTCCGTAATGTGAAAACCTTGTTCCCTTCGTTAGGAAACTAGCAGACGATAATATTTAAGTTGCGTTTTCAAAAGGGAGTGCTTTCTTGCATTAGGGGGCCCGTGTTTGGATTCGGATTATAACAAATAGCCGGGGGCTCGGTACGTAGTAATCTTCATATCAGGAGAGGGGGGGGCTATTTAATAGTTAAAAGATCTTCTTCGCGGGGGAATGTGTTCGGATATATCTTATTTTGCGCGGGGACTCTATTCATCTGTTTCTTTTACTTCTGCTCTTCAATTAGATCTGTTGGTGAATTAGGGGGGAAAGTATAAAAGGGAACGGCTATAAAGTGCAGAATTATTCTCCTTCACGTGTGTGTGAGAGTGCATAATTAGAAAAGAGACTAAATAAGGAAAAATATGCGTAAAAACTAACGTATATTACATACATGTATTATTTATTACATTTTTACCTATATATTTTGGGCATATCTATCTATCTACATACGTACTAACGTAACTTACTTAGATTCATTATTTATTGCATAGTTTCTCTATATATTCTGTGCCTATCTACTAACGTATATTGTATGTATTCGTTACTTGCTGCATATTTTTCTATATATTCTGTGCCTATTTACTAACATATATTTCCTATATTCAATATTTATTATATATTTTCTCTGTTTATTCTATGCCTGTCTATCTATATAGACACGGGAATTTGAAAGAGTGATGCTTTCTTTTCAAGTTGTAATTTTTACTGTCCCTATAATTAATCCTTTCAATTAATGTATTTTTCCGTTTTTGTCTCACGCTTAACCAGGATCTAAAGTCTATGAACGTAAAAAAGTTTGTTTTTCATCTATTACATATGGGTGCTACTTTAGTCTAAAAGTGTTGCTGCTTTTAGATTTGCCATTTTCGTCTTTCCTAAATACCTTTTCAGGTTAGGTATTCTCGAAAGCCCAAACTGTACTCTTTGTGGTATGGTATGGTTTGGTTTGGAGCGCTACGGTCAACTTTTTGCTATACGAGGTCTAATTAGACCGGGACCTACAGTTTAAAGCCAATTTCGAACGGCTACAAACATCCATGCCAACAATGGGATTCAAACCCACAGGATCTGTACCGAATGCCAGCACCCTATCCATTCGGCCATCAACCTGGCCCTTTGTGGTATGGAGGTGCCTATGAATGCACAGCATTTGCCACTGTGCTCCGCATTATGAAGTATCTGTCGTTATGGCAGATATTGGGAAACCAGGGAACTGATGAGGACGAATGGATATCAGTCCAATTAGATTGTTGTTTCTGCTCCAAGATTTCTATATGCCATTTTGTTTTGTATTTTGTTTCTTCTGTTTGCTTGTTGTATTTTAGTGGCATATAATAGTGTATAGATGCTATTGCATATAATAGTCTAAGTGCTATTTCTTTAATAATAACAATAAAAAAACTTATGAGTGCGTATATTTTTTGGTGGTTTTCTCTTTTTGCTATGAATTCCGTAATGTGAACACCAGTGTTGCATATCATTGTGCGGCGGAAACTGGCAAAGATGTATGTTACATTACCTATCGTTGCACAATTACAGCTGAGTGCTCATTTTATAAAGAATGATGCATCTACTTTGGTTTAGAGTTTGATGGTCGCAATAAGGTAAAGTCGTAAAGAATAGCATATTATTGACGCTATATAGAGTTTGTATTTGAATCGGAGGGAACAGGGGTGTTTTATGAGTCTAATGTAATTAAATGACCTCTGTTTTGAAATAAAATTTCCATGATTTACTCTATAGTTAATAAAATTTTTACTTTTGTATATCAATAACCTAACTTATTTAATGTTCCAAAGGTGCAGTGATAAAAATATTGAACAGAAATTCATTACGGCAGATCAAAATGTATCTGTCACTAGACATGCGTATTAAACTAAAAGTTGGAAGGACAAAATTCCCCAAATTTTGCTGGAATACTATGCATTCCCACCGCGAAATAAATCCTACACCTGGATCTAATCCTTTTTTGAAATCCTGATTTTATTTCAACTCGCTGCTTGGTCATCGTTAAGGTGATTCTGCATGGACAACTCCTGAAGTCGTTTGGGTCTCCGCTGGTAGGAGATTGAGGGAGATCTTTCTCCCTTTAATTCAGCGGATTTCCTACAAATAACTCGTTTACTATCTTCCCAAACCCCTGTTCATTTGACATTTTTTTCCGGTACAGGAAAGATCTGCAAAATTTTCGAAATGCGAGAGGTCAAGAAAACTTGTAATATGGAAGCGAACGGACTTAAAAAAGGGTGAGAAAGAGAATTAATTACCTTGAATATTCAGTACCCATCAATATATAAGGGGATTATCTAATATAATTTGCATTTAATTCATAAAACGTTTTTGGGTAAATGTATATTTATTTTCCTGTCCTTAATTTGTTGGACTGTTATGAAATTTTTGTAAAGCCTTCACAATAGTTTTTATATTTACTCATTGTAGTGTTTCTTTTGATGTCAGGAGACTATTTACCATTGCCTGCATACTCTTAATTGTCTAGATGGACACTCGAGCAAAGTTTTTATCTGTGGTCATGTCGGTGCTAGATTTCCCATTTTGCAGTTTTCATATTCTGTCACTTTTGCTAGAAAGAACTCCTAAGTCTTATCTACCACAGTATTACTTGACAGGAGGACTGCAAACTTCCCGTGCTGTTGATGTGAGTTATAGCAATCGTTCCTTTCACATTTTACCCGAGTTTTGTGATCGATACATGTCTTCTGAGAGAATTTTTAATCAGCGGTGCAATTAATTGTCCTCTCTGTGTACGCATAAGTAAAACCTGCTCATTTATAAAAATTTTCTCCACTCACACAGACTGCCTCTGTCTAGTTGCAAACTGTTCAAACAGTTCAGACAGTGCTGCGAAGAGCTTTGTACGCTGCCATATCTAAACGTCTCATTAACTGCACCTAAATAAATCTCCCCTTGCAAACATCCATCAAACATCACTCTTAATAACTCCTACCTTTGGTAAGGGCTATTAAGAGTCGAGATTAAACTATACTCCCTAACTCTAGGCTCTAGGATTAACCATTCCCAATTCCTACACAATCTTCCAACAATCTACTTGAGGATTCAGCACGCAAGAGTGTGCAAATGCTTTCTCTCTGTTCTTCTCCACCCGCCTCGCCTTTTCCCTGCTCCCTCCTTTGCTCCGTGATTAGGGCCCCCATGGCTCGTTAGAGATGGGAAACTCTATGATGGATTTCACCTGTTGCCAACCCGCTTGCGCCAAATACTTTAAATTAATAAAAGACGTGCAGAGTTGCACGCCACGCGCGCGGCTTCAGGTGGAGGTCTTCAGGGAAATAGAAAGGGGGGTAGATGATGAGAGAACAACCCCACTTCCTGAAATAATTGGTATTAACCGGAGTTTCTGACTTATGTAATGGAGCACTTAATGTTCAGCAGCTCTAAATGTAGAAGTAGTTAGCGTTGGATGATGGATAGATCCAGGTTTGTTTCTTAAAATTACTTCTACTGCGTCAGAGATTATGTCAGACCTAATCATTGCCACCCACAGATTTTAAATTGAATGGGTAAGTGAATAGTTGGTAAATTCACTCCTAGATAACTTAGAATTACTATTCAGGTTCTTTTAAAATATCATTTATAAATGTACAGTAAAGAGAGAGCTACTTTTCCTTATTTTGAAATGAGATTTTATCTATGATGGATACAAAAGAATCTGATAAAAGCACTTTTACCTTTTTGCTCATTTGTCATCAGTCATGTGATTTCCCATGTACTTGTTCGGCTATCAATTTGTCACATACATTTAAATAAATTTATGACGAGAAGGGAAAGCTTTGAAACTGTAACAATTACTGAAAATACTCGTGTGTGGTGATAAATGTAGATGCAAACTGTAGGTAGCATAAAAAAATAGTTTCTAGAAAGCAGAAAATGGTTTTCTGCAAAGCCATGTTTAAACCTTTTACATTTCAAATGTAATGAGGATTTAGTCATCTAATTGCAACACAGATAATATAATTTATGTTAACCATTTAAGAAACGGCTCTTTTGATTTACGTAATACTTTCTCTTCTCTTATGTAATAGTTTCGACACTATATGTTATTAACGGGAGTTGAGGTTGCAATGAAAACAATTTATGCTCTAATATTATTTTACTGAATCTAGTGATGGAGCATAAAGCTGATTTAGACATTTAATTGCTACAGAAGAACTGTGATTGGTAGAGTTAGAGTGTAAAGCATCCCCAGAAAATATTCTATAGCTTGTAAACTATAATTTACAGGCAACTGAGAAATGTAATTGATTAAAACAACTTAATTTCCTGTAAATTTTCAAGTTATACTTTGTGCGGATTAACTCGAGTTGAAACGATTGATTTAGAGAAACTAATTTTCCCCCGATGTAATTTAATTTTATTTGTAGTGACCGGATATTAAGTTTTTGTAGAAATTTAATTACCCGTGAATAATACAGCTTCAAAATGTTACGAAAAGCAGGAAGTTTATGGTAATTTAATGTATAGGTATACTAAACGTTTAAATGAAATTACTGAAGTAGTGAAAATAGTTTTTGAAAATGTCTTCCCGTCCTGCTAATGTAGTTAGTTATAAAACGGAGTATTAATTTAGATATTTACTGAAACAATTAGTCGCAAATTGAAACCGCCTGTTGTGTTACGGTCCATTTAATGGATAATCACCTGTTACTATTTTAATGAAAATACTTAGTACAATTAAGCTTGATGGAATGATGTCAGAATCTTCCAGTTAATACGTACTATGTGGAATATGCCAGGAAAGAAAGATGATGCACGTTTCTTGAAAATGGTATGTGAACAAATTTTATATTACGAGTCTGATACTATGGAAATTCAACTAAAGGGCTTCATAAGTGTGTTTTAAACACAAAAGGGAAATGTTAGGCTTATTTTAAAACAGTGGTTTTTAATCCTTTTTTGTGTCTAATCCCTTTTTACGCTAAGCCAGGCTCTAAAGTCTAAAACGTAACTCTAAAGTCTATGAACGTAAAAATATTTTTACGTTCATAGACTCAAATGACATTGCGTTCATTACGTTCATAGATATCCCCTCCCTCGACACATACCTACATAATTTTTTTAAGATCAAAACGTGTAGAAAGATCAAAATGTGAAATCTGAGAACGATCGAGGTATATGCGCTAGCTACAAGTTCATGAGCGCTCTGCAGCAGTGGCTCAGACGCCAAACAAAAGCTCGGATTCTAGTAGCACCGACTATGAAAAAGCGTACCTTAACAGAAAACAACACAACGTATCTGTGCTGTTTACATCACTATATCATTGCAGTCATAAAATAATAATGAAAATGTAAAAATAATATGGCAACAATCATATACCTAAAACACTGAATTTATTTTTCGTTTTCACAAGCCTTGTTAAAATACGGTCTGCACAGTAGCGGATCATCGCATAGGCTTAAAAAGCGTGCGCTTCGTGTCTCCGATTGTCAGAGACGTCCGAAAACTAGCAGCTTCTAGCTTCAAAAAAAGATACATTCTTTGGGGCCTCAAAACTACGTTGCGTTTGGGGCCCTCCCAGTGCTTGATCCACTAATGGGTCTACACATATATTTGGCGAACCTTTCGTGCCCCCCTGGTTGAGGAACTGATGGTTTAAAAGAAAGAGAAAGGGGGGGGGGTGAGAATATTTCGAGATCTCTGTTAAACATAATGTACCTTACCAGACAACATCTGTCCAAACAAGTCATTAAAGAATTCACTCATACATACATCTACAGTCTTATAACTTACATTGATCACAAAAGCAAAAAAAAAAAAAATTTAATCACTTCTTTAAGCCGACTCCAATTTCTTCTCGCCATCTCCAAATTAGTTCTTTTCAAATAAGACTCAGCACTATTATAATGTCTTTGGGGTCATTCCACAACCTGCACGCAACAAAGGCGGTGGTTTCTTAATCTAAAGGGTAGGGCAGTGGCCATTCTGATCGATTTTCAAGTCAAAGAAAATCCATCGAAAGATTACATGGATTAAAAATGTTTACCTTTTAGTTTTAAATTAAGTCTAAGGGGTTAAAATTTACCATGCTGATTGGTGTTTGAATTTTTGCTTTTATGTAACAATATTAGCACTAAGCAGATAATAAATAATATAAATCTTTTCTATTTCATTATTTCTATTCTATTTTATTATTTCTAGTTTGTTAATACTATCACAAAATTTGTGAAAACCATCTTAACCATATATCTGAGAATTTGTCTTTAATAAAAATGGCATTAATACATTTTAATAGATAATAAGAGCTATCATGATTCTGTATATAGGATAAACCTTAATATTCATAAATAATTTATCAAAAAAAAATTAAACTCATTATACTAGTTACAAACTAATTGTAGTTCAATTAACTATCTATTAGCATTTTGTTTTTACTATATATTTAGTTGCAGAAAGCATTTTATTCGGATGATTCTATCTAAACATTATAAGGCATCGCTTGTAAACTATACACTTTTGTCACAATAGTTACTTTGACAAAGCGCATTTTTAAACCAATGTGTTACATCTTTTTTTCCAGACGTACAGTTTAATTACGACTACTTTTTCCACGCATTATTATAATTATGAGTATAATTATAAAATTAAACTCAACATTGAATGTGCTGGTCATTAGATAATTTTAAGGCAATGTTGTCAAAATCAAATTCTAATAATTTTAATGCAGGGAGAAAATACCATCGTAAAAAGAAACCTAAATCACATAACTTTGTTTTGTTTGTTTTATAACTTATGATTAAGTTATCAATTAGAAAACTTTAGGAAATTTTAGGAAAGGAGTTTAGAATAGTAGAAAAATTTCGCAAACAACTACGGTAAAAGCAGGCCATGTTTTATGATATTTTACTATGAAAAAATCTCATGAGATGAAAGTTTCTTCAACCCAACAAAATTAAAAATTAGAGCTTGAACTTGGTTTTAAAGCTTTTATTTCAGATTATCATGAATCCAAGCAAAATAAAAGAGCTTTTAAAACAACTGTTTAGTAAACAATGACTCCTGCTGCGTATATAAAAAACGGTTATTACTTATGTGCAGCGCGTCCGAAGGTCTTGTGTGGTATAACTTTTCCTTAGACCCAAATCTCATGTATTTATATCTCAGCCTTTCCAGTATATGAGAAGATACATCTCTATAATATTCAAAGTGTATTATGAAACTTCAACGATATACAATTATATTTATGCAATTCAAAATAATCACTTCTTCAAAAATGGCGAGTCCCTGCTTGCAAGAGAACTAAGCAAATCTGACAGAAAGGAATAATTTACTCAACTCTCCTTTTAAGTCCACTCTCACACGCGATCATAGCAGTGGTTAGTTAATTGCAAGCGTTGGACGAAGGCCAGAAATTTGACAGTGAAGCTGCCAGAACCACCCTGAAAAAAGAACTTTTGGCAGGACGTAATTATTTGGTCGGATTTTTAACACACTGCAGAAATATACCCCGATAGAGTTTCAGTTATTTTATGTCGCTCGTGGAAGGTTTTTAAAGGAAACTCATTTCCCAGTGGAACGTGTAATGTCTGTAATACAGATTGCATATGAATATTCCGTACACTTGCACGCTTTGTAAAACCCTCATACGATACAAAAAATTTAGCTGTCACATACTTAAATAAAGGCAAATAAGGAAAATAATTACATTAACTGATGCAGTTTTCTTGTCTTTGATTTCAACATTTCAAAATAAGTGCAAAATTGCACACGAAATAGGATCCAGAGATATTTTGTCCTTGCTTAAATGGATTTATCTTGCCCATACTATTTTTGTTTTATCTTTGCAATCTACGAATGTTAGCCCATTTTTTTTGTACATTGTATATATATATATATATATATATATATATATATATATATATATATACTGTTCAAATATTTTGACAAATTTATAGAGTGTTCAAAGTAAACCTTTTTTACTTAACAAAAAGAAATATTTGAGTAACTTAAAGAAAAATGTTTCACGCATTAAAATGAAACCCAAGGTAGTCGGCGTTGGATGAGTTTTATAGCAATAAGTATTGGAGATTTAATTTCAAAACCTCAAAACAAATCCAGCAATTCAGTAGAAATAATTGTACTGAAATGATTAATTATTACAATTTTTCTATAAATCTCCATACTATATTTAAAGCATTTTCTACAGTACTTATAAATTAACTTATATATCTAAAAACATACTTTTCTATATCAATCTGAAACACTTAACACTAAACGAAATAAATTTATGTTCAAGTAAAAAGGGTTATAGGCTCTAGTCATATTGTGTCACTCTTCCACCCCTAATTCCAAAGAATGCAAAACAGCCCATACCACGATACTAAACATGTCTAATACCTGTATTAAAAGAAATAAATAGAAATGGCATAATGAGCCAACAGCATGGAAACTCTTAACCCGCAAAATACTGGTCTCTAACTGCATGTGTTGTCCAGTCATGAGCTCACCAATATAATCTATATGTGGACTTCTAGCAGGTTACAATGTATGGAAAAACTGGATCAATTTGATCGAAATCATTAATATACACTAGTTACATACAGTGCTATCTATCTAATGCAATAGGTGTTAATATTAATAATTAGTTAAAGCTTTTCAAAAAAAAATTATATACCATTTTGACAAGCTGATGTAAGCATTACTAGTGTTACAGATATCTTCATTTATTTAATCCTTAAGTTTTCATACATTAGCATAATGTAAAATTATCTATTATATGAACTGTTTGTACAGATTACTTCAACTTTAATGCTTTTTGGCGTTGCTGTTATTTTCATACGTACATTAAAGCTATTTATTCTTGTTCTACTGTCAATATGTTAAAACTTTTCCATCATTTACAAGTAAATATTCATTTCTATCGGTGAAGCTCTTTCTAATGCAAGTCTATATGCTTTAGAATACTATTAGATTATAAGTGACACCAACAATACATATCCATACTCAAACAATAACGTAATGTGGAAATAAATCAGGCCCGAGACTGAATTTATCTAAGCGTTTGAAGTTTAAGTGTTATTTACATCCAACTATATTTCCGGTGAATTTCACCCTCACGGTAATAAATTCTCGGGCTGTTTTTCCCTCAGAACTTTTCGAATAAGAATGAGAATTTCGAAGTAGTCGAGAAGAGTTGTCTGGTATTGGAAATCCTTTATTTCGCAGAGCGTTTCTGGAAAGTCGGCATCCTAAGACGGTAATAAGTATTTGCCTTTATTTAAGTCTGTGTATTTACCTTAAAAGGGGGAACAGAATTGTGTTTTCTTTGACGTTTAAAAATTTCAGTAGGAAGAGCGGATTTAAACTTTTACTTAGGTTATTTTATTTGGGAATATTTGCCCGCGAATCTGTTTAAGAATGGATAAATTCAATAATCGTCAAAAAATATCCTAATGCTCAAAAACCATGTGGATGTTCAAGTGCTTTTGAAGAATATAAAAGGAAACCGCTTGTAACAGTTCATGTTTTGCTGCCTTTATATCGGTGACTTTAAAAATACTCTTTTTTCTTTGCATTTGTGCACATGTATGCGTAAATATCAGCAGTGTACATTTTAAAAATGAAAATAAAGATACAAAATGAACTTCATTTGTTATCTTTGAAAAATAATTTTGCTTTTTACGCTAGATATTTCGCATTTGATCTGGGGCATGTCAATATCTGTTATTTGGTTTACCTGAAAAAATATATTGCACACATATATGTTTGAAGTATAATTATTTTTTTATATAAATTTATTCATTTTGGGGTGAGAATGTTTAATGCCAGTCCAGCACAAGTGAAAAAATTTCGTCTTTCTTTAGGATGCCTTCACTATTACGATCTAAATTATTTTTAAAGATAATTTCCGTTAGAGAGGGTTTAAAAAATGTTTTTTGTGATTGTGGATGTAGGGGTAGGGGGAGTTTTAGTAAGAAAATCAAAACTTCAATTTATTCATTCATTCCCCTTTTATGTGTTGCGGTATCTTTAGGGTTTTAATAATTTGATAATTATCATTTCAAAAGATTGATATACCTCCTCCTATACTAGGAAGAGAATAAAAACCATCTCTTTATCCGTCTAATACGTTCCTTGTCATAAGATAACAAAGTTCGCAATCGCATTTGCGAACCGGTAAACGGTTTATGTTTTAGCGCGGTTCCACAAATACATGATACCCACCTCACCGCTATATCTCCAGACCATACACGCGATCTTACGATATACAAGCGCAGCATCAATACAAATTTCCGTCAGAGCCTGGCAAAAGCTTCTTTTGTCTCCAACTAATTCCGCTCGATGCAAGAACACGGAGTGACAGAACTCCTCTCCAGCATTCTTTTTACCACATGTCTCTATCTACAAAGCTCCTAAGAGAATTTGGAAACACTCTGTGTCAAAGGAACTCGAAATCTTGTTAAGACTGCCTAACAAGAATTAAAAAAAGAAGAGGAGTGATCCCATTTGATGTTTAAAGAAACAAAGGCGAAGGAGGGCTGAGTAATACAAAGCGTTCGAAGCTCCTGATATCACCAACCCCTAAAGGCTTCCCGACATGTCACTGCCAGTCGCGGTGTTCAAAGGATCAAGACAGCCCCCGGGGGGCTCCCTATATTGTGTTTTGAGAAAATTCGAAATGAGGGAAGTGAAGTTCCGTTCTTAGATAATGGGATTCAGAATCTGGGATGCAGAGAGAACCGGCAAGTTTTGCGCGCGTGTATCAGGGCAAATATGTACGCCGCTAACGTTGGCACGTTAATAGTTAAAGAGCGCGTATTTTGACGCATTAGCCAGAATTCTAAGCGCTTTTATGCTTAAAATATAGGTGCACTCAGATTGCATCTGCTGATGCATCTGTATGTATGATGCTTGTAAATGTCGGTTGAAGGCTTTTGCACGCTTTTATGCGGGTAAATATCTTGCGTGCTGGTAAATTTTAGATAACGATCTATTACTATTACATAAAGGGTTGTATTCACAGGAGAAGCCACTCATTTAAAATTATATGCATCTTGTAGAAGCGCAATAAATTATTACTAGGTATTGAGCTTATATTAGTAAATCCAGTCCAATTAGGATAGACCCGAATAAGTAAAATCGCTAGTTCCAAATCAGGAATCGATGAATTGTAGATGTAACCATGGTTTTCAAGGGCAATAAAAATGCCTATTAAAATTATGAATTAAATTAATTTAAAATGTGGAAAATGTGCAAAGTTATGTATCAGAATCTTAGACTGGCTAGTTTGCAAAATTATATAGAGATGAAATGCGGGAAATAATTTCAAACTTTAATTAAGAGTACGCAATGAAAAAATATACCCGTGTAATACGGTAGAAGCTCAAACAATATGTACTAACGATTGTACATAAATAATACAAAAATAGTCAAATTATATTTAAATTACTTCTGCCTCAATTTAACTTCTTAGCATGTGTCTCATTTAATAAAGAATAATAAATAACAAAATTTTTTATATCTAAATTTATACGATATTAAAGAAAATAATATTAATATTAGTATCTATGTTAATACATACATATTACACTTGCGTCAACAATTTGCACTAAGTGCTATGTCCGGAAGACCTCCCCGGGGCACATTTTAGAGTGTCTGGGCCTTACCAGAGAAGATCTTATGACAAACCCTATTCTTGTACTTGATTTTTCCAGAGTCAACAACCTCATAGATCTCATCGGGCATTATATTGAGCAAAAGTAACACGTCCGTAGTATATATATGTATATATATATATATATATACGGGCATTCAATGGCGAGAACTTTTTTGTGACTCATCTTGGAAATTGATAGAAGTTAAAAATAAGAATACATATGGGCAAATTTATGTATGTAGTAATTAAAAATTAATAACGATGTTGATGCCTACACTCCTGCAAATCAGTTTAAACATTTTATATATTTTCGATACTAAAGAAACTAACACCTTAGCATTCTGAAGTATTTTAGAATGCTTCAGCCCAACTCAACTGCATGAAACCAAAGTCTTTGAAAATGTTAGGTGGTATTATTTTGTACTCCTTAAAACACAAGATGATTATCAACTGATAATTTCGTGATTTTCACACTATTACTCAAGGATGTTTGTAAGAGTAGAAGTATTTGTTTTATATTTTTTGAATCTTTTGAACATTCATTAGTTTGAAATTAATTGATTCTCTGGCATGACTAGCAGACAAAAACATGCGTGGGAAAATTTTCTTGTAAGATGCTTATCTGTGAAATGTCAAACAATTTAAACAGCTTCAGATAAAATGTTCAGTATTATTGAAATTGCATCTGCTATCTTTATTTAAACATCCTTAAATTATTTAAAATGCTATTCTAAAATTTTCATTAAAAATAATTTCATTTAAATCAACACTAATTTGGGGATATATATATATATATATATATATATATATATATATATATATATATATATATATATATATATATATATATATATATATCTTTCGAGGCTCTGCTAGTATAAAATATACCCCTCATGTCTATCAAACGCAAATATCTTATTTTTGACCTTTAGTTTCCCAACCAATCATCTACTTCTACTACTTTTATGCGTTTTTTAATCATTATATAAGGAAGTAAGATGAAACATATGGTCTTTCAGCTAAATCCCATTGTCACAAAAAACATGATTTTTTTTACCCATAAGTTTAAAACTTTAAACAGCTTTAAGGGAGAAAATATCTTCATAAAAAGAAGTATAAAATTTATATATATATATATATATATATATATATATATATATAATGAAAGTATATGCGAGATTTTTTTAATTAGTTGTTTTTCTTTAGAACATATGTAGTTAAAAGGAAAAGTTTTAATGTTCATTTTCTTGTATAAAGGTTTCAAATTTTGGTTATCCTCTTTAGACACTTTATGGGACTTTTCTGAAAAAAACTTACCTCTCCTTTATCACATACTCTTCATTTACAAGTCGCTCGAATACCGCTAGAAATTTCATTAAACGACACAACAGCCACAGATAACATCAGGCATCGGCATTTTTAATCGCTTCGACAAATAGAAAGAAATTTAAGCTTCCTTACCACATTTCGAATTTTTCCAGCATCACAATACACGAAGCCCTCGGGGGGTTTGGAAGCTCTAAACATCGCTCCTTGCTAGCCCGAAAAAGACAAAAACAAAAACTTTTGTGGTATTGGAAGCTACCGTATATTTTGAGCCGCGTGGGGTTGTCTTTATTCACCTGCAAATGAAACGAAATAATTTAACGCAAAATGCTCTTGAATAGGAAAATTTTAATTACCGCTTACAAATATTATTCAATTTTGGGAGGGAGAGGTAAAAAGTCATTAATTTTGTTTTATAGTGTAATCAGAGGTAGGAATAATCAGTCAGTGTGTAAAATTTCAAACTTTTTATTTATTTTATAATGTCTTTTACTGGTTACTGTAGTTTTCTTATTTAATTTTTGTACAACTGAATAGTACACTTTTTAAGGCTATATATTATTACCTCTAAGCATTATTGTTTTATGGATTGCATATGTGTATTAAAACTTAGTAAAATTAAACTAGCCACTAAACTTTTGACATATGACTTTCACATGTAAAATCTCAAAAGTATCAATTATCCTTTTAAGAAAATTTTACTTATATTGTTTGCAGTTTCGGATTATTGATGCTTAACTACTTCCACATGAAATGATCTAAGACTGCTTATATAGACTTTACTGTCTTGGTATTCGCATGGATACATATTTATTTATCAATTTTCTGCAATCTCATGGCTAATTTCTCTGTGCCCATAAAAATACGAGCCTTTCTTTAACGAAGTGACATCTTTCCATTTAAACCTTCATTATAAATAAATTTGCTATATAGTACAGTATGTATAAACATAATAAATATAATTTGTAAAATCGTAATTAAATGAAAATGTTGAAAAAGTCTATGCTTAGTATCTGATAGTTTAATGAAACATCAAGTGTTAAAGTGAAATCATGTCACTGTAAATAGACCGAGTTTTAGTTAACAAGAGAGAATATTGATAAAATTAAATGTAACACGTTGAGATTTATTTATAAATTGTATACACCAAAGATTTATATATATCCCTCCGTCGGGCGCAATACCGAGACTCCCGAGTTCGGGCTCAATGCGCCTGACAGGCGCATATTATAAATTCATCATTAGCAATTAAACAACGCAATTCTAATGCTCTTAAAGTGATTTGTGACCTTCATTAGGATGTACAAAGATCGAATTTCCGAAATTAGAATGGAAAAACCTCGTTTATTACACTGAAAGTAAGTAAAACAAAATAGACTGGTAATTTCAGACCCTCCAACAAATTGCCTTTAATTTTCATTACAAAAAATTTAAAAACATTAAAACTATTAACAACATTCAAAATGCAGATAAAGTAAAGTCAGTCATACTCGGATTCCCTGTCAGAATGTGAGCCGTGAAGATGTGTTGGCTCGTTGAAGTGCAGCCTTGGCAGACCATATGTGCATGGGGCAGGCAAATCGTCTGATGACATTTATGGCATTAATAGTTTCACATCCTTCTGTGGCCCGTTTCTGCAGTACAGGTGATGTATCTACGTCTTTTTGGAGTGGGTGGAGGGGGGAATTCTCTCAATCATCGATGGGATGATACCATTTTAAGCGGACTTGCAGGCTGCTTGGGATTCCAGTCGTCTTCAAGCTTCTTCGACTTAGGTTCAGGTTTCTTTTGCTCTCCAGAAGCAGAATCAATTGCGTCGTCGTCATGAAGAGAATATACAAGGACGTTTTTCTTCTCGCGGGGGGTGCAGGAAACTAGAACTTTCCCATTATTGAAGCCGAACATACTGCTGTATTATTTTCTGCCTTTAACATTCACAAATTTGTCAAAAATTTTCCGAACAGGAGCAGGCCGGTCAAATTGTTTTCGCTGGGCCCAGGTCGTCCGGTCATCGAAAGAGAAAACGTGTGAGGGTCTTGAATCGTTTCAGATTCACCACAAGACTAAATTTTTCAATACCGTCACTCTCTCTTCCCCAAAGTTCCTCCAGACTTTGAAGATTTGATCTACATGCTTTTGCTAGGTACAACAAGCCAATGTAAGCTCTCAGTTCAATGACATCAAAGGGTTTGATGTCTCGCTCTCTGACATATTGGTCCTTGATAGTGTTAATGTACTGGTTTGTATGATTGTTGTTAGACTGCACACGACGAAACTGACTAACAGGTGGATTTTTGGACCACTTGGTCTTCTTATCTTTACTCCTCCAAAAGGACTGACTTGTTTCTTCATCTTCATCGTCATTATCATTACTAATCTCCGCACAATCTTCCTCCGTGTCTGAATCTCCTTCCCGTTCCTCCACCTCATCTTGATAATCAACATAACTTTCTTCTCCTAATTCCTCATTCTCTGTTGGGTCTTCGTCGTCGTCATTCTGCAGTAAAACTCTTATTTCTTCAAGGTCACTCGGGTTAGTCAGATCGTAGAATTTACGAGCCATTTCAACAGAAAATCTGAAGCAAACAAGCAAAAACACAAAAATGAGTTTATGCAAACAAGTTCGGGCGCATTGTGCCTAAAAAGCCAACCTCAACAAGCGTACATATTTCCACAAAATATCCACTACCTTTGAAATTTTCCTTCTTAAAATGAGCAAAATAAATAATTGTGATAAAAAATAATAAGGAATATGAACCTTTAAAAAGCGGACGAGTTCGGACGCAATTGGCCTGAGAGGCCACTAGGGTTAGATCTTGACACTAAGCGGACGGGATGGCAACTGGTATGGCACACTACAAATATCACCTAAAATGACACGAGCATCTGGAGGGGCGGAGCCCTGCGTCCTCTAGCGGCAGAGAGGAGAACGAAAACAATTGTGCTGTGCCTGTCAGGCCTATTGCGCCCGACGGAGGGATATATATATATAAATTAATATATATATATATACATGGTGATTATAATTAAAGTTTAAGTTTCAAAACGCTATAAAAAAAGAACCACTGATGAGAATGACATCAAATTTGAACGGCATGTTATTGAAGAAGGCGGAAAGCGTATGGCAGAAGAAAAATTTAGTTTCAAATTTTAGCAACAGATGGCGTTGTAAGCGGCAGAATCACGATGAGAAATGAGAAATGATTCGTAAGACAACGGCTAAGGTGTAAGTTACACATTAAAACGCATTGACAAATTAGAATTGTTGAGTAATTTTATTTGCATGACTGTACATATCACATCGAAAGGGACAAATCGGTTTCAAGAGTTTTGCGGCGACATGCCACATAAGAACCATTCATCAAAGAAGTTAGGAAATGTCGCGAGACTGGCGCAAAACATGTTCAATATGGTGTCCACCGTTGTGTGCAACAAGTTGAAAGCGACAAACAGCATGTTCCACAACGGATCGCAGTGTGTCCGGGGTGATGTTCTAAATGTGTTGCGAAATGCGTGCATTTAATTCCGCTAAATTTGCAATTGGAGCACGGAACACAACATCTTTGAGATAACCCCACCGCCAGAAGTCACACGGAGTAAGATCAGGCGGGACGGCCAGGCTGTAGGGAAATGACGGCTGATAATTCGAGCATTTCCGAAATGGCGCCTCAGCAGCTGCTTCACGGGATGTGCAATGTGCGGAGGAGCGCCATCTTGCAGAAAAATGATTTCATCCACACATCCACGCTGTTGCAGATCTGGAATGACGTGGTTGCGCAAAAGAGACGCATAGCGTTGACCAGTGACGGTAGGGGTAACAGGACCGGAAGCACCCGTCTGCTGGAAAAATATGGCTGTAGGATGAATGATGCCGTAAAGCCGCACCACACCGTGACCTTTTCAGGATGAAGTGGTACGGGGTGCGTTGCCAGTGGATTTTCTGTTGCCCATATTCGACAATTCTGAGTATTGACGTACCACGTCAGGTGGGCTTCATCTGTCCACAAAATTTTCCACGGCCATTCGTTATCCACTTCCATGCGACCAAGAAATTCTAACGCAAACGTCTCCCTTGCTGGCAGGTCAGACGGAAGCAACTCCTGCACATGGCCAATTTTGTACGGATAACATTGCAGGATATTTCGTACAATTTTCAGCACCGTGCTCGTAGGCCTGTCCAATGTTCGGGCAATTCCTCGTGCACTGCACGGTTGCACACCACCGGCCGACCCCTCCTGTAATGCTGTGGCCACTTCTTCAACTACTGTCGAATGCACTCGTTATCTCCCTCTACCAGATTGCACATCAAACGAACCTGTCGTTTCGAATTTTTGCATCATTTTCTTCAGATCCGTGACACTCATTGGGCCAACGCTTTCTTTTATACCCTTCAGTGTCCTGAACTTTTGCACAGCTACTCTTGCACAATCATCGTTCTTGTAATACAGCTTTACCAGCAGAGCGCGGTCCTGCAGTGAGACACCCATGGCGAACGTCTAAGACGCAAAATGAGGAACAGCCGTGTACCTGACGGTTTTATAACACTGAAATGTGTCGTGCGCATGACAGGTATTTTAATTTACATCTTCTGCCGCTTACAGCGCCATCTGTTGCTAACTTTTGAAACTAATTTTTTTTCTTCTGCCATACGCTTTTCGCCTTCTTCAATAACATGCCGTTCAAATTTGACGTCATTCTCATCCGTGGTTCTTTTTTTATAGCGTTTTGAAACTTAAACTTTAATTATAATCACCTTGTATATTAAAATTTCATGCAAAAGAAAATGAAGCTATTTAATGGCAATTTACTTGAAGGAAACGCCAACTTTCTCTAGCAAAGACAATTCTCAAAATTTCAAGCATGATGGTAGCTATGGTTCATGTGTTTTGCATTTCACAGCTGTTCCTAAATTAAAAAAACCGTATTAAAACTCTGAAAATGGTTCACATAAAACATTTTATTTATAAAAATCTTTGTAGTTTTAAAAGCAACATTTATGACCACTTTCCTCCATCGCCCTGTTGTACTTATTGGTGAGCTGAAATGGGTTCAAAAACTTTGGAGACACCAAACTGGTTATGAGAACTATTCAACGCTTACTAGTGGATAAGAAACAGAAACAAATATAGTTTTTAGTGATGTGGATATTAATAAGCACGTGAAGGTTGTTTTAAGTCAAGGATTTGTAGAAAATTTCGTTGTATTTCGTTGTTTAGTTAAATATGAATTCTTTGTTGAGAAACTGAATTGTTCATACATATATGCATTCATAAAAAGAATACATGTATACTTGTGTTGGTGTTTAAATGCATGTATGTATAATCAAATGGATAGAAAACAGACGAAACTATAATTGAATATATTAGTTATACAATACACACTTAATTCCATAAATTATTAAACATTCGAGTTAAAATAAAAAAAATCCCTTTGGCTTCAATAATTTATCATATTTTTTGTAAAAAAAATGCTGATAAAACTTTAAATTTGTGCAAAACCTTGCTGCCTCTCTACAAGAAAGAATGTATAGCGAACAACGAGCAGCATAAATGACATAAATGCAAAGAAAATATCTGTTATTGTCTGATTCGGAATCCGTGCTGTCATTGCTAATGACATACGTTTTACTTAGGAGCTCTTTGAATTAATGTATAACGTTTGTGGTGCAAACTGTTTGTCTCTCGAAAATTCTAAACACGATGCCCATCGACAAGAGCGTTTTTGCATAAATTTCGCCATAAAAATGAATTCCACCTATACGTTTTCCTAAGTATGCAGGGAGAAATCACAAGCGGCTGTCTTGATTAATCCAAAAGTACGGCTGTTTCTGACACACCGAAAAAGTCATTTTTGTTTTTTTGGAGGGGAGAGATCCGAGACTTTCGCGATCGTATTGTATGACCCAATATCCCTTTGTTTTTCGAGCATCGCCTGCAATCGTTTCCATCTCTCCCATACTTCTGACAGACGTTCTTAACAAGATCCAATTTCCTTTGACAGCGAATGCAGTGCCTTCCAAAGCCATTGTGACTAGAGGCACATAATAAAAACGTACCTGAATGTTTCCGACACTCGATGTTTTTACCTCCTGTTCGAAATTAACTAGGCTCTGAAGAGATTGAACGACGAGAATTTATTTTTGTTTACGCCCGTATTTTATTTTAGATAAAAATCTAAGATGGAATTTTTTAAATTGGAAGCTTATTGCATGGTACTTATGAAAATATTTATTTAATTGAAGAAATGGGAATAGGTTTTATTCAACTAACATTCTACAAGAGTGAGCTCCTAGAAATAAATAAAAGTGTTTAAATTTTAGCATATAGTATCGATCACAGAGATTTTTTTACCGTATGAGAGTCAATTGTAGTGGTGACGTGTTGGCATTCCCTATTTCGAAAGATCGGCTCGGCATTGAGACATGAACTCACTTATGCATAAGTGTAGCCAATAGTGTGTAAACAATTAATAACTCTTTAAAATATGAAAAATAATTTTGAAAAATTTCTTATTCTTTGGGATGAGTTGGGAAAACTTTGTTTCTCAACTTAAGAAATTGAGAGCTAAGAAGAAATTTTTATTAAAGACGTACGTCAAGAGAAGTTATCGTTGAAAAATATATTGAACTCACTTTTACAAAAGAGTCATCAAAAGTGTATGAACTTTTCATATTAATTTTAAAAATGAATAGTAATTTTAAAAAGTGTCTCATTTTTTGGGAAGAGTGAGGACAAATTTGATTCTGAACTTCAGAAATTGAGAGTATAAAAATATAAATTTCATTAAAGACACACTAAGTGAAGTTATTTCTGAAAAGTATATTGAACTCACTTACGAAAAAGAGTAACCAAAAGTGCATGAGCTATTCACTCATAATTCTTTTAAAAATCAAAACTAGTTTTAAAAGTGTATTATTCTTTGTGAAGAGTGTTGAGAATTTTGATTCTCAACTTCATAAATTGAGAGCGTAAAAAGTTAATTTCATGAAAGACATGTCAAGTGAAGTTTTTGCTGAAAATATATTGAACTCACTTATGCAAAAGAGTAACCAAAAGGGTATGAGCTATTCACTCACAATTCTTTTAAAAATGAAAAATAGTTTTAAAAGTGTATTATTCTTTGTTATGGGTGTTCAGAATTTTGATTCTCAACTTCATAAATTGAGAGCGTAAAAAGATAATTTCATGAAAGACATGTCAAGTGAAGTTTTTGCTGAAAATATATTGAACTCACTTATGCAAAAGAGTAACAAAAAGTGTACGAACTATTCGCTCGTAACTATTTTAAAAATAAAAATAATTTAAAAAAGTGTCTCATTCTTTGAGAAGAGTGGGGACAATTTTGATTCTCAGCTTCAGAAACTGAGAGCGTAAAAGGATAATTTTATTAAAGACTTATGCCAAGTGAAGTTATTGCTGAAAAATATATCAATAAAAATTCCCCACCCCCGGATAGTCTGGCATGGAATCCGCTTATTGCTGGAAATAACTGAAATATTCTAGATTACATAATGCTGTAAACTCCTGTGCTCTTACTGTGTTTTAAAATTTTCTGGAAGAGAAATTCATATCCCAAGGGTTGGTCTATTCTTTTTTTTTTGGCTGCTGTCACTGGCATGCCGATATGCCTCTAGGGGGTGAGGAAATAAGCTTCAAACACTTTTTGAACCTGTCTGCCTCTCCTTATCCATTGTTTCTTCAAACATGAAATAAGATCGAAATCTTTTTCACTTTAGTTTTTTCTTTTTTGACTTTTTCATGAAAATTTTTGACAGATATTTTTTTAACAAGATGGCATGATGCGTTTGTACTCAGCTTACCAACGTATAACTAAAGATTTGTCCCGAGAAGATAGTAAAAATGGTTTTTGACACTTTCTGGGAATCTTGCTTTTATGCAGTCCTTATTTCCTTGTTCAGCAGACAGATTTGTGAAATTGTCTGCTGTAAATTTTATAGATATATATTTTCTGATTTCCCTTACAGGAAAAAAATAAAATTCTAAATATGAAAAAGAGATTTCAGTTTCATAACTTTTAGGATCATAAAAAAGGAACCCCTGGTTTTAGTAAATCTTTCAGCGACAGTGTCTATCATTTTTATTTGCTTTTGAAATTCCTTCTGTGTGCTGGACAAAAAATTACATTTTATTTTAATGGTTTCACTTCTAAAAATTAAAAAGACACCAATTCCTTGGTTTCAAAGTAAACTGCAAATTTTTAAAAACTTTTTTATTTAATCAAAATCTGAACTAAGAACCTATAAATATTGTTTCCTCCTTTCATAAACTTAAAAATTTTCTCTAATATTTTGAGATGGAAATAAGAAGAAAATTTATTAGTTTTTTTTTTTTTTTTTTTGGTCGTAGAAATCTACTCGGATTCTGGCTATATGTTTACTGATTTCACGAGGTCCGATTTTTTATTAACTAACAATTTACAACGTAAAATTAACAAACCCGAGAAAATAGAAAATAATATTTGGTATTTAATTTTTCTCATTTAGCATCATAAAACATTTTTCGCTACATTTCAAACAAAAAAATTAGGTATAAAATTTGTTAGTGATAAATAAATATTATTTATTTTAAAATTTATTACTGTTTCATTGCAAAGGCATGTTTCATGGATACGAGTTTATAGCCAAATTTGCCCGAGATGGACAAATGATTACAGTGGATAGAGATAGATTTCTACATTTTTAAGGTTATGATAGATTGGTGTCACACTAATCAGTAAATAGATTAGAGTCATAATGATCTGTAATTAGTCCTAGATTTGCGTCAGTATGAAGAATAATTACAGTTAAAATGGTGTAAGCTAATTAAATGATTAGTATAAGATTAATGTTAGATGAAACAAATGTTTAGATTTCTAGAAAGGTTAGGTTTTAATTGGAATTTAAGCTTTCATCTTAGCTGCATATTTTTGTACATTAAAATCTCGTTTGTCTATTAAGTGATATTTAAACCTTACATTTAAAGACAATTTTTCTAACTTTTGAATTTCTTCGTTTTATTACTGAGTAGAGGTATTCAGTAGGTACTGAGTAGATTTTCCAAGATTTTATTTTTGAAGATGAACATTTCGAAAAAGAACTAAAAATCAATTGAATGAATCATTTGTCTTAGATTCACCGTGATTTATTGATTAGATAGATTATAGAAAAGACTGCAAGTTTCTTATTTTTCTAATTTCTTAATTTACTTCTTTTTACATAAGTGGAAACTGTTCCACTGTATGAAAAAACCTTTGTTGATATTACATGTTTAAATTAATACCTGAAGTTTTATGTCCAGGGAAAAGTTGCCTAATATGTTTCAAAACTGACTCTCTCACAAAACTAATCCATAGTCACCCATTGGGTGATACAGTTTTCGTTGGTTACAGAGAATTCAAGCCAATTTTAATAGGGAACGAAAATGAAGTATCGGTTTCTTTAGTAGTTTTATTTAAATGTTTGAACCTGTTTTTGTTGATCATAATGAAACAATTGGTATTAAAAATCAAATCAAATTAGTTGTGAATAAAATAATTAGGTTTATTTGTATCATAATTCTTCGTTATTTTGAAAAGTAACTTTCTTGTGTTATCAAAGATTACTTTTGATGACAATATTTTTGTGGGATTTGCGATCTTTTAAAGTAGTTAAATATTTTTATTTTATTTTTCTTCTGTTTATGAGTCATACAGAGCAATATTTCTTAAAATTTAAATAGCTTAAATGAAGTATTGTTCTTTTAACTGGTTTATAGCAGTAATTAAGTTTGAAATGAACCTCTCGAAATTTGAAAGAGACTTTACAATAGAAATAAAATTGAAAATGTCACCCTTGGGCCGATATTCATATAACTTGTTTAAATTTGCTTCGGCTAGTATCAGAGCTAGCGTAATCTTATAAATTTGGTGTTATTGCAAAGTGTTTGTAATGCATAGATTTACAGAGTGGTAAATTCAGAGTATTTATATTAAATAATATAATCTCATGATAATCAAACTTTACTTGAAAGTGGTAACAACTGTTAATTTTCCCAAATGAGAGTCTCTTCGAAGATTCCTATGTTCATGATATTAGTTCCTTTGAACCAGATTAATTTTAAAAAAAATATTTTGTTGAACAATTTACAGGAAAGACCCTGTGCAGTATATTACTTAAAAAAATTCCTATCTTATTTCATAAACGTAGATCTATTACGTATATTTATCTTTCTGAAATAAAATTTTTGTTAAGTACTTAATTAAAGGCCAGAAGTTTCGAGTCTAATATAAATATGTTTCAAATCTTCCAAAGTTGTCTTCCTGTCCAACTTCACAGATAATTTCTGTTCCTAATCTTTAACCTAAACATCATTTGAAAACGACTACCTCAGTTAATTTGTCCCCAAATGCGAATCCCTTATAAAATGCTATTCAAGCCATCAGCACTGCGCCTGCACTTGTCACCGCCTAATTAACGCAGAGAACACAAAGTCCTAAAACAATCTAGCTCGGTCAATTATGTTGGTACTTTGAAATGAGAAATCTGGAAGTTGGGGAGACTTGTGTGTGTGTGTGCGTGAAATCGATGTGGGACACCTGTAAGGCTTGGAAAGATGGCATACATCTGGGAAAGAAAGGGATCATACACACTCTTAGACAACAACAAAAAAATGACGGACTAAGGAGTGATCCGAATGGGACGAAAATTGGTAGATGTGATGTACATGTACAGAAAAACAAATGATTACAATTTGAGAAAAATTGGATGATTTATTTAAGAGAAAGGGCTTCACAAAGTGAAAAAGTCAATAACGCGTTGGTCCGCCACCGGCCCTTATTCAAGTAGTTATTCGGCTTGGCAATGATTGATAGATATGGCGGATGTCCTCCTGCGGGATATTGTGCCAAATTCTGTCCAATTGGCACGTTAGATAGTCAAAATCCCGAGCAGGTTGAAGGGCCCTGCCCATAATGCTCCAAACGTGCTCAATGGGGGAGAGATCCGGCGACCTTGCTGGCCAAGGTAGCGTTGGGAAAGAACGAAGACAAGCAGTAGAAACTCTCGCCGTGTGCGGGAGGGCATTATCTTGCTGAAATGTAAGCCCAGGATGGTGTGATATGAAGGGCAACACAACGGGGCGTAGAATATCGTCGACATACCGCTGTGCTGTAAGGGTGCCGCGGATGACAACCAAAGGGGTCCTGTTATGAAATGAAATGGCACCCCAGATTATCACTCCTGGTTGTCGGCCCGGACGGCGGAAGACAGTCAGGTTGCTATCCCACCACTGTCTGGGTCGTCTCCAGACACGTATTCGCTGATCATCGGTGCTCAATTTGAAGCGGGACTCATCACTGAAGACAATTCTACTCCAGTCAGTGATATTCCAGGTCGAATGTGCCCGATACCAATGCAAACGGGCTTGTCGGTGTACATAGGTCAATGGTAGTCGGCGCAAGGGGCGCCGTGAGCATGGTCCTATGAATGGCACCTCCTATGAATGGTCCTTGCGGTCACCGAAGCACCAGTTGAACTTACGATCGATGATAATGATGAATCTGGGGCTGCGAGTGCCGCTCTGACGATTGCTCGGTCCTCACGTTTTGTCGTTTATCTAGGCCGACCGCTTACTTCTTGACGCTGTGTTCGGTCATAGTTCACCCATTCCTGCCAACATCGTCTAATAGTGGCATTGCTCCTATCCAATATTGAGCGATTCGCCGATTAGACTAACCGGATTCTTTGAGCCCAACTACACGTCGTCTCTCAAATGCTAACATCTGCTCATATTGTTCGCGCACCTGTATGCGGGGCATAGTTACTGTCTAACAGAGTACACGGAATAAAATTCGCAAAGAATTTATGACCTGGAATCGAGATTTCTCCTCTTTAATATCCTGCGAGTTGCGCAGTTAAGATGAGCTGCAGCGTCATATGTTCATTCATTGGCCGCCAATTTTGCTATTCCGTCGAAACCTGTATGCATATCAATTTGCCTTACCCTTTCTTGGTGCGTCTTTTTTTTTTGTCTAAGAGTGTTTGTAAGTTAATGCAACACTTGATATCTCATATGTTTTAGCTTCAAAGGTATTAATGCGAAGTGTCAAGGTGCTGGTATTCATCAATTTGTGAAGATTCATTTAATTCTACTCGCATGGATTTATAAATATTTCTACGCATTCTTGCCTTTCCCTAGACATTCGTACTTACTAATATTTCATGCACACCTGCACGCATGCAATTCACACATATACATATAAATGACCCCACACTTATGTAATTATGTATTAATTCAATCAGTGTGAGTTACTGATGAATTGAAAGGAATTATTTCCTGATATATCGCTGCTGATTAAAATGCTAAATTGCATCAGTTTTGAGAATAGGAATATTTTATTTTTAATAAGTTTTTGAACTCTTAGCTGATTTATCGATATTGAATGAGCAATTGCATTTAGGAATTATATTAATCAGGAAAGAGAAGTATTATAATATAGAATAACCGAACGAAAAAAAAATTTTGGCCTGAAGTTCATTTCTCGTAACATAATTTTATGTCTGTGCTTACTTTACAAGTTTTACGTAAATAGAGGTAATCCACCAAGTCTTATAAAAAGTGGGTTAAATTTGAGTTGTACAAGTTCTTACATTTGACTAAAGGAATATAATTAAGTCTCATTTTCCTTGTAGAGTATATACTTGCTATCCCAATTACTCTAGCTTATGTATATGCTTTATATATATATATATATATATATATATATATATATATATTATTTTCGTCGGATTTACGAATAACTAAAATCCAAATGTAACGGATATATAGTATACATCGCATAACTAAGTATTACATTTGCAATACAGTTCTACTATTTTAGTTACAGTTGTCAAAATCATAACAGAAGGCGATGTCAAATTTTTATCATTGAATTCCTGAAGCAGATTAATGCTATTTTTATATATATTAAACACCAAAGCTCTATGTTTATGAAATTTTCCAAACCTTAGATCTTAGTCTGCATATTTTCCAGTCCGCCTCCTTCGCACCTGCCTTTAACAGCAACAAACATTGACACTAGATCTTATTGTATGCGGGTGATACACACGATGTCTTTATAAGTAGGGTGTGCATTCATTAAGTCGCCTCACTTGCAAAATTCCCTGCGTACAAACTTTCTCGTTCCGTATATCTCACTCTCCTCCCCCCCTCAATATCTATTGCACTAATAAACCTTGACACCCAAACCCCGACCTCGCACTAATTAACCTCGGCGACACAAACACCGTAAAACCATCTAGTCCATTTTCACCAGCGACAACGGATGCCTCGAAACCCATTTAACTCCCGCTCCAATCGCAAATCCCCAGGTCGTACCCCCGCCACTTAAGGGCGTTCATTAGACCCCCGAAAGTTCGACAATTACCGCGTCCGGCGACATGACATCTAAAAGGTGTATCGCACCGGCCGCGCGCCGAGAAAATAATTGGCTCCAGAAAATATGTCGGAGAGTCGACACTTCTGGAAGCTGTTGTCAGACACATCTCCTGATTTCTGTTGTCGAAAGCTGATCATTATTTACAATCTGCACAATGGGCCGGCTGCGTAAAGTGACATTTTTACTCTGTGCGGGAGGAAATGGATAAATTATTTGAGAAATGGCATAAAGAATTGAGAATGTTACCTAATGATGCATTTAAGAGTTGCTGATTGGGGAGGGACTATATTTGCAGCGACTGCCGAGTGATATTTTATTCCCCGTATACTTTTCGTATAAGTAGAGTGTTACAGGATTATTTCGATTTTTTTTACACTGTTGAAAGTAAGAATATTGTGAAATAATTATTGCATTTTTATGCTGTTAATTTTGAACTCTTTTTATTTGTAAGGTACTTTTTTTGCTTATCGCAGTACTTATAATGTATTTGCAAGGAATAATCGGCTAATTTTCTAAACAATATTTTTCTATGGTAATTTTTATGAGAAGAAATTAGATGGTATTGTGTTATTTTTATGATATTCCAATTATAATTCTAAACATTGGAAAATGAAGTGAATGATGTAATAGTTAGAAAGAGTTTTATTTAGCATTATGTTTCCTTTTTCATTTGTTGGCAGTATAGCGTCTGACAAGCAGTCCATTTACTTTATCATTGTAGCACTTATTCATCTTTAGTCACTTTCCATAATATTCCCCGTACCAGAATAATTTGCTCAAACAGTTATAAAAGTTTCGAACTTAGTCTAATGCTGCCTAATTTGCTTGCGATATTATAAGCCTCTTTTCTACAAGACTGTATTTATTCATTTTTTAGGGAATATTATTTTTCTTTCCTATGTAATTTAATTAGTAAATACTTTTCTTTATCTGAAGTAGTTAGTAAAATATAATCCCAAGCTTCGAGCTTTTCATTAGCAACAGCAAGGGTTGGATGAAAATTTCCAATTCGCACTTTTCAATCCCCATTCACTTGCTAGCCTCAAATTTAGCCAACTTGTGCGAAAAAAAAACCCGAAAGCTAACTGCAGTATTAAAACAAGATCTTCTGTTCTCTCTTTTATGTCTGTTACATTTCCTTCTACATAACTTCATTAACACAAAAACAATAAGTGTTTCTTTTACGGTACAACGGTTGCTATTTGTCAATTACTTTGATTTTATGTGTAATTAATTTTTGCTTCTAATAGTTCTGTCACCCCAGTTTCTCTTTAAAATGTGTCTTAGAAAAATCAAACTATTGCTAAATGATCGACCCTTTCCACAAAAGCCGCCGAATTGCTGTTTTTTTTTTTATAATTGCTGATTTTCTATGTCTTTAAGTACTTTGAATCTGTCCTTGCCGGGCGAGTCTTTGTCTAAGTTTTGATTAACAGTCCATTGTAAATTGCTCAAGAATTGTTGGCCGTTAAGCTACGATTAAACTCCTATTATTTCGCGGAAATATCATATCGTGAATCTTGGACAAATGACTCTTAATTTCTTTTAAAAAATTACTTTTATAATGTTAATTCCTTACTATTTAGTGGATAAACATCTAATGTGGAATTATTATTAAAACGCTGGGACACGAAAAGCAGTAAGTGGAGTCTAACGAATGCAACAGACGTCTCCCTAAGCACAAACATATGACCAAAAATTTGAACACATCAAGCCATCCTGGACTTTATGGAATTACTTAGATACATTTTAGATTCCCCCCTTATTAAGTGTTTAAAAAGTTTTTCAAATGAAATTTCCGCCTGTACTGTTTAAGAGTGATAGTCTTGTATTTTGTCTCCTCCCCATGCGGTCATTTTCGACTTCAAATTCCATACTGTTTTACATTTTTCGAGCATTCTTAGGTCATGTGGATGTTTCTTGTCCCTCATATATAAGCTTTTCCATAGAATTCTCAGTTTGAATATGCCATGTCCTCCTCTCTCAGTGGCAGGGTTCATACAATTTTGACACGGCTCCCATATAACTTTGTAAAATTCGCTTCATTTAATGGTTGGATTTTTATTCTATGTCTTACTATGAAGTATGAACTTGAAAATTTCCTGACATGTAAATTTGAGAATCAAACTTCTACTCCAACGTATAGATACATACTGTAAAAAAGCGGTGCGATAATCCTGTTTTGGTGAATGATACGAGTGTTATTGAAGTTGGCTAATTATGGATACATGTGTTAGGGATTTTCGATAAACGATTTCTAATTTTGGGTATATGTTTTATATGTTTTATGATAATTTTGGATATAGGCTTTAGAGATTTGATAATTTTGTGTACATATTTTAGTGTTTTAGTAGTTTTCGATATGTATGTTAATGTTCTGATAATTTTGAATACATATGTTCGTGATGAAAGATACGTATTTGGCATTTTTCGTCCTTTTCAACACACATAATGTAGAAATGGATTGATTCAATCAAACCTTGTTATTTTATTCAGAATGTTGCTATTTGAATAAATTTTTCCTACCATAACGATGAAGTTACGTTTGCGAATGTAACTGAGCGTAAGGAGACGAATAAAGCATGGTACCTTTATCACAATGAAACTGTTGAATGCAGGATAGAGGCGTACATTTGAACATTTTCAAAGAAAGTTTTTGGGCTTTTATATTAGTAAGATAACCAACTTAATCTGTTCCTTTTAATTTCAGAACAAACTGCTGGCAAAATAATGTGTTTCAAATTATTAAACAGCGGAATTATAGATATTAATCAATAATTTATTATTTCGATCTATCGTTATTTGTATGAACCTTATCGGAACGTGATACCCAAACGGCGGAGAATTGTATAATAATATGAAATTAGAAACAGGGGTAATCTCTTTACCAGAAAATTTCAATACTTCTATCGTCATCGTTAACTACACATCAAAATGAGGAATATCACTTATGTATTCGACTCTTCAAATACAATCTCTCGGGCAATTCCCAAATATCATCGAAATCTGGAAAATTAAGCGAACAGATCACGACTGCCACAAAATACCGCGACAAGTTGGGCAAGCAGAAACAACCTGCGACATGCGGTGACTTAAATTATGAATGCCGTGGCCACCAGATCTTCAAACCGCTCATTAGCTGCTTAAATGTTCCGAATTATGCATGCAGTCGGACGTATTCTCTGAGAACGCGGGAACACTCCGAGTTTGGGTAACAGGTGAGGAGATAATTGGCTCCCAAAAATTACCGAAGGATTTGACACATAGGAGTGGACAGAACAACGTCAGTTTAGAAGTCCGGGTTTGCTTCTGTCACAGCCAGGTATTCGATATAGGTGAGTCTTTATGCATCAGAAATGAAAGTGGTTGCAAATCTGGAAGGAGCTTTTTGAATCAATCAGAAAGGTAGATTTCTGTGTTAGGTTGACAGTTCCGTGGTACATATCCAGGAAAAGATATAATTTGTGAAGCATCTGAATAAGAATATGTACTTGTACGCATGAATACATGAACTTTCTTTAGAGTGTGTGAGTATATATATCATACCTAATGTGAAACTCCTCTTAAAAATTATTTCTTTAATCCATTATTGAAAACAATTTTTTTTACTAACGTCTTTTCTCCGTTGTTTTCTGTTCTTTAAAAGTACAATAATAGTAGTAACACTATTGTGCTTAACAACATTATCCAGATAAATGCAATGTCTTACCCGGGAGAAAGGATTAACTTATCTTACAGGGGTAAGAGATATGAACATGTCTCTAAACATTTTTCGCAAAACTTCTCCACGTTTTATGTCGTGACAGCTGTGAATCCTTAAAAATTAATCATATACATATTCTAACGAAGACAAAGTTCAATTTTTAAAGTTTCAAGCGTCTAAGCTACAATTTTTGTCGAGATCTAACATCTTTAAACTTATATAAAGAAAATATCATTTACATCAATTTAGATTTCAAACATCCTATTAAATAGAAACATTCAATTATTGTAAAATGCTTTGAATTAACTAAGTTAGAATAGTTTATCTGTTCTACTAAATGAAAATTCTTATGCAACAGTGATCACCAGAATCCCAATTTGGCGTTAATTGAAAGGCAATATCGAAATCTGTTTTCCCTGTGCACGGAGTCACCGGAAGGAGAAAAGAGTTTTACAGGCAAAATATAGCACGGCGGGCGCATTTTTGGCTGCCATCCAATTCACAGCCTTTATTTATGTACGCAGATATATTTAGACCTATATTCATTTTTATTTTTTTCTGGTACGCAGAGATAAAATAGTTTTTTAATGATAAAAATTGTGAAAATAAGGGACTTTTCTATGATAAAATTAGATAGTTGTAACTATTTTCTATCATATGGATTTTAATTGAAGATTTTTGACGTTATTTATCAATTTGTTCGAACGTGTGTTTCAGCTCTGGTGAAATGAATTGTTATATACTCATTGTATTTATACATGAATAACCATTACGCTAATCACATTAAAAAGGATTGTCAAGTTGTTATTTTCCTCATGAATTACAATTTTTACTACGTATTCCTTCTACAATGCTTATATATATGGTACTCAATAACCCTAGAAAAAACAAAATTAAACAATATGCATGAATTTTAAAGTCAACGAATCCCCATGCGAGAAGCAATTGATTTCTATAGAATTATAATTATTTAGCATAATATATATAATAATAAAATAATAATAATATATAAATAATAATATATAAATATAATATAATATAATAATATAATAATAATATATAATAATATATAAATAAATAAATATATATATATAAATATATATATATATATATCTGATCCTGGTCACGGCACCAGATATAGGTTGTTAAATAACCTTTAAACAATGGATGCGTCCATGTGTTGGAGCAAGGAAGGAAACACAGAGAATTGGCCTTTGTCATACATTTATAAGACAATGCTAAAAAATCTTTTAAAGTGTAATTAATAACAGAATAATATTAAATTTCATTATTATTTAACACATGAGGAATCAGAAGTAGAGGCAAACTATTTGGTGAAAGTAATTATTTTTAGGACCTATCGGGAGGCACTTACTACTGTTGAAGAATACAACTATGAAATAACTTCGATGACAGGGTCCCATATCATGTTATATTCAGGATCCTCATACCGGATTCCAGGAATTACCGCTAGACTACAGGCCCTCTATCTCGTCCGAGCTCTAGGAAAACTGCCAGCGCAATCTCTGGACCTTCTCTCCTTTTTTTTTTCTTGGAGGGGCTGTTGTCTGTTTACCGGGGCCAATTTAGCCCTCCCTTTTTTCTCTCATTGGGCAGTGTGCTGTTTTTCTCTCAGCAGTTCCTGCCCCAACTGGTCCCTTATTATACTGCTCCTGTTCTTAGTCTACGAAGTACCTCCCCACCATAATTTTCGTTTGAAATACAACTTTGACCATTATCTGCTGAAAGTTTTATTGTGGGCCATAAAATAACGTCCATCTGTCTTGCAATATTTATAGTCTTTTGATCGCTATCAATGGCCACACACACAGCTTTTCTTTTACGTCCTCTTAGTGTTCAAGCCTTTATTTTTTGCCTCTGAAGTTTTTAAAAGAGTTTTGTTCTTGACCGTCTTTCAACCACACACCACGGTGAATTATAACATTCAGGGCTTCTACAGTTGCGTATTATTTATATTTTTAGAAACAGATGCCAGAGTGTAAAAGTTCAATAACTTTTGTTGATGTGTGTAATATTACGAGGTTTATTGATGAGGGTAAGTTGTTTAAAATTCTACAAAGGAACAAAAAAAAATTTATTTTTAAGATCAGTATGTTTAGTGTTGTTCGTTTAGTCTCTTTCTTTCTTTTATTGAATATTTGTATTCTTATAGGCACTAAGTGTAATCTTGAGAACATTAATTTTTTATTCAATATTTGAGAGTCTTTTTTATAAATTCGCCTTCCATTTAGAAGTAGAATGAAGAGTAAATCAACAAAAAGATACCTTTAAAATGGTTACAAATCCTATAATATAGAAATTTAAAATAAATTAATTTAAAATAATATTCATTTTGAATTCTAAGCATTTGCTAACATTTTTTTTCAAATATCACAAAAAAGGTCCCAACAATTATATACAGATTTTCTTATTTCTATATAACATATTGATGAAGATTATAAAGTTATACAATGCAATGTATTAATATTAATGTATAAACGTAATATATTATACATTTATACATTACACAATGTATAAATGCAATTACATTATTACTGAAGATATATATGCATAACACAACATTTTGTAGGCACAAATTCTATTCATTTATATTCCTCAATGTATGCAACAGTTTTGAGCATTTTACATTATTTCGGGGTAAGTACCCCAGGATATATTAATTTGATATTGAGGATAACACAGCATACTGTACCGAAAATCTGCATAAATTATCTTCTGATGAACTGCGACTTGTAAACGAGATGACAAAGGTTTGGAATTTTTTTCTTTTTTTTTAACCAATGCGGAATCACTTGTCGTCAAACATTCGCCTATACTACGCCGCAGTTTACTGTCCATTTTATTATGGGGGCACCATATAAGCGGACAGCATTACCCCCTCTGAAGGGACGACACAAACGGAGGCATTTTTTGTGGCGCAACGTCGGTATTCGATCCGAGCACCCTCAGCACAGAAAACCAGCACGCTGTACCACAGGGTCACCCCAAGCCCCGGTTTTGAATTAATTAAGCATATTTTATCCAGTTCTAAAGGTTCATAATTGTTAATACTTATAACCGTGAATATTTTATTCCTGTTAGTTCAATATATGAAAGCCGAAATACTGAAATACCCTCATTAGCAATAATCCCCATCCACTTTGTCTACTGTTAGCACTTGATACTGTCTGCATCAGTAACGTTTAGGCAAATGGCTTGTACCCAGAAAGTTATGCTCGTTTTAATATCCTGTTTGATAAACTACAGAAAACGTCCGATTTATTTAAAGGTAGTTTTGAATGCTTTTTTTTAAAAGAGAGAGCAGTGCTTATGTTCGTTAACGGTTCTTTGTACATGGCCCTTAACTGCTCCCAAAAGCCTGGAGTTCCCAATCAACTCGATATCTGGAGTAAAAGCCCCATCTTCAAAGTTAGCCGTACTTCCGACCTGTAATTCAAACACCCTTCATTCTTCAATTTTGATTCAAGATGCATCTAGCTTAATGGCTCAGGAGAACTATTTCAGAACCATCTTCACGCGGCTTAAGATGTAGAGGGTTTGCTCAGAGCTTTAATTATCGATCTCGGAGCGAGAACTGGAGATGGAGAGGAGTTTTCGAAAGTCCGGTGGCATCAGCATAAATCAAAACTTTTAGAAGTCTCTGATTAATGTTTCCCGCCAGTTCAACGGGGAATTTCTAAAAGCTTTTGGCAAGAAACCAGTATGTATACGTTTCTTATGTCTTTGGAGCTATTTCCGCATCGGGTGTGAAATATTACGAGATCTTTTTTTAAAGAAGAAGTTATCTTGTTCACGCGAAAATAGTGTATAGAGTTGTGCATGTTGTATACGTTGGAACATGCATGCTTAATTTTGCATGGTTAAGTGTCACGAATATATGTAATGGAAGCTCCCATTATTTA